>LR990852.1:10782785-11185740 GCA_905163395.2 Endotricha flammealis | reverse complement strand
TATACCGCCAGTCCTCTGAAAATGCATTAATACTTATTACATGCCAGTGCGCCAACCTTATTTTTTGAATAATCGAAATGGCCAGCACGACACCGCATGAAAAAAAAAACACTTATTAATATATTATTTGCGTTTTTCTTGCACCTAGCCAATGAGGTTTTATATATTCTTCTAAGACAAGAGAAGTAACGCCATACAAAGCATTCGTAAAAAGCCGCAACCACTTCAGAGTGTTAAAGACGTAGCTTTGAAACCGATACATATTCCGAGCATATGCCAAAGTAAAATATGTTTGTCTCTTTTTTTCTAGAGTCAAACTAATTATGTCAAAATGAGACAAAAGCATTACTCCCAGAAAAATGGTCAGAGTTGCCAGCTCATGAATAATTTTCCCATTGAATGAATGAATGATTTTACCGTTTTTTTTCCAAAAATCATTAAATAATATTAATAGTTCGTTATTTCTGGTAAACAAATTAAAGATGAGTGAAATTACGTTAATTTACTAACACAGTAGAAATAATATCAATAAGGAAGGAAACTAAGACATTTTATCGAAATGAATAGGTAGGTAGTACCTAGTACCTAAACTTACACATTTTTTTATGTTCGCGGATGAAAAAAAATTTTTAGGAAATTATAGACCATTCAAGACTGTAATACTGATGAAAGTTATTCACGGTAATTTAGAACAATATTTAAATTGACCATCAGAAGCAAATTGTAATATAGAAGTTTTGTAAGTAAATTCTTTAATAAAGTCGGATACCGACTTCTACCCGCACGTTGCGTACGTACTATCGGCATAATCAGGGAAACCTGTTATTGGCCTTATTGTTAGTTTATAAATTGTACCTATGTATTTCATTAACTGTAAAGCCTCCTCTTCACAATGGGCCATGATGGGCGACTAAAGGCACACACGATAGTGTAGAGGGATTTTAATTCTATTTTGGTATAATTTGAACAAAATTAAGCATACTTACTTGTGAAAAGTGACACCACTTGCTTTGTTATTCGTTTGGGACCGCGACGTACATGCTTTAACAGCGCATTTACCCATTTTTGTGTTAATATTGTGAGATACGCATTCACTGAACGTATTTTTGGAAAATGGCGCCAACCGTAAAACATATTCTTTTAGCAGAGATTTTTTTTTGTTTTCTTCACCCATTCTGGGTAGGCAAAGGGAACTATGCCCATACAGCCAAGTCTTCAGTAGATTTTTTTTATTGTTAAGAAATGAAAATGAAATTTAAATAAAATAAAATAATAAATTTAAATAATTTGAATAAAATACAACATAAAACAAAAAAACTATTGTACTCAATCGAACATTTGATAATTGCAGAAACAATTTAAATTAAACACCGTTACCACAATGAAAAAGATGAAATTGTTACTTCACTGTCATAGTAATAATATCATTATGTCAAATGTCAGTTAAAAGCCATATCAAAAAGAGGAAAATGATTTGTTTTTTTTTGTCTTGACGTGCGTAGCACTAGCGATTGATTTTAGTATCAATCAATTCTAAGTAAATAATTAATTCTAGTTTGAGCCTGGTTGTAGGTTTACTTCTAACTGTGTTACTAACGATACATAAAGGCGTATGAGTTCGTCATTGACTAAACTCCCAACATTTGGGAAACTTAAAATCGTTTTTACTGGCAACACTGTTGACAAAAACAATGCGTAATATATTAATTTCGATTTTAATACTATTTTGGTATAATTTTAACATAATTAAGCATTCTTATTTGTGAAAAGTGATACCACTTGCTTTGTTATTAGTTTGGGATTACGACATACATGTTTTAACAGTGCATTTAACCATTTTTGTGATATTATTGTGAGATACGCATTCACTGAACGTCAAACTACGACTAAGTCGGAAGAAATTCAACTAAGACTGTGGCCTCAGTCGACGTGGCAGCGGGTATGTGTCAAACATTACGAATCTATAGTAAATAACAGATCACTGCACCTAGCATTTTCCTCGCTGTAGTGACGTGAAAAGTTGTGTGTTTCGCTCGGCAGCAAAGTTATTCTGCGTCTCGTACCTTTGAGTACTCGCGCCAAAAAACAACTTTGCAGCCTTGCATAACAAATAACTATTGTGTTTGTAATTTGTGTTTGTAAAATTTTGAAAAAAATAAGTCAATAAAGTAATTTTTTTTATTTCATAAATTCATTGTACGGCTGCTATAGAATCACCTAAAAAAATTGGCGGGGTGTCCAAAAATAATCCTGGATATATTTATATAATTATGTATGTTTATAGCCATATATAATTAGTTATTAGGTAACCAGTAGATATTTCCCTTCAATTTTTGTCCCGCCATCAATATTTCTGCATTACCCGATGGTTGACTTGTAGAGAATATCTTTAGGCATTAAGTCCGCCAATTAATAAATATTAATGTATAGTATATATTAAGGAGAGCTACGCCAAAATTCTTATGAGTAGGTTTAGGTATATCCTTTTCAAAATAATATGAATTTATTCGATGTCTGAAATACGTAAGTAAAATTTCTAGAGTAATTCAAATTTAGGATGTTTTAGGAATTTTATGTTAAGGCTTATGAATTATTAATGGAACAAGCACACTCTAAATATAAAGTCAAAGTTAATTTCGACTACTCGGAAATTTAATAATATTTTATGAATATAATTTACTTATTGCAAAAGCAATAGAATGGTAATTTATAAAATACTGTTACTAAAATACTAGCTCCGCCCGCGTGGTCAAGGGAAAATGACAATATTTTTTCCCATTAGAATCTCATCATCCCGTGGGAAAAAAGGAGCCTATGTCAGACTCCAGACCTAAAACTATCCACAATAAAAAAATCATCAATCCGTTTATTCCCATGGGAAAAAATAAATATTATAATTTGTCGTTCTTTCCGTTTTTTTCAGGAAAAGTTTAAGGCCTGGACAGTGGCATAGCCTACGTTTAATCCAATTAAAACAGCTTATACCCATGACAAAAAATAAAAATTATTGCCGTTTGACTTTTTACTGATTTTTTTTTAAATGAGGAAAGTTTAAGGTCTAGATAGAGATAATCTACTTTTAATCCCGAAAACACATCTTATTCCCATGGGAAAAATAACAACAACAAATAATTGACTCTGTTCCACGTTTAAACCCAGAACAAAGATTAGTTTTTGATAATAAACTATAAAAATAAAAATATTAAATCGAAAATAGCGAAAGCGGTTAGTTTTTTTTTTGGATACATCAGGAGGTACTAGCAAAACCTTTAAATTTGCTTTTAGGTCAAATCCGTAAAGATAAAGGCGTAGCTGTTGCTGTAGTTTCCTCTGGTGGGTGGCCGACCGGCACATTCAGTGCTTAAACTGCCATTGAATTTTGCTCATGAGGAAATTCCAAAAATGACAGTTTGCAATATTACCAAAAAAAGCGAGAGTGGACGAATGTTGCAGCAATGTAGCTGTTGATTTGGGATGAATGTACGATGACCCACAAAAGAGCAGTTGAGGCGCTAAATCGTACCATGGAAGATATTAAGAGCAATCAAAATTAATGGGGGTGGTTTTAGCTGGCGATTTTAGACAGATTCTGCCGGTAATGACTAGAGGTACACCGGAAAATGAAATAAATGTCTGTTTAAAAGCGTCCACATTATGGATGCACGTAAGAAAATGTTGTTTTACTACAAATATGTACATACGCGCAGTTGCGCGGTAGAATCGGGACAATATGCGGCTGCTCTTCTGAAACTCGGGGTAGATCGTATGGAAGCAGATAGTAATGGTATGATAACATTAAACCGCGAATTTTGTAATATTGTGTCTAATACAGATGATCTTAAAAATAGCATCTACCCCCTAAAATGATATAAAGAGCAGAGAATGGCTGTGTGAAAGGGCAATTTTAACACCCAGCAATGAGTTGTGGGGCAGATTTATGAAGACATCATGTCACACGTAAAGGTGATGTTGTTGAATATCTAATAATTTAATAGTACGTTGAGCAGGTAACATCGTACCCTGTTGAGTCTTATCTCTTTACAACTGTCAGGAGTTCCTTCTCACACGTTGCGGCTGAAAGTTGGTGTACCAGCTCTACTAATGTAAAATCTCGATGCACCAAGACTGTAATGGCACTCGGTTGCAAATAACATCTCTTGATCGCAATATTGTCAAGGCGATCATTGTGACTGGTATAGCAAAGAAAGAAGTATTAATTCCCCGTACATCGATAAACCCAACCGAATTTCTATTCCAATTTAACCAAGTCCAGTTTCCCCTTAAAGCCGCTTTCGCTATCACAATAAATAAAGCACAGTAATCGCTAAAAGTATGTAGCGGGGGTACATGCTTTTCCCATGGGCAGCTCTATGTGGCATGCTCAAGAATTTCGCACCTAAAAAATCCTTATATTTTGCCAACGGATGGAAGATCGAAAAACGTCGGATACAAAAATGTACGTAGTTAGCACATAAAAGATTTCGCATTAGAAGAGCTGGTTCACCAACGTATGTACAGTCGCCTCGAGGATAGCAGGACCATCTTTAGGATGATTTTTGCAACATCCAACATCCTAGTGGACACATGTGGCTCTAATAAACAAAAACCCTGTTTGGTAACAAAGAAATCAGCTTACAAGATGTGCAAGCGACTTTTTCTAAAATGGTCCTCCTATCTTCGAGGCCACCGTACCTATAGGTATATTATGTTCATCTAGCTCCAAGCCAGCAAAACCTAGGCAGAGCCGGTAGCTTTATTAACTGAATTACACGCGGGCGCGAAGCTGCGGGTAAAAGCAAGTTTAATTATATTATTTAACGTGTGTTGCTTGCAGCGCGTTAAATACATGACACAACACACCTTAAGTAGTTTATATAACAATTTATCCGCCATAGGCAATAATCAAGTGGTGAAACAGACCCTAAATGGCGTTATTAATATGTTTCGCTTCATTACCCCTACAAAGAAGTTTCACTTTGTCACAAAATGCTCAACTTGTTTCACAAATTGCAACAAGAAACTCATAAACTTACTACTTACAGGGTTAATCGTCGGAATAAAATGTAAGTGCTTTTACAATAATCAGGTGCAAACAAGTGTAATTATATGGTAACCATATTAGGTACATTCCCACATTACATAGTAACCATTTAGGAAGTTATTCCATTCAATGACTATTTTTGAAGTAGACAGCTCTATCAACTCTGCATTTTTTTCTGTATGAACACTAAAGAGACTCATTACGTCGAACGACTTTAAATAAAATAAATTCATTATAAATCAATTAGCATTTTTTCTTTCAAAATGAGCAAAATGAGCGATTTCCTAATACACTATGATTTAATAATACATCTGTTATTTATACTAATTATTAGTATATGTGTTACCGGAAATGTATGTTATCCGGAAATGTATACAATTCCTAGGAAATATGTTATTAAAAAGGTGGCCTCGCTTCCTTCGGTCGCTCGGCTTTTGATGATCATAGCTAACCCTAACCTAAACCAGAGAATCCGAAATATCTGTAAATTAAATAATTGAAACACGTTGTTCATCAGACATAGCTGGGTTAGGTTAGCTTGTGACCATCAAAAGCCGAGCGACCGAAGTGTGGACCGAAGGGAGCGAGGCTCTCTTCATAATAACACATTTCCTAGGAACTGTTTACATTTCCGGATTTCATACATTTCCGGTAACATATGAATTGTTAGGAAATTATGCTAAAAGTTGTTCGTCAAAACAAGAAAGAACCGTAGGCAACGCATTGAAGATTTTTCTACTTACAGTATAAGTAGTTATTATCCGGATGCTGCATGTAATTCGGCGAAAAAATAAGCGAATCCTAAAACATTGATCAAGCCTTTTCCTAATAAAATTGCGTAATTTCTCTTAAAAGCAAACAAATCTAAAATAATAAACACATTTATAAGGTATTGTTGAGTTTTTTTGTAAATTGCTTCGTGTCTACAATATCAATAAAATAAAAATAAAACGAAAGTTGGAAAAGGTTGTATTTTTAAACAAACGTATAAAAGGGCCGCGTTTTTTGTTGAAAAATGATTTGTTTTTTTAAGACACCTTCAACATTATTGAAGTTCTAAAGATCTTATACAGACAGATCTCCATTGATAAAAAAGCTTCTTATCAATCAGTGATATCGAAACTGTAGATGATTTTTTTATTGAAGTAATTTTAAACATCGGAATATCTATAAAATATGAGTGTTAGTATAGTTTCAAAGATAAATCATACTATTCGTTATTGAGTTGGAATGTTGATATCCCAAAAATGCAACTAAAGTTGAAAGAATACTCAGCAATTAGAACTTTACTCTCTGCATTGTCTTAGCAATTAATTTCTTAAAACCAATAAAAATATCATCATAAATAAAGTATGAATTGGTAAATTCGACATCAAAGTGTCGTTTAGTGAGGCAAATTGCACGAGTAAAAAAGCCTCGGACCGCACTTTTTCTGAATCTTTATTTTTGTTTTATTACATCTTCGCGGACTATTTTTTTAAATAATATTATTTTTCTTCAATCTCATACTGAAAACGTTTCGGGGAGGCCTATGGCCATCAGTGGACATCTTGTGGTGAAATGATGATGAACACAGATGTTGGTGATAACATTTATGTTATAACAGCAATGCGTTGGCGTAGGTACTTACTAGCCACTTTCAAATTTTTATTTTTCCTAACATTAATTTTATTACTGTTTCTAGTTTGTTGTGTTTTGTTATTATTCCCATATTTTTTTCTCAATGATTATTTATTATTCTGAGCTTTGATCGTTCGTTCACTGTTTCATTATAATGAAACAGTGAACGAACGATTAGTAGTATACTACTAATCGTCTTTAAAACTGTACAGCTCAACACTAACCACCATAGGGGCAAAGTCGTTTTCGAGTAAAGTGAGCCACATACAAAATATACGTTGCGCTTTGCGCTAAGGATTAACAGACCATACGGGTCAATTTATTATTCTGAGCTTTGATCGTTCGTTCACTGTTTCATACTAATAATCGTCTTTAAAACTTTACAGCTCAACACTAACCACCATAGGGGCAAAGTCGTTTTCGAGTAAAGTGAGCCACATACAAAATATACGTTGCGCTAAGCGAGATTAACAGACCATACGGGTCATCGTCGCGACTGTGGTAACCGCATTTTTCACGAAATTTCGGTTAAGTAGCTATATTAAAATAATTACCGAGTCTGGGAAGCCACACCTAGTAGGTAATTATTTATTAGTCCTTTTTCATACATTTAATAAACATCGTAATAATCCTAATAGTTACATTTTTTATTATACCTATGTAAAAAAGTGAAGAGTGGAGGTGGGATGCCATTGCCCAGCTGTGGGATACAATACCTACAGGTAAATAAAAATCATAAAATACATACAGGCTATAAAAAACATATTATGTAAAAAAACATTCTTTATAAGTCGCATTTAGTTAACTGTATTGATAAATTTTAAAACTATTAATGAGTAGTCGAAGTGGACCGCCGGACCTACTAGTAAAAATAAGTATTGAGCCCGCCAGCCGCCCGTCTACTAAATTAAGGGCGCAGACAGACAACCTACTTTTAGACGCGGCATTTAGATTTTAGAAACTAAATGCAGCGCGACTAAACAAAAGAGAATCGGTAAATCGCGGTATAAACTATTTGTGATGTGTGGTAATCAGGCCCGACATAGATCAGGCCATTGGTAGTCATAGATAAAAATAAAAAATATAATATAATTGACGTGTAAAATAGATGTGTACAAGGATGTTTGAACGTAAGTTACGTTTGTAGGAGGGCGCATATTTTCATATATTTTGTCAAAAAGGCGAACTGTCAAAAAGTTACAAACAATATGAATGGGACATGTCCTGGTAGTTCCAATGAGTTCCAATTTCATCCACGTTCATAAAGACCTTTGTAGCACCATACCCAACGGCGGCCCACAGAATAAAGAAATTTTAATTTACCCATAGATTTTTCATCGTCAAGCAAAGTTGCGACCGTCACACGGCAGACCGCACGACCTTTTACTTACCTACGCTGTTTTTTTATTATGTTATATTATACTACTGTATACTGTACCGTAACAAATATTAATATCCTTTTGTAAAAACATACTTTATTTTTATTTTGTATTACGCTTTTCCTGGGAATTTCGGAATGTATTATACCTATAAATAAACCTTCCTCTTGAATCATTCTATCTATTAGAAAAAAACCGTTGCGTAGTTTTAAAGATCTAAGCAAACATTGGGACAGACAGACCGACAGCAGGACTTCATATTATACTGTGTAATAAAGATTATAGAGAAAATTGGTTCATTTACATAAATAAAGCATTGGTACATGTAAGTTTTGCCTTTATGAGTGTTTTAAATGACTGATTGTATTTTGCCAATAACTGAAACCCATTCGTCCGGATGACAGCGTCTGCGACACGATGCGCAGGTGCATTTCGAATGAAAAGGCACTGTGGCATGCATTTTCTTTGTTGATTTTTTGGCGATTGCAGGTTGTTCTTGTGCCATTGTTTGTTTATTTTTAGATAGATTTCAATCAACACAGCTACTGGGACCATGCTTTAAATATTTTATATTAATTTTAAGTGTTGACATAATTTAAAATTTTAATGTTGGTTTAGTTTTTAGTTAAGCTTTAATGATATTATGTAGTAGTTTATTAGCTTCCTATACTTGAATAAAATTTGTGATTATATTCAGATACTGTGTTGATCTAACTAACGCCGCGGATATTACACTGTCAACATCGTTTGCAATTTGCTCTTGCTTATATTAGAAATTTGGTAGTTTATAATAGTTCTTAAAAATTGTGATATTGTGCTGTTTGAAGCTTATCCTGTAGACAACTAATTGGTGTAAAGTGTTGCGCTAATTTCAATTGTTTTAGACACTAAATCTTAAAAAACATTATTGTGTTTGATAGCCGCATTCCATACGAAAGGTTGTCTCGCTCTTTCGTGCGCGTGCGTCCTGCTTCTTTGCCAACGCTTCATCGGATTGTCGCTCGTTGCATTAAAAACTTAATAGAAAATGTCAAACGTCGTGCTAATTTGTACTAAGTGCAGTAACACTATTGCTAATAAAGAATTTTTACGTTGCAATTTGTGTCATGATGTATATGAGCGTCGATGCACCACGGTCTCCGAACAAAGGTTCTATAACACCATGACCAAGGAGCATAAAGCATCATGGAAATGTGACTCCTGCAGACATAAAAATAAAGCGGTGCCTGTTAACACACCTGCACGCGTCGAAGACAATATCACTCAGCGCCGTGCCGCCGTGTCCAAGCCGGGACCGCCTGGGCGGGAGGACGCCGACTCACCATTGATTATGGAGATTCGTTCTTTTGGTGATCAGATCGCGGGATTGCGAAAGCAAATGGAGGAGCTCACGTTGGTGGTGTCTGAGGCCATGTTGAGAGTTGAGACTTGTGACAGGAGAATTGACGGCCTTAGTGCTCGTATGGACGATCTCGAGCGTCGGTTTGAAGATGGGCGGGAGTCACGATTACCTGATGATCATCCGTTGATGAAAACGGTAGCCCAGCTCAAGAATGATCTGAATGACCGGGATCAAGATCTTTTATTAAATGAGCTTGAGTTATCCTGCGTCCCAGAGGAGAAGGGGGAAGCTGTGCCTCACCTGGTGATGTCAATGGCGAATAAGTTGGGTGTCAAGCTGGTTGAACAGGACATTGTGAGTGCCATGAGAGTTGGTCGAGTTCCTGAGCCTGAGACGGGTGGTCTTACTCCTCGTCCTCGGCTTATAGTTGTGCGGTTGGCGCGGCGTGTAGTGCGTGATGATATGATGAAGGCTGCGCGTGTTCGTCGTGGTGCCACCACAGAGGGCATTGGCTTGACCGGTACCCCGCGCAGGTTTTACGTTAATGAAAGGTTGACTCGTGTAAACCGGCAATTATTTAACAAGGCACGTGAAGCCGCCAAGCGGCTAAACTGGCGCTTTTGCTGGACCAGAGACGGGAGAATATTTGCACGTCAGCACCACGGTTCTTCTAGAATCAGAATCGGTTCGGAAGACGACATAGACCGGGTTTTTGGTTCTAATTCTGTTAGTTCATAAATTCTATCATTTTATTTGTACTATTTTTTGCAACATTAATTATTTTTCCTTTTTACATATTTTATATATACTATTTTTTGTTTTGTTTTACTTAATGCTTGTTTTTGCAGTTTCTGTTGGCTTAGTAAAGTATCTTTTTTGTTTATGCGTATCGGCAACAAAGAAATTTTATTATAAAACGTTCTTATTGATTATGTGTGCCGCCGTAACGTATACAAGTCATTCCGTTGGTCTGATAAATCTTAAAACATATGTCTATTCACTATTTTATCTACTTATTTATCTTTATTTTAAAACAAGAAGTTTTGCAAGTTACAACTCTTTAAATGTATTATATTACAATGACATTTTATGTTGTTGTGTTGGTATTTTTTCTTTTACCATATGTAAATCTGAATTATATGTTCGTGAAAGGGATTTAACCATTATAATTTTGACTATTGTTCGTTTTAGATATGTATAGCAGAAATAAATATTTAAAGTTAGCTCTTTATAATGCTGGTTCCTTGGGCAGTGGGCAAGATGACTTCATTATAGCAATGAATAGATATGACGCGGATATCGTAGCTATAAATGAGACGTGGCTGCGTGTGGGACAGGAGGCGCTCGCCCCGGCTGTGGCCGGCTACACGCTGCGCTCTGCGCCGCGGCCACTGCACATGCGCGGCGGGCGTGGTGGCGGCGTAGCATTTTACATAAAACATCGCTGCGTGCGCGCTCGCGTTGTTAAGCACCCGCACAATAATAATATTGAGCAGTTGTGGATATCCATAACTTTAAATGGAGTGCGCGTTATTGTTGGCACAGCTTATCGTCCTGAATGGATAAACGTGGATGTCTTCTTGGATGCACTTACTGAGTCTGTAGTTTTTTTCTCTAGTCATGATCATGTAGTTCTTTTAGGAGACTTTAATATTAATATGTTAGATATTAATAACGCGAAAACCAAAAGGTTGCTCCAATTTTTACATAGCCTCAATCTAAATCAGATAGTTACGGAACCGACGCATTTTTCCGTTAACTCAGAAACTTTAATTGACATTGTGTGCACTACTGCGCGCCCGCAAAATGTATTCGTGTCGGATGTAACGGGCTGTTTAGGACATGCGATGGTATGTACTTCTCTTTATATTCGAAAAAGTAAACCTCGCTCTCGTTGGATTACTTATCGTCCAATAAAAAATATTAATTATTTATTATTTAATAAGGATTTACATGATATTAATTGGGAGGCCATACTTTTCTGTCCTACAGTTGATAGTATGGTAGAAATGTTTAATTCTTTTATTATATCGCTCTTTGATAAACATACACATATTAAAAAAAAAATTAGAGAAAACTATTCTGTTCCCTGGATCACCGATAATATTAAACTTATGATAGATTTACGGGATAGGTCATTTCGTAGGTATCGAAAATCGAAACTAAATAGTCATAAAGTCTATTACAAACAACTAAAAAAACTAGTAAAAACGAGTATTTACAATGAGAAACGAGCTTATTTTAATCATTTAATAAATTCTAAACATGACGATTCTAAATTATTTTGGAAAAACCTTAGAGACAAAATTTTACCAAGTACTAAGAGACACCACTTGCCGTCTCAATTTAATGATCCGGAAGTAATTAATAGTTTTTTTCTTCGTGTTCCTGGAGAAGAAACTGTTCCTATTTCTACGATCACTTATTTCGAATTCCACAAATTTAATGAGTGTAATTTCAAGATAAACACAGTGGATGAAAATGAAATAGCCAAGCATTTGTTATCAATCAAGTCTAATGCTCTTGGAGTGGATGGTATTGGGCGGGACATGATATTGCTCACAATGCCACGGGTCTTGGCAGTTATAACAGCAATCATTAACAAATCTATAGTTACATGTGAGGTACCCGCGTTGTGGGAGTCCGCATTAGTCACGCCTGTACCAAAAGTAGATAACCCTGTAGAGCTAAGGGATTTGCGGCCGATCAGTATCCTTCCTTATCTGTCTAAGATACTTGAAAAAGTAGTTTACGTTCAGTTACGGAAATACGCGGAGGATAACTGTGTTTTACCTGCAAGGCAATCTGGGTTTCGTCAGGGCAGGAGCACAGGCACTGCTTTGTTGGATGTCGTGGATAATATTCTCACTGCTCAAGATGCGGGATCTGGTACGATTTTGTCCTTATTGGACTTTTCTCGTGCTTTTGACTGTATCAGTGTTCCACTACTTCTAGCAAAGTTAGCATATTACGGACTGGATGAGAAGGCTGTCTCTTGGTTTGACAGTTATCTGTGTAGACGGAGACAAGCTGTCAAACTTGTTAAAGATGACGGTACACCTTTATATTCCAGTCAAGCAGCGCTCACTCGTGGAGTCCCTCAGGGAACGATCCTTGGCCCTTTGCTCTTTATCATCTACACGGCTGATCTTAGTAAGCATATTCAGTACTGCAATTATCATCTATATGCAGATGATGTTCAGATCTACGCACCAGTAACACGTAATGGGGTAGCCTTAAGTATCTCTCGTGTTAATGCTGATTTAGATAATATTGTCTCCTGGTCCGCAAGAAATGCTTTGGTGCTTAATCCAACACCAAATTTCATACATCTCTAGTTATAATCCATCTCTCATTATTGCCGGACAAGCGATAAATCGAGTAAACGAAGCAACAAACCTTGGTATAGTTTTGGATGATGAACTGCGGTTTGAATCTCATATTGCTAATCTAGTACGTAGCTGTTTTTATCGTCTTAAAGTTTTTTATAAAATTAGACACCTTCTATCAGAAGAGGTACGTAAAACTCTTTGTGAGTCGCTCGTTCTCTCGAAACTAAACTATGGCGATTTGGTTTACGGTCCCCGTTTGTATTCCAGAACAAGTCGCTTAATTCAGCGTGTGCAAAATGCTTGTTGCCGATTTTGCTTTAATATTCCACCACGCACTCATATAACACCTTATTTAAATAACAACTGCACACTAAATATGGCGTCTCGAAGGCACTTACACCTTGCATGTCTAGTATTTGATATTTTAAAACATCGCAGACCTGAGTATTTGTTCGATAAGCTTCACTATGGTCCATTTCATGATAGATACAGCACTAGGCCTACCCGACAACTACTTGAGGGAAACTTGCACAGAACAACGGCATTTGAGGGTAGCTTTCGATATCAGGCAACAAAGTGTTGGAATAATGTACCCCCACCTTTGCGTTTATTAAGGTCGAAAGTTACTTTTAAAAAAGGTTTTAAAAAATATATATTATCAAATCAAATTATAGGAATACCTGCCATTTATACGATAAATTTGTTTGTGTCATAGCTGTCCTCTTTTGTGAATTTGGTGCGGTTTCTTACTATATACGTAGTAATATTTATTGTTCTGTGCTATAGTTTGTCGTAGGTATGATATTATAATTATTTTTTTTCCGCTGTATTACCAACTAATACAGTTTTTATTTTTATTTTATTTATTTTTTAAATATATTATCCGAGTAGGTACCTGTGTATGTTTAATTAGTTGTTTCTTTTTGTTTCTTGTTTGTCTGCGCATTAGCAATATCTTTAATGTTCGTTTATTTCCGCGGATAGTCTCAGCGGTTGGTCATAGCAGAATTATCAGCGTTTTGCTCCTATGAGTAAAACATTTTCAGCTGAGCTAAGACCATTTTGTATTACTGCGGCACACAATTTCACACAGCATGTTTTAGTTTTAGTTTGTACTTAATTAAATTTTAGTTTATTATACATATAATTTAATTTAAGGTTTCATGTAATATTGTTTTGTGTGCTACAATAGGACAAATAAATTATTATTCTATTCTATTCTATTCTATCTATGATATTGAAAATATATAAATTGCGCACACTGTATTATTCTATCAGTTTATCACCAACCTATTAGGTCGATACGGTGGCTAGGTATCCGTTTTGTATTGCTGTCCATTTTGATAAGTATGCATTAACATAATTATGTCTTTATCTAGTATTTTAAACAATTAAAAAAACGAATCGACTTCAAAAATGAATTTAAATAATATATGTATTATGTTGAACCTCGCTCGCTACGCTCGCTCGGCTATTGAAAATAAAATTATTCACAAGTCTAACCTACTGAATACTATTGTAATAATAATTGTAATAGTTATTATCCGTTTAGGAGTTGTACCTTTCATCATAACCACACCAACATAAGATGATGACTTCCAGACGTGAATACAGACATAATGAAATGAAATGAAATGAAATGAAATGAAATCGTTTATTTCAGAAATTAGACCTTCACAGGCACTTTTTCTTGTCATTTACAACTTGTTTAAATAAATAAAAAATAAACTACGTTATATACTACCACCATTTCGGACACAAGCAAAATGGCAACCGGTAAAAAGAAATGGCGAAAGAAAACCGGTTACGGCCTTTTTTGTCATTTTGTACTTTTTTTTTTTTTTTTTTTTTTTTCCACTCATTAGTTACAATGTAGGTATAAGTACAAAAAATTTATAAGAAGAATACGCGGAATGTTATACACAATGGTGTGGAATGAACAAGTCTTAAATCTACAATAAAATAAAAAAAGTCAGTACTGACAAGAGTGAGCAGACCAGTCCCCCCAGGCAGCACCCGTTCACGAGTTGACGCGAGAGTCAGCCATCGCTGTGCTCAACCATATTAGAGGGAACTCAGCGACCCGACTCCCGACGCCACCACCAGTTTGGACATCCCATATAGCCGATGACCTTGAAGATTTGACCTCTAAGTAACGTTACTTCACCCCTTCACCCCGCTTTAATATTACGTAAAATGCCAAAAACTTGACATCTATTGAGCCTTTTGTAGTACTAAGTTTTGTTAAAAACCTTGCCTTTTTCACCACTAGAGGGCTGGCAATGACGCGCGGCGCGGTAATATTAACGACATCTAGTTGAGAAACCAATTATTAAAATATTTGAACACTTTCCATAGACCTCTAGAACTAAACAATATCAGTTGACACTTTTAAAATGATATATGAATTATGATAGAACTAAATATATATTATTAAAAACAAATCTTAACATTGCAAATGTAATTTTGCAGGCGATGTATGTTATGTCGTATTTGGTTGGTTACACAAAATTATTTAACAAATCCCGTTTTTTTGCTCTAGTTGTACCATACTATCTCAGGAACTATAAGCCCTATCAAAATATGGATTAGACAGAAAAATTGGGTATTTTTCTCTGATTCACATTAAATGAAAAAGGTCATTTTGCTACAACTCGTGTTGTACCGGTTTTCACACATTTTTTTTAAATATTGATCGGCTGGATTTTACTATCGATACAGTACCAAAATAGTCATTTTCAACAAAAAAAAAACTGTACGTCTGCGTGTTAAACCGTATCACGCAAAAACCACTGAATTTAAAGAATGAATTTTGATGAAATTTTACACGGATATCTCGAGTCAACATTTAGAGTTGTGCTTTTAATCCCAGAAATGCGTAAAACTAGAAAAACCAAACTCCACGCAGGCGAAGCCGCAGGCACCCACTAGTATGGTATGAAAGGCACTATTAGTCAAATAAATGACGTAATCCATATCATAATTTTATTTCCGACATACAATACATAGTTAAATTTCGCCATATCTCTTATTGTTTACTATGGCTTTGTGGTAAATAATGTCTAGTGTCCAAGTTCAATCCTTAGTTGGTGCTCATGTTTTTTATTTGATTTTTACACTTCTTTTTAGCAATATAATTTTATGTTTTACTTTTTACCTACCTAACAATAAGTTACGTACGAGCAGCAAAAAAATATTATAATAAAAATGTCCTCAAAATTTTAAATTGGTATCTGATATTGTTTATTTTTATACACATTAGTAAATAATATTTTTCGTTTTATCTCTTTTTTTTCTCGTCTAAAAAGAGATAAAAAGAAAAATATAATTTTAATGTGTATAAAAATACTTCGACAATTTCAGATTCCTATTTAAAAAATTTAATGCATTTTATTACATATTTTTATTATAGTTTTTTACTGCTTGCAATTGTAGGTAGGTAAAAAGTAAAACATAAAATTATATTGTAAAAAAAAGTTTAAAAATCAAAAAACATAAACACCAACCTAAGGATCGAACCAGGAGACACTGGACTAAAACTAGCGATTTGTTGAATCTACCAAAACACCATGTAACCAATAGGAGCAGTGTCGAAATTTAAGTATTGTACAATCATTATCGTGGATAAAAATAATATACGTCATAATATATAATTCAACGTATTTGGTTTGACGACCTCCGTGGCGTAATGGTTACCACGCCAGACCGCCACCCAGGAGGTCCCGGGTTCGAATCCCGGTCGGGTCATGATGAAAAACGAACTTTTTCTGATTGGCCTCGGGTCTTTGGATGTTTATCTAAATATGTATTTGTTATAAAACATAATATCGTTGAGTTAGTATCCCATAACACAAGTTTCGAACTTACTTTGGGGCTAGCTCAATCTGTATGAATCTGTATGACGAAAATATCCAAATATAAAAAATATCAACAAAAAAAATACAATAAATGCATGAAAGTTATTTATCTTTTAAAAAATAAAATAAAATATTTATTTTATAAAGATAAATAACTTTCATGCATTTATTGTATTTTTTTAGTTGATATTTTTTATATTTGGATATTTTCGAAAACACAATAAATATTTTCGAAACAAAAAAAAATACAATAAATGCATGAAAGTTATTTATCTTTTAAAAAATAAAATAAAATATTTATTTTATAAAGAAAAATAACTTTCATGCATTTATTGTATTTTTTTAGTTGATATTTTTTATATTTGGATATTTTCGTCATAATAATAAAAAATCGAGAGCATGCATGGTGCAGCGAAAATTTGGCACACGTCCATCCATCCGAAAGCGTGGGAGCGCACTGATTACCTTGTGTCCAGTCACCCGCTATCCAGAAATCACGTAATTAACGGAAAATTACTTGTGACTTGGTAGAAATACACTCAAATTCAAAAACCAAACAACAAATAAGTAGATAATATTATTGCCTATAAATTAATGTAAATTTTACACGAATCGATGCATAAATACCCAAGTTGAATCGCATTCTTTCTTTGATTACTAGGTTCCCTAAATATTTTATTACTCCATAAATATTCAGTAATTTCAAATTTCGAACAACACAAATGTAGTACAATGATTATAGCACAACATATATTTTTTTGGTGGTTATTCGTTATGGTAGCTAGGAGTAGAGACAACTTGAAAAACAGCAAAATTTTAGCGAAATTTGTTGGTACAGCCTTAAGCGAGCATGACATACTCAACCCTATCAGACTTTGTCCCAAATATATAATCTATGTATTAGTAAAATGTCCATCACCATTGTGGACAACACTTCGACGCGTGTACAATATAATGTATAGTCTGGAACTAAAAAAAAAACAATAAAAAATGTAAAAAATAAAATGGACGCACAATAGTTTACAGCGCACTTGACGCCTGGGGACGCTCTTGTCGAGTGTCTTGTGTCGTTTTACATATTAAAGTCCACGCATTCTTATCATTGATAAATTCGTTAATGGTATAGTAGCCTTTATGCAATAGTGAACGCTTAATGAATGACTTAAATTGGATCAAAGGCAGGTTTAAAATTTCATTCGGTATTTTGTTATAGAAACGTACTCCTTGAGCTACAAAAGATTTGTTCACTTTAGCTTACGAAAACATAAGTAACGCGTTGTATTGTACATGCCTATAAAATCTGAGGGTTGCCCTCGATTTAGCTGGGATCCCATCATCATAACTTCGAGTAAAAAAGAATTTTGAAAATCGCTCCACAATTGACGGAGTAATCGGCGGACATACAAAAAAAATACAATGAAACATAGAACCTCCTCCTTTTTTGAAGTCGGTTAAATGAAGCCGCTTCCCGACGTTTTTCTGTCTGTCTGTCCTTATGTATGCTTATAACGCAACGGATTTTGATGCGTTTTTTTTTAAATAATTTAAGTTAAAGGTTTATAGGTATAGTATTTTCCGAAATTCCCACGGGAAAGCGGGATACACGCAAACGTTTTGCTAGTAAAATATAAAACTTTAATCAAAATAATCTAAACTATGTATTTAAAAATTATATATTCACACCATGTATAACTTATTAGGTACCCCAAAACTACAACACACACAAACTGATGCATGAAACTGGCTGTTGGGCTCGACTTCAATAAAATATTCGTGAGCTATTTTAGAAATTATTTTATTAACTGTGGTCTAGAAAACTAGGACGCCGCTGCCGACCGCAATAGAAATATTTTTAATCTTAAAGGTATGTTCAAAGTAATAAAGATAAGTTAGCAATAAGGCCCCATTCACACGCCACGAATTTTTACGTGCGAGCGTCGCGTAAGCATCGCGTAAAAACCGAACTCTTTGTAGGGGCTTAAATAAATTTGAACTTTAATTTGATTGGTTTTTATTAATGTACATTTTATATCGATCAAAAGCAAATGCGCCCGCGTAGCACACGCTCAGCACTCGCATTGCGTTCGCTAAGTCGCGTCGCGATCGCGTCGCTCGCTTTTGATCGATATAAAATGTACATTAATAAAAAATTATTATAGTTCAAATATCTTTATGCCCCTACAAAGAGTTCGGTTTTTACGCGATGCTTACGCGACGCTCGCACATAAAAATTCGATCCACATGAACGCGCCCTAAGTATGGGAATTTCCATTATCTACGTAAATCATTGTTATTTGAATTCTTTGATGGTACCTAGATGAATAAACCATGTGCAGTGGTCATGTGCAGTAGGTATCTACATTACTTCTTTGTCTTTTCACTCTTTATCTTGACGGTATAGGGAACATATTATTATGATAAAATTGTTAAAATAATCGAATGAACTAACAATTTATTGTATTAAATATAATAGTTATAAGTTTATTAATAATTCTTTATTTCAGCAAGATTTTCTGCCTATCAGAGATATTGAGATGCTGTTGGAACATTTTGAGAATGACTACGTTGGCGACTGAGCAGGGCTCGTCGTTTCCGAATAGTATCGTGAAATCTATTAGTTCGCGCTTCAATGAAAATGTCAGACCAACTACTCATTTTGTTTACTCATTTCATCTGTCAGATCAACTAATAGCATTGGTTTCGGCCATGTTGTGTTTCTACGGTGAGTGAGGTCTCCAGAGCTCTACTTGGGGGGTTGGGAGGGTTGGCAACGCGTGAGTGATACCCCCAGTAATGCAAGAGTCTATAGGCTACGGTGATGGTTACCATCAGGCGGGCCGTTTGCCACCAAAAAAACTACTGCGACGTGGTAATTCCATCAGAGTTTTAAAAGCGGTACTATGGTGATCTCTCAGAGCAAATAACTCGTTTATACAGTCAACGCCCTTTGGCTTAGTGATTGTAAGACGTTTTCTACGTACTACTAAGCAAGACGGATATCATGCATCAAGCGAATAAATTGACGAATAAATATTTTTTGGGAATCCAATTTAATTAAATTTGGCTTAAAGTGTCTGCAGAAGAATAACACCCTTCCGTCTTTTTATACGACATCAGGGTCTTGCTACACCTACTCCTGTAATTAACATTTTTTTAAGTCGAATTCTTGATAATGACATGTAAAATAGCTAATTCTTATTTGAATGCCATAACGTGATAAATGACGTGACGTAGCCAATTGTACGAGTAGGTCATGGGCGATATTTCAGTTGCACTAACAACGCCGACGGCATCTCAAGGAGGTTGCATTTAATGTATTATTTAGAAGTGGTAGTTTGCCAGTTCAAGGGTACTCTCTTGACGTCTTATGACGATTAAATTGTTGGCTGTACTGCTACAAAATATTGAGCAATGACTTTCTTCTTTTTGCTCTCTTCTCGAGCAAGTTTTCGTAATTTATCATTTGTCAAAAACGTTAAACTGGTCTTAAAATCTATTATGAGGCCCAATGCAATATCTGCTAAATTAATTAATTATTTTTTTAATTCATCTCTCCTTCTTGGGATATGAGTCTTCTTCAAGCAGAGGTTTTAGAGCATACTATGTCGTACGGTTCCATAGCTAGTTCCCGGGAGTTAAAATATTTTCACTTACTTTGGTGTGTTTTTTTATTTATCACCAGTCTATAATAGCACCAACAGCTTTCCGTACTCTCCGAACAGAGTTCGAGATAATTAAGCCCATCTTAATTTTGGCTCAAGTCGAACTTGCATTCAATAGTCATTTCCTTCATTCTGTTTGACGTGACTACTTCGAAGTCATCAAGCTTTATTGTTCACATTGTATTTTGTCTATTTATCGATCTAAGACGGTACAGTCGACAATTACGGCCCGGGTTAGCCCTTTCCTTTGTTGACTGTAACTACCTAACTTAGTCTGTCTGTCAGACAAATTATCGGACACGTGTACCTATCCATAAAAAAATATCAATTAATCCGACAGATATGCTTACTGGCACTCATCGGGAAGAAATCTTCCCTTAGTATTTATTTAAACTGGTGTTACGCAAAAAAAATGTGTAGGTAGACCGTCCAATACTTTTCAAATGTATTTAACTTTAATAGCTTTTTTAATCCCCCAACCCGTTTCAAATTGTACCAAATAAATTCCTTAAAATATAGATAATTTATCAATCCATCCGTAATCTTAAAAACTTTTTGATTTACATTGAAAACGGAAATAAGCCATGGAATGTGCAAATGAACACTTTTAAAACGATAGTCCATTTAAATAATTATGTTCTTCGGCTAAGTTTATGAGAATTAATCTATGTATATAAAAGAGAAAATCACTGACTGATTCATCACGAAATCTCCGAAACTACAAGTGCCAGAAGTCCCAAATTTTGCATGGGGGTTCCTTTTGGGGCGTAGGTGCTCACTTAGGAGCTGAATTTTGCGAAATTCAACTCCTAAGGGGGTGAAACGGGGGTGCAAAGTTAGTATGAAACTTAGCCGTTTCTGAAGTTATTCGAATGAAATTCAGCTTGAAGATTTTTTGTTGAAAGACATGAAACACGAGTAAAATATTTTTCTCAAAAATCATCCTTTAAAGGGTTAAACGGGGGCGCAAAGTTAGTATGAAACTTTGCCGTTTTTGAAGTTATTCGAATAAAATTCAGCATGAAGGTTCTTTGTTGAAAGGCATGAAACACGAGTGAAATATTTTTTCTCAAAAATCATCCCTTAGGGGGTTGAACGGGGGTGCAAATTTAGTATGAAACTTTGCCGTTTTTGAAGTTATTCGAATGAAATTCCAGCATAAAGGTTCTTTATTGAAAGGCATGAAACACGAGTAAAATATTGTTCTTAAAAATCATCCCTTAGGGGGTTAAACGGGGGTGCAAAATTAGTATGAAACTTTGCCGTTTTTGTAGTTATTCGAATGAAATTCAGCATGAAGGTTCTTTATTGAAAGGTATGAAACACGAGTAAAATATTTTTCTCAAAAATCATCCCTTAGGAGGTTAAACGGGGGTGCAATTTTAGTACGAAACTTTGCCGTTTTTGTGGTTATTCGAATGAAATTCAGCATGAAGGTTCTTTACTGAAAGGCATTTTTTTCAGAAATCATCCCAAAAACTGACTGATTGGTGACTGACATATCAACACACAGCCCAAACCGCTGGGTCTAGAGACTCCAAATTTGGCACATAGGTTTCCCATGAAGTCTAGGCATGCACTAAGAAAGGATTTTTCAAAACTCACATCCTAAGGGGGTGAAACGGGGGTCCAAAGTTTGTATGAAGAAACTAGATTAGTTAGACCATTTTATTTGAAACTTCGCAGAAATTTTCCTGGCGGTAAATGAGTAAGTACGTGTTTCAGGATTTTTCAAAATTCAACCCCTAGACTAGTGGGATGAAATGGGATGAACTCTACACGTGTATTATCGAGGGCGCTCGACCTAGAAAGCTGAAATTTGTATAGAGGTTCCCTTTATGATGTTGACAAGGATAAAGATGGGGTGTTACGACATTCCCACGGGAAAGGGAGTAATAGGACTGCAAGTGTTTTATCGCAGGCGCTCAACCTAGAAAGCTGAAATTTTGTATAGAGGTTCTCTTTATGATATTGACAAGGACAAAGATGTGGTTTTATACAATTCCCACGGGAACGGGAGTAATAGAACTGTAAGTGTTTTATCGCAGGCGCTTAACCTAGAAAGCTGAAATTTTGTATAGAGGTTCTCTTTAAGATGTTGACAAGGATAAAGATGGGATTTTATGAAATCGCCAAGGGAAAGGGAGTAATAGGACTGTAAGTGTATTATCGCAGGCGCTCTACCAAGAAAGCGGAAATTTTGTATAGAGGTTCCCTTATATGATTTTGACAAGGATAAAGATGGGATTTTATGAAATTCCGACGGGAAAGGGAGTAATAGGACTGTAATTGTATTATCGCAGGCGCTCAACCAAGAAAGGTGAAATTTAGTATAGAGGTTCCTTTTATGATGTTGACAAGGATGACGACAGGATATTTTTAATTCCCACGGTAACGGGATAAATAGGACTGCACGTGTGTTATCGTGGGCGCTCAACCTAGAACTCCTAGATTTTGTATTAAGCTTCCCTTTATAAAGTAGACAATAAAGATGGGATTTTTCTTTAATTTCCCACAGGATTCGGAATAATTAGTATAGTATTATCGGAAGCGCTTAACCTGAAAAGCTGTTTTTTTTTTATAGAGATTCCCTTTATGATGTTGACAAGGATAAAGTCGGGGTTTTTCTTAATTCCCACGGGAACGAAATTATTGGCATTTTCGCTTGACCACGCGGGCGGAGCCGCGGGTAACAGGTATTAAAATAATAAAACAACAGAATTTTTTACACAGTAGGTAGCCAATATTAACAGCGGCGAGCAAATAGACAATGAGCAATGAAGAACACTGACGTCTCGGGGAAAACTACAGTAATAGGAGACTGTTAAATCCGTCTAAACTACTTAATTAGTCACAAGTCCAATTCCACGCGGGCGAAGCCGTGGGCACAGCTAGTATACATATATTTCCACAAAGGGGAAGCTAAATGTTAAGAAAGTCTCATAAAACAAGAATTTATGAACAAAGTGCCATCTGAGCCACTTAGTAATTTTATTTATGGTGCATAGATACAAATAAATATTAATTAAGCCAACTTTTATTCAACCCTTCATTACCTCATTGCCCATTCTTTATTATGTTCTACTTGTATTTAAATATTAAAATATTTTATCTTTTCTTTCTTTTGTACACATTAATGACGATGAGAGAACTTTTGTACTGAGTCGCTATTATTACAATTAAAAAAATCATAAAAATTCTCCATGTATAACTTTTAAAAGTTGTTTTAAAAATGTCATGTGTGAGTAATGTTTTAAAACGATAAAAGAGCAAACACTTTTATGGCCGTCAAAGCGGGTTATCGTATACAGACAGAGTGGTGCGTAACAAACATAATCGCCTTAACCACGCTTTCTCTATTATGAAATAACTTGACAATATTACTCACTACATTCCTTATATAAAATTTAAATTGCTGAAAACTGAAATTGATAACAATTTTATTGCAGACTAGTAAATCCCTCGCAACTTCGTTTGCGTATATCTTGTTTTGCCGTGGGAATTTTAAAAAATCCTTTCTTAGTGCTCTCCGACGTTAAAAGGTAAAAAGGTACGTAAAAGGAAGCCTTGTGCAAAATTTCAAGTTTCTAACCCTTATTTTAGGCCCTGCGTTGATATGTCAGTCAGTCAGTCAGTCAGTCAGTCGCAGTTAGTCAGTCAGTCAGCTTCACCTTTTATATATAGATTACTGTTCAATGAACGTTATAATAACCTAGATTGGGTGCCAAAACGTAGAGAATGAATATTCCGTAGAGGAGTCTACGCCGTAGAACACTCTACGCGCAGACTGTCAACGATCTCGTAGCCAATGCGCTGTCGCTTTGCTGTAGTAATATCAAAATAATAAAAAAGCCTTTTTTATTCAAATAATAAATAAATTATTTAGATTCGTTGGTGTCAAAAAAGAAAGTGGAGCTCTACAGGACGATTTCATGTTTCATTTCGCTGTTGCTTTTGCGTGCTCACTGATTATTTATGAAAACGATTCCTTTACCGTTCAGAGCAAACGTAGCGCTTTTTTGCATTTAATTAATATCATTTTAGCAATAAATATTTTTAAAATTTTATTACGATAAATGATTTGCATTAAAATCATACCCTAAATTTTTAGTTGAATTTTTTTTTTGTTTTCGAAATTTTTAGTTCAGCTGAATCAAAAAAATATTTTAACAGTCGCAGATAAAATACCAACTTAATTATATATTTTTTAACATAGTTATATAATTCACTATAAGAAATTATAATCACAGTTCAATCTAAGTTCAATGTAAAAATAAAAAAATATTATTAAAAATAATAATTTAGCACGTGCATGAAATCATCTGTGGTAAAACGCGCGTAGACGCCTACGAGATAAAATGGCGGTGTAGAAAGCGCCCGGGATTAGAGCCCGCTTAAACAAAAAGTAAAAGTGAGAGCGATCCCCGCTCGATATCGCCCTACCTGTTGCGGCGCCGCGTCAGCTTCACGCCGTACCGCGTTCAAACTTTTACGCGCCCTCCGTTCACGCTCCGACGGCGGTTACCGTCGCCAAAACTACACTTACCTGAAGTTCCCGCTTGGTGGCTATCAGCTGCGGTACCGGAATATTTTCTGACAACTTTTCTGATAGTTGAAATCAGTTTGAGGCTTTAATTTTTTTGTTGGGCAAAACTACATTACGCGTCGAGCGCTTAGGATTCGCGAGCGCTATCTACGGCGGCAGAGCGTGCGACCGCAAAGGCGTGCTGAGAGACAGTGAGCAAAGTCGCAGAGCGCTCTCTGCTCAGCGTTCCGCGCTCGGTACAACCCCGCCCGCGGCCCGCGCACCCCCAAATCTGTGATGTCTTCAACCACCTTACTAGTCCTTTGCCTAAAATATCGAACATTTGTCTCACATTTATTCACTTATCTTCATAAAGTTTGTATTATTTTTGAAGTGAAAACTTCTTTAGCGGCGCTTGGCACTCTTTTAGATAGGTAAAAAATGTTAAGCTCGCGATAGATCTCGCGTCAGATCCGTAGCCTGATCGAAAAAGCGTAAAACGGATGGAGAGGACGTTGATGTTTAAGTTTTCACTTCTGCCGGCACTCCCGGAGTGCAACCCGTCCTTTTTTGATTTATTAAACAATAACTTTATTTATAAAGAAAGCTTCGTGAGCTTTATATAATAATAGTGATATTTCCATTTCAAAAACCTTTTTCATTATTAGTTTTTCAAAGAACTTATTGAACGTACCATTCAAACTGGTACTTTCTGTTACTAAAGATGACGTTCAGTTCAGGTCAGTTCAGTATAGTGTAAGTAAGTTAAAAGTTGTGAAACTTTTAATAAGTGGCGGAATAAAAAATATGGCATGACAAAAGCGGTGGCTTTTTAAAACTTTTTGCCGCCTACGAGAGCTAACAATTTAATGACACAATTTTCTTTAAGAAAACAAATATTTAACTAGGTTTGATGTATTTTCTTGTAATGTTTTTACAAGTTATTTTTTAAAATCTTGTTATTTGTCGACATTACTCAAGTATCATAGTAAAATGTTTTACAAACAATTTACAGTTACAGTTTTTAGTAACAATATGCCTTTGAGCGGTTATGTGTTTAACACGAAACATTGCAGTTATAATGCCACACCCAGTTAATCGAAAAGCAATTACTATTAAAAAGAATAATATAGTACAGTTAAATAAAACAGAGCGTTTGTACACTTTTATAAAAAGTGGCTTGTAATTAATAGGTATGTGATCTATTTTTTATTTTTCATAACAAAATTGCGAATAATGGTCATGCATGACACACATGTCATTAATTTCTTAATTCGTATTTTTAAAATACAGGGTGTTTGGTAGAGGATTAAACATGGGATAACGTTTCTACCTGCCTTGTGTAACCATCCGGCTCTATGTTTCGTAACATTATTTTGATTTATTTTCTTTAAAGGATTTTGGTCAGAAATGGTCAATTTCATGTAGAATGTACGAAAAAGACTACTTAGAAAAAATTTACTATGTATATTGAATACCATTCCAAAGGGCATCAACTAGAGCTGTTTTCCTAGAATTAGAACTGCAGTACCACTTTTAGTTTTTTTTTACAGCAGTCCAAAGTTGAACGCTCGACGTGTACTTTTCGTCTTTTTGATGTTTGAGGACTCATATCATTTCTAGTGGTAACTCTAACCGACAAATATCAATTTAAAAGTAAGCTACATACGGTTAAGATAAGAATAAAAAAACAAACTAGCCGATTGGTCCAATAAAAAAAAAGTTATAGTACTTCAAGTTCACAAAGGAAGAAAGTTTGGTGAAAATAAAAAATAAAAACATGAAAAAAAAACTATGGGCCTTAGGTCAAACTTATTTCGCTCAGCATGTAGCAGACCATCTCACCTTTCTGCCAATATCCCATGTTCAATCCTCTACCAAACACCCTGTATACACTAAATGACACATCATTTAGTGTATATTTTAAAAATACAAAGACTTAAATAAATTAAAAAGTAGACATCAGTGTTTTTTTTAATTGAAATGGAAAGAGATGATCCTTCTACAAACTGAGAACTTATTATTTACTTTTAATAAAAATAACATTTCAGGAGCTACGTTGTTGTAGAGACCTAACGCAATATTGTAGTCGGGATTCCCATTTATCGAGAAATTGGACAAGAAATACACTTAAATATTATTTTTATTCTTTGCAAGTTTATTTTAGTTTATCTACTCGTGCTGCCTACACTCGTGCGACGTAGACGATGGACCATCTCCTATCCTGTTCGAGATGTCCAACTGACAGTACCTTAACAGATTTGTAGAGGCCACGGACATTGCTATCTTACTGGTTGAACATCTTGCCAGTACGTGAAAATTTTAAATTGAATCATAGACACGAAAAAATGAAGTTTATTTACTTGTTTATTTTTTTGTTTGGAAGAGTATTTGACTTGTAACCTTTAAAATAGATACAGTCTATTCTCTATTCTACGTGTATCTTTTCTAATCTCATATAGAAATCAAAATTTGTATTAATATGCTACCAACCGATTGGTTTTTGCATTTGATTCGATTCCAATTTCAATTGATTAAATATAATAGTGTAGTTAAAATAGATATTTCGTCATAGAATGATGTTTATGAGACCAGTTCCAAAATCTAGCTTGTCCTGAAATTAATGTAAGGTTTAGTTAAATTTTAATGTTAGTATGTAGTAGTTTATTAGCTTCCTTTACTTGAATAAAAAATAAACAATGTAAGGTCAAAATGTATTTTCTCGGTTACTGGATTTGAGCTAATAGTAAAGCTAATAGTAAAGTAAGCGTAATAGTACCCATCTATTGTGTGCGATTTAGTTCCAATCCGACCACGTCAAAAGTATCTACTTATGAAGTTTTTAGCTGGTCGGTTTTACCGAATATATATAAAAACCTGTAAAAATACGTTTCATAATTCATTAATATCCTTTCATTCTCTCGCACCGCAGTAATGCACTGGCGAGCAATAAAATTAATCGACTTTAAACATTTTCACTTTGATTTTAATTTTATCTGTAAAATTGAGTTAATATATTTTTGATTGTCCTTCTTTTTCCATTGAAAATTAATTTCAAATTAGTTTACGTACGAATAGTGTGGATACTTTGAGTATTTTTGTTTTTTGCACCAGCCAATATGGTGACTATAAAATCTAATAAAATCTCGAGTAAGCTGAAAGCTATTTCTATTAAAAAACGTTAGAACCATACAAGAACCGTGACGTAAGAAATCTACAAGATAATATTTGTCAAAACATTCTCAGTCGTGTAACTTGATTGACGCACTTCATATGAATTTGCTTTTGTTAGTAATATTAAGTTATTTCGTGACTCTGATATTTTTTGTAACAGGTCCTGACTCGCGACAATAAATACAATCTGATTGAACGATAAATATGAATATATAACACATTTTGTAGTTTTCAGCTTAAGTTTATCATAATGTTGGGAAAAAATATAACTCCATTTTATTCAGTATACATATTCGATTTCTGCCGATAACAATTCTTTTAGGTGGAACTGTGCTGTGTAAACTGAAATGAAAATGAATGAAAAATTTAAATAGAAACTACAAATTGATTTCTGAGAATTTTCTTCGGAATAATTTTTCATATTATGATTTCACTAATACCAGTAGGTCCCATTTGTTCTATGGAACATGACGTAATAAAACAATTTCAGAAAATATTGTCCCTATTTGTACTGTAGAACTGTTTGTACTTTTTGTCTCAATTGTTCCATAGAACAAACTAAGTAGGCATGTAAACTTCTTGAAGTTGATATTATTATGTAAACTGTAACTTGTCTTAGTGACATTGATGATTAGATGGTTACTCACCGACAGCAATTATAACAAAATCATTCATAAATAAAAACAGGAGCAAAAGCTAGTATGTAGTTCTATAGTACAAATAGAGACAATATTTTCTAAAATTGTTCTATTACGTCATGTTCCATAGAACAAATGGGACCTACCGACTAATACTACCTAGTCACTAGAGAGCAAAAAATACTTTTCTAGGTGTATTTTAATAATAATTAGAATAAAAACTATACAAACGTTATCACTTTATTACATGCTAACGGACCGCGTCCCTGCTTCGCACGGGTTTTACTACGGATCCCTATTTTTTTTTATTATGTACAATATATCCTATGTTTCCTGGGGGTAATGTACCTTCCCAAAGAAATAATTCTTGAAAACGACCGATACTGGACCAGTAGTTATTGAGTTTATTTGTTACAAACAAAAATCCAAAACTCCAAATCTTTCCTCTTTATAATAAAAGTAACTAATAGGTCTAATTTAATCATGATTGAATTATATGTTTGATATTCTTGTCCTGTATAAAACCTTTGTTAAAGTCCCGACGGACTGACGAAATATATACTCGTATCGTATGCATAACCATGAACAAAGCTGTAACCTATGCACGGTGGCTGTTGTTGTTTGTGTGTTTGTTATTCCTTCACGGCTTAACTAAGTAGCCGATCATTATGAAAATTTGCATACATATTGTTAGGAGTACAGAGCCCAACATAGGCTACTTTTTATCTCGTGAAAGTATGTCGTTCCAATGGGAAAATATTTTTTCTACTATAGAGGGCGCTGTATCGGCCAGCAGATGGCGCCACAACTCGCGCTATGGGTTGTTTTGTTGTCAACGGTCCATTTCCGAAAAAAGCTCGGAAAAAAATTCGTGATTCGTTTCCTGCATTATTTATAATTACTTCGTACGGAACCCTCGGTGGGCTAGTCCGACCCACAACTGTCCGGTTTTTTTTTATAATAAACCTAAAACATTAGCAGACAATACAGTTTTTTTTTCGGTCAATGGATCCGAGTTCAGCAGAATTCTGTTTATGAGATCTGTATTTATGGAGACTTGAGACATTTTTTTGTGTCGTCGAGCCTAAACGCCAAATATTTTTATTTGTTGTTATCGATTACTATGGCATCCTGTACGAGCACTTTATGCACAGATGCAGGTAGGATATACCATGGGTATTCTGTAACATGTTGCTGGGCCACCTCTATGGCATATTCTTCATTTTTTTTATGTTTTCTATGTTTAAAGAGCTAAGTTTCCATAAAACGACAAATCTATCTTATGTCTATTAATTTCTGTATCATATAAAGGCATCTTTCCATATCTAAACCACAGTTCAAAGATGAAATGCCTTGAAAAAGATCCGATATACTTCTCATCTGAAAAACATAAATACGAAGTAAATTGAGATTTGCAATATTATCGTAGCATTGCGGGCGTAGCAGGCTTATAACTACACAATCGACACCACAAAAAATGTTTTATGGACGTTAATCTATACATATTTGACTTCTAAAAATAAAAAAACTATCGTTGGGCAAGATTGGGAAAATAGTTAAAAGTGTAATAAAAGAATAAATTTATATATTTTTTTAAATAAAATTTTGGTCGTTGCGTAGACCCATCGTCATTTCTATATTTGTATGAACGTGTCAAAATCCTACTAATATTATAAAGGCGAAAGTTGTGTCTATACTTGTTACTTCTTCACGCTCAAATGGCTGGGCCAATATTTATGATATTTGATATGTAGGTAGCTGATACCTTGGATTAACACATAGGATTTTATGAAGTAGTAGGATATAGAAAGTCTGATATAGATGGCGCTGTTGTCATTAAATAAATACACGATAATGAAGTTGCGCGGGTTTCATTAGTAAGTACATAAAACAAAACAACATACCTGATACTTGAAACTCTATTGCTTAAAAAATCAATTAAATTACAAAATTAAAAGTAATTATCCACCAATGACTGCTCACTTAATGCGCCACTATTGTGAGTGCACTATGAATTATGTTCACATTGGAGTCTTGTTAGAGGATAACAAAATTGTACAGAATCTACTTTTAGTTTATTAAAGTACAACTGCCCTACAATAATGACACATTAAAAAATATTCATAAATAATATGTGCACTTTTTTGAATTATGTCCTTTGCCCAAACCACTGTGCTATGGTGCGTATGTGTAGACTTGACCGCGTTCGTCCGCGATTTTTCGGACCAAGGATACCTTCAGAATCCGGAATATAAGAGATGTAAGATGTGACGGGTACTTTTTAAAGGACCCACACAGGGAGGCACTCATGCATGCACGTACATGCATGTGTACGCTTGTTACTTTGTTGTGACACTTATTACACTCTGTGTATTCATGTGTGCATGAATAGTCTCACACCCTCTGTTATGGTAGACAGGTCACAAATATTATATTTCTTGTCTAATCAATTTTCGTTAATCACTCCATAGCTAAAAAAGTTTTAATGACATTTTTAAACAACAAAAAAATTATATTGATGTTACGATCGCAGATTTGTATACCTACAATTTATAATAACAAAGAAACCAAGTACATACCAATAAATGTATAATGTCGTTAATAAATAAAATTTTATATTTATTTCGAGAGGCTTAATACATACTTTTAATTAAAAATCAAAATAAATGGAGAAAAAAAACGTTATTTTATATGATCATATTAAATAAGAAATGCTTTTATAATGTAATTGTTTTTACTTCTAAAGGAAAAAAAACGGAATCCATAAAGAAACACTTCATCATCATCATCATCGATGATGAAGAAACACTTTCTTGTTCTTCTGTCAGGTTGACCTAGAAACGTGTTTGGCAAGAGGCAATGTTATGTGCAAAAGTAAAGAAAACGTCCGAAAACAGTTAATATGTTGTTGCAACAAATAGATAAATATTTTGGGATCCCATATTAATTTGCACTTGGAAGACTAATTGCGAGTTATATTGATATGCTCGACACGTAAAAAGTCCGACTCGCACTTGACCGGCTTTTTTAATGTTAATAAACTGAATCATTTTCTTTGATCGTCAGTGTATTTTAGATATGAAACAAGAGCACGCGTTACTAAGGGCGTAAATGGCCGGAGGGCGGGATAGGCGAATTTAGTTAAACATACCTGCAATATGTATTATAATACGTATATGTAAAAGATGTATTTAATACATAGAGTAAATAAAATAACATAAACTCGTTTTTTTAAGAGACGCAGTGATTAAATAATTACATACATATAATAGAATATTTCTTGAGTTCTCTAGATGAGCACTAAGAAGGGATTTTTCGAAATTCCGATCCTAAAGGGGTGAAAAGGGGTGCCAAAGTATATATGGAGACTTAACTATATATCAATGCACAGCCCAAACAGCTGGGTCTAGAGATTCCAAATTTGGAATGAAGGTTCCTTACGACGTCTAGGGGTGTACTAAGAATGGATTTTTCAAAATTCCCACGGGAAAGCGAGATATACGCAAACGAAGCTGCTGAGTCTAGAGATCTCAAATTTGGCATATTATTATGTAGGTTCCCTATAAGGACCGGACCGACCGGACCGGAACGGATCGAACCAAATCGGACCGGATGGAACAGTACCGTACCGGGCCGTGCCGTGCCGGACCGGACCGGACCGGACCGGACCGGAATTTGTTTCTGAAGAAAAATATGCTAATTATTAGTAGGCCACGCGGGCGAAGCCGCGGACAGAAGCTATTTTTATAAAATTGTGAATAGGTATTCCGAATATTCAAACAAAATGATTTCATAATCTCGTTATTTGACAGAGTTCAAGTTAAATTGGTAAATGGCTAAATGGCATATTTTTATTGATATTGTCTCTTTCTCACTTAAAGGAAATCTCATTACGTCGACTCGCTCTATTTTTTCGTAGTGTTGTTGTAAGCATGGTTGTAGGTATTTCGAATACCGATATATACCTACATTTTTTTTACGGAATTGTTTGGAAAACAAGCTCAGGAATATGGATCATTTGATGTTAAGTGATTACCGTCGACTATTGAGCACATATATTATTTTCTTTGCTGATTGCTGACCTATAACAGGGAAAAAGGGTATCATAGCGAGAAATAGTATAAGGAAGGAGTTAGAATTTCAGATATTTGAATTTCAGATATTTGAGATATTCTTTATGCAGTGTAGTGACACTTGTCACTACACTGCATAAAGAATTTAAAAGAAACGCACACCATGGCCAGTTATATGGACATTTTGGAGACGCAGCATTCCATTGAGGCTAAACTGTTGGAGAGGATGAATATCTTGGAGAAGAAGATCAAGGCCACACCTCATCAAGGCGCCACTCCTCAAGTCCCCGAAACAACTCTGCTCAGTGAGTTCAATGACTTTAAGTCGGAGGTTTGGTCTATCTTAGCCCTGCTCCGCCAGCAGATTTCTTCAATAGTGACCACTATCGATGGTATTGAAACAAGGCACCGAAGAAAATACCTTCTTTTCAACGGCGTGCCTGAGGACAAAGATAATCTGCGTGACTTCATTGTGGGCCTCCTGCGTGATAAGTTGAGCATTGATGTGACACCGGAGAAGCTAACAGTTTGTCACCGCATCGGCAAGACATCTGAGGGAAAATGTCGTCCTGTGCTGCTGCGGTTCGCAGATCTGTCCACAAAGAGCGCTGTTTGGAGAAAGAAGACTGCTCTGAAAGGGACGGCTGTCGCTGCTTCCGAGTTTTTGACTCGCCAGCGGCAGGTGGTCTTCAATAAGGCCCGCAAGCGCTTCGGCATTGGACGGTGTTGGACAACAGACGGCACGATCTACGTCAAGCTGAAGGATGGATCCAGGCGGCGGCTGATCGCTGACGCCGACCTTGCTGCAATCGCCGCATCGGAAGATGAAGTGCAGCGTGATGCCTCGCCTCCACGGGCGGCATCAACGTTGGGGGCTGCGGTGGCGACGGGGCCGGCGACGGCGAGCTCCCCGGAGCGCTCCTCGAAGGCTAGGAGGACGGTCAGGGCGCGTAAATAGCTTCCACCTGTCATTATTTTTGTGTTGTGGTTATAACTTATACTTAATCGTCAGTGTCCTAGATAATTTCTAGATAACGATTATATCCGCACTTTGTGGGTTATTTTTAAAAAACATACTTTATTATTCACGTCATTTATAATTCTTTTTTAATAATTTTAGTTGTAGGTATGTCACTCTCTTCAAAATAAAATTTGCACTTTGACAAGTTGGTCAAGTTGACATTTATAAGTTCGCTGCTTCTTCTTCTTTTTTGTGTGTGGCAACATAATTTTAAGATTGTTTTTTCATATTTTGTTGATAATTTAGTTTAAAAACAGGCCACAGGCACTGACGATTCGGGACGCTTTTTTTTAATTTTTTAAATAATGTTTTAATTTTTTTTCTTTCTTATAATAATAATGTTTGTGAAAACCGGCGGGATACAATTAATTTACACATTTTAATTCGATCGTATTACTTTAAATTATATTTATATTATTCATATCATATTATTATATTTATATATACATTATGTTAGATGATGACTCTTTCCATTCTGCTATTGACACCAGCAACGATTCTTTTGAAGATCCAGAAACTCTTGGCACTCTCCTAGATAATAAACTTAATAATGCACCCTTTCTTTTTAACACCTGCCACATCAACGCACAAAGTATTGCAGCTCATTTTGTCGACCTCCTTGACACGTTTTCTTCTTCTTCTTCTATTCACGCTGTATTAGTTTCTGAAAGTTGGCTGAAACCAAGTCTCTCTTCCTTTTCATATTCACTACCAGGATTTGTGCTGGTACGTAACGACCGTATTGGGAAAGGTGGTGGTGGTGTCGCCATCTACCTGCGTAGTGATATACCTTATAAAGTGCTCGTATCTTCTCCTTCCACGTATTCTGGTACTGCCGAATACCTGTTTCTCGAAATTTCAATAAAGGGTGCCAAAGCCATTCTCGGAGTCGTCTACTGTCCACCCACTGTAGATTACTTTTCCCATCTGGAAACTGTCCTAGAATCTTTCTGTTCGGATTACACGCATCACATAATCATGGGTGATTTCAACACGGATCTCATGAGTACTAACACTCAATCACTCAAGCTTCTCAATATAATCAAGTCGGTCAATCTCTCTGTTCTGCCTTTAGAGCCTACACACCACAACCCTTCTTCACCTGATACATGGCTTGATTTAATCCTCACATCTTCTGTTGACTATGTTGCCAGACATGGACAACTCTCTGCTCCTGGTTTCTCTAAACATGACCTCATATATTTGCAGTATAAATTAAAACCTCCTAAACTTAAGCCTAAAACTATTTGGATGCGTAATTTTTCAAAAATTGATAAAGAGAAACTTATGGCGGATGCTGCCAAACTAAACTTTTCTGCAGTGTTTGAAGCGTCTACAATCGATGAAAAAGTTTCCCACTTTAATACTACTATTTTAAGTTTGTTTGACGCTCACGCACCTTTAAAATCGGTAAAAGTAAAGCGGCCTCCTGCTCCTTGGATTTGCAGGGACATTCGTGTGGCAATGACGCGACGGGATAGGGCATTTCGGGTTTTCAAGCGTGAGAGGTCTGAGATGAACTGGCAGCTATATAAGACTGCTCGAAATAGGTGTAATACTATGGTAAGAGCAGCTAAACGAAAATATATCCACGAAAACATTAGTAACTCATCTTCGACCAACATATGGAAGTTTCTTCACTCTCTTGGTTTGGGTAAGTCACCCACCGAATCACAGAGTTTACCCTTCTCTCTAAATGATTTTAATAACCATTTCTCTTCTGCTCCTTGTCTTAATAACACTACAAAATCTAACACTTTTTTGAAGATTGCTTCCATGGTCCAGTCTCCAAATGTATCTTTCAATTTTTCTCCTTCTTCTGAGGATGACATTCGTAAGAACATTATTTCGATTAAATCCAAGGCGGTTGGTTGCGATGACGTGAGTAGAGACATGGTCATCGCTGTCATGGAAATTACTCTTCCCATTCTTAATCATATTGTTAATTCTTCTCTCCTGAGTGGCACTTATCCCCACCTATGGAGTAGGGCTCTTGTCTTACCTCTTCCTAAAATTCCCACTCCTTTGTTATTAAATAATTATAGACCTATTTCCATTTTACCATTCCTGTCTAAAGTCCTTGAAGCGGTTGTCCATAAGCAAATGGCAGCTTTTATTTTTACCAATAAATTACTTTCCCCATTTCAGTCTGGATTTCGCCCAGGGCATAGCACTGCCACTGCTCTTCTAAAAGTAACCGAAGACATTCGTAATGGTATGGAATGTAAATTGGTCACCATTATCACTCTCATAGATTTTTCTAACGCTTTCAACATGGTAGACCATGATTTACTCCTTACCATTCTTAAACGTCTAAATTTTTCCTCCTCTGCTTTGGATTGGTTTTCTTCTTATCTTCATGGGCGTCAGCAGGCTGTGCGAGTTGGTCGTGAATTGTCGGACTGGAATAGCTTGTCTGCTGGCGTTCCGCAGGGTGGTATCTTGTCCCCTCTATTATTTTCAATTTTTATAAATATTTTGTCTTCTTCGCTCAGTTGCTCTTACCATTTCTATGCAGACGATTTGCAAATATATATACAGTCGCCTGTTGATAAAATTGACAATGCAATCAACATACTGAATGCAAATCTTTGTTGTATCAGTGACTGGTCTAAGTCATTTGGGATACCAGTAAATCCAAAAAAGTGCCAAGCATTAATCGTAGGTAGCTCCAAACAAACTGCCCAAATTGATTATTCATCGATCCCACCTCTCACGTTTGAAAACAAAATTATTGCACTTAGCTCCAGTGTCAAAAATCTTGGAGTACACATTGACGCAACGTTAAGTTGGACTACGCAAGTTGCTGAGGTTAGCCGCTCTGTTATTTCGGCACTGCGAACTCTGAATCGCCTCAGACATTTTCTACCCATTGCTACCAAAGTCACACTTGTTCAGTCCCTGATTCTCCCACTTATTGATTATGGTGATGTGTGTTATCCTGATCTCAATGAAGATCTCCTCAACAAGCTAGATCGGCTAATAAACAACGCAATTCGTTTCATTTTCTGTCTGCGCAAATATGATCACGTTTCGTCCTTTCGATCAAAGCTTGGGTGGCTGCCTATTCGCCAGCGCAGACATCAGAGAATATTAACAACTCTCTTTTCTATTTTATTTAATCCAAACTCTCCCGAATATCTGAAAGATAAATTCCGTTTTCTTTCTGACTCTCATGACCGTCAACTCCGTTCTGATAATTCTTTCAAACTTTTTACTCCTCTCTGTCATTCTGCATTTATGTCCAATTCTTTCACTCTTCATGCTTCACGACTCTGGAATGCGCTGCCGGACCCTATCAGAGACACCAAAAATGCCTGTATTTTTAAAAAGAAAGTACGTGCTCATTTCCTGGATTTGCTTAATAAGTAATCGTCATCATTTTGTTCGTGTAATTCCTTTAATTGTTTTATGTTGCATAGGAATCATCTATATGTATTATATATTTATTATCTATGTATCTTATTATATTGTATCTATTATATTATATATGTAGGTATATGCTAAATTTATTTTAGAATATTTTTATTTTTACTTTAACAAGCCGCGTTCGTGAATTTTTGCACTCCCAAGGGTTGACTGGTAGAGAATGCATTTAGCATTAAGTCCGCCTGTTGTATCAGTACTTTGTATTGTGGTCAATAAAGATAATTAAATAAATAAATAAATAAATATTTCACTCACCGAACGAAACGAAACGCATTGCTGCGTCACGTCAATATTCTGTAAAAGGGTTTACTTTACCGGTAGGGCTAGCCTATTTCATAAACACCCACTCCAAAGATTGTAATGAGAAGTACCTACTAATATAAATAGAAAAATAATCATCTGTACATATCGCACTGCTATTACAAGAGTGTATCAACTCAAAATCAAGTTTTTTTCAGAAACAACGAAAAACTAATTACTCTGTTTCTTTTAACATTATAAAAAAGTTAAACATGGTATTATGATTATTGATTAAATGAAAGGATTTATGTATTTATAAATTGTTTCTAAGATTGCTGGTTATCCAAATATTTCCAAATTTTAAGTTGATACTATATTATATGAGCAAATAAAAATAAAAAAATGTTTTATTTTTAGTTGTGTACTTATAGGTGAAATAATTTAAACTTACTACGGTTTATTAGGTTTTTTTTTTGTGTGATTTTCGGTCACTTTTTTGATTTAATGCGTTAATAATAATTATAGGATATAGCACTAATCATTTAGACTAAGGTTAGAACGCAAATAAAGTCATAATATTAAAGAAAAATAATGTATTTACCAAAAGTAATACCTAAATACTAAGTTTCACAAACATTATGACACTTTCATAAAGTTATAGAAATAACATCAGAAAAAATCAACATTATTTTATATTTTATTGCGAAAGTATTTAAAAAAAATACTTTGCAGACTCTAATTTTATTGTGGATTAGCTCGAAATTCCTCAGTGTTTGAAACGAAGAACCTTCGAGCAATGTGTGTTACCAGTGATGACCTATGGATCCGAGACGAGGGCCCTCACTATGGGCCTCATAAAGGCTCACGGTCACTCAGCGAGCCAATGGAGAGAGCTATGCTCAGGGTTTCTCTACGAGATCGAACCAGAAATGAGGAGATCCGTAGCAGAACCAAAGTAACCGATATAGTCAAACGGATCGCAAGCTGAAGTGGCAGTGGGCAGGGCACATATCGCGCAGAACCGATGGCCGGTGGGGCAAAAGGGTTTTGGACTACGACCACGCACCGGAAAGCGCAGCGTAGGACACCCGCCTACAAGGTGGTTAGATGGCCTTATAAGACTTTTCCAATTCGCTTCGTTTCTCACCCTTATCTTGCCTCTTACAATTTCCTACACTTTTGATGCCTTCGTAGTTATTTGACCTGCTGCTGACCAACTAGTAGAAACTACGGGATTGAATGTGCTTTCTGCTGCTGAGTTACTTAATGAAGATGAAGTGCAACTACTACTACTAGTGGAGCTACTTGCTGCAGAATTACTTCGCTGTCTCGTGGCTGCAGGCTGAAGTAAAGCGGGAACATTACTTATTGACGTTGGATTGAAATGAGGGTCAGACAGAATCCGAATCGTTAAAATAACTTTGATCACTGTGCCACTCATCGATGGGTGTAGTTCCGGTCGTCATATCTACTAGTCGCCCACCACGGTTCATGCTACAAATAAACAAAAAGTATGTTTTATAAGGTAAAAACAAAAACCTTTTTTTGATCACCAATAATGTAGTAACTAAAAATTATGTTATAAATCATAGACAAATATTTTTAATTCGAATTCAATAAGACTGTTTGAATATGTGACTTTAATTCAATTATGAGTAACAGTGACTTTTCAATTTAAAATTATAACTACCAGAAAAAACCAGTAAGCAAAAATTCTTCAACAAGACTGTAATAAGTCTAAAATTACTTACTGAACCAACAAAAATGTTGTTAGTCAAAATGTTACTTGAAATCGATTATGTGTTAATCAACAACTCGAAATACACAAAGTTCATATTTAGGTATAAATCAACAATAATGTATTAATTGGAAATAATAATAAAAAATTACATACCTGTTTCAGTAACAATGTCACAATTCAAAATATTGCAGTCTAAACGAACGGCGACACGTCCTCACTCTTTGAAATTTGAACCTTAACTTAAGATAATGCAATGTTGCAGGGGGGGTTACAACAGTCAGTCAACCATGAAAAGTGACTTATAACGCCATCTCTTAATTGTTTCTTGACCTATTTATACGACGATTTTATTGGCACATAGAGAATTGAATTTTGCTTTTGAAAAATGAGTTAACTCAAATTCATCATTTTTTGAGTTGATACACTCTTGTAATAGCAGTGCGATATGAAAATGTTTTGTCTTGACCGTAGAGACCTGAAGCATGGGTGTGTTCTGAAAAGTGTGGTGTATGATGTAGGCAAGGAAACCAATATGAAAGGATTTTTTGAAATTCCCACGGGAAAGCGGGATAAATGCAGACGAAGTTGCGCGGGTTTCTCTCGTAATATTATATAATAGATAGAAAACACTCAGACTCTTAGAACAAACACCAAACAAATACCATCACTTATATGTTTGTCCCGAGCGGGAATCGAACACGCGCTCCAGATGGTGCCGAAGATAGGATCACTGTTAACGAAACTCGGTCTATAATAGAGTCTACAGATCGTTTAAACATGGTGTGAGTCAAAGCCGTGGACTTCTGTTACTCATCTGTTATTCTTCGCAATTTTCATATGGCTTAAAAGCAACACTATACCTACCTAAAAATGCTTTAAAATATAATATGTATCTATTATAAATAAAAAGCACAGTTTTAAATTAATGGACATGGAAATGGAACTTAGTGAAGTGGCTTGACTAAAGGATTTTTTCACTGTGACTTATATAGACACATCGGCATAATGCTGCTCGTCTATAACGAATTAATAATAAAAATAATAAATCCTTAAAGGATTCACAAAAATTTATTTAAAGGTAACGTGACTAACGTACGTGTACTTAATGGAATACTGGGTGCTTTCAATTTGGAGCCTTTAGCTTGTAGTAAAGTGCAAACCATAGCGCGATTCAGTATTCGATAATTTTCTAACAGCGCCATCTGTTGTAAGAATGGGGAAAGGAAAAACAAGGGCCAAAATAAGGAAAGCCTTGTGTATAATAGATAGCTATGATGTACAGTATACCAATGAAAAAGGTGACCAGGGTAGACGGCAGAGAAATAAGAACAAAGATTTTTATGCTAATAATGTAAGCATAGTTAGGAAACTTGTAATCCTACTAATATTATAAAGAAGAAAGTTGTGTGTTGTTACTTCGTCATGCTCAAATAGCTTGACCAATATTTATGATATTTGGTATGTAGGTAGCTGCTAACTTGGATTAACACTTTTTATCCCGAAAAGTTCGCGATTCCCGTAGAATTTGATCAAAAATCTGATGTAGATGGCGTTGCTGTGCATAAATAAATACACGCAAACGAAGTTGCGCGGGTTGCACTAGTATTTTATAAAACCTGTGTGGTACGTTTACAAATAATTTGGCAAAAATTTGGTTGTACGTAATTTTTTAATTATTGCGTCTCTAAAAAAAATTATAAAGAAATGGTGGTAGGATGAGAAAAAGCTATTCGAAAAAGCTTATAAAATCTAATTGAATAACAATATCTTGATTTGATATTTTCTTAGGGTTTTTTACTTATTAAGCTTAAAAAATCAATAGGTATAAAAATATATTACTTTTTAGGGCCCATCTAACACAAAAATTATAATATACTTATATTAGATTTCCCAATTACGTTTTACGTTTTCGGTTGCTATTTCTTAAAAATGTGTAATAACACATTTCTAAGATATTATTTGCCATAAGAAATGTAAGGAGTTTTCGGAAACCAAGAAATAAGATCGTGGTTTACTACTCGCTCGTTCGCAGTATCTTGGAGTACCTACTGTAATGTCGTTTGGCGTCCACACTACTCATCGCACATGCTTCGATTTGAGTGAGTTCAAAAGCGCTTTCTATGGCACCTAAGCTTCGGGGCAGGAATATAAGAAGAAGATAAGAATATAAAATCCTGCAGTAATAGAGTATCCCATTTCAATATGCTTAGTTTAATAAATAGGAGAGAGTTGCTGGATCTTGTGTTGTCAAAAGTTGACTGTGCAGAATTGCTCTCTTGTATAAATTATAGGTTGTCTTTAAAACACCTCGTAAACCAATTACTCCACTTGAACTGCCACTAAGAACAACAGTGCGCACAGTTGTATATCAGCCCTATGGCGAATACTAATAATTTCAATAAAATAAGAATCACGTCTTCCAACAATTCTCATAAACAATTTTAAGCAAAATTTGAAGTTCATTGGACCCAGGAATCAAGTAACAAAGCATTTTATATTCAATATTTAAATAAAAGATGTGATTCTTTATACAACACGTGATAACAATAGACACGTGTAACAATTTCGCTGCCAACTGGCGTCAAATATCTGTATTTTTTTCTTTGTTTAATGCTAATATAATTCAATTAATTTAGAATGTTTATTGTCATCAAGGAACTTCAAAGAAAAAATCAAAGGACTTCACAGAAAATCATTGAAAATTTAAAGGAATTAAAATCATATCGTTATCTTACTATATTATGTTATTGAGGGGAAAGCGTGTCTATGATACTTCCTTATAATGGATGGACAAATTACGTAATTCCTGACCTAGAATATAAGAGAAGATAAAATGTATGAAAATCCATTACTGCCCAGCTGAAAGGAAATATATTATGAAAACTCTGTGATATCAAGCCACACCGTTAAAGTTGAATAGAGTTTTGTTGTCGCAGAATTTTCCTTTTGCAAAAGATCCCTTTCGTAAAATTGAATAAATTACCTAATAAGTAATACTAGAGGATGATTACGATTGAAAAAAAAAAAAGTGATATTACAACAGAAATCGTTTGCTAAGAGATAGGCTTCTATCAATGTTATAAATGATAGAGTTTGTTTAGATGTGTAGATGTTTCAGTTTGACGAAGGGTCAGTTATAGTAAAAGAATACCTAATTAATGTCATAACATCATTTACTGTTTGGTTACATTATCAGTGACCTAAAAGGAGTATAAATTATATCATAACAAAATCAACCGATTCTATTTGCAAACGTTATTGTGTTCCGAAGGTAATACGTATTCACGGAACCCTTTACCAGCTTATTACATTATGCCCATCCCTTTGTTAAGAAAAGAGTACTATTGTAATAACCTTGAATTTTATATTACGCTGCCTGTTTTATTAACCTTTACAATACATAGAAATCAATATGATTTAACATTACAATAATTTTATCGACGACTTCGATACTTTGATCAACGACACTCAGAGATCATTCAGTTCAAGCGTTTCAATCATTATAATAAGATTTTGATACTTAATCCCAATAAATATTGTATTGTATTTAATGATGTCAAAATACACTATGCCGAAGTCTTACGACGACCGTAGTTCCGCGTATTCCGGTAATATGACACACCACAAGCGAGCAAATAACGCGACTGAAATTCGGTAGCATAACCACTGTATAATCGAACCGTAGATCCGTTGCGCAACGGAACTTATAGCATTCGTTGCCGAACTTCGACCCGACCGAAATTCGGCTGCATACTTTAACACGATGTAATTTTGTCAAATGGCTTGCTATTAATTTAAATAGAATTACAGAATTAAACTTCGGAAGTGTATTTTGAGCATTGTTTTTTGAGTATTTAAGGTTAGATCTGCAACTTTAGATATGCACATCATAGAACATATTTAAAAACGTATGCTTTTATTCGCACTCCCCTGTTGTCATGTTATGTCATGCTACAAACCCATTTTGGTTGATGACAAAACTAAACAGTCATTAAGTTATCATGAATTATATAAAAAAATCCTAAAAAAACTTCAAGAAAACATTTCAAACTCAAACTTAGGTCAAGAGGAACTTTGATGTGTAATTAATAACGTACGAGAATGACAACACTTAATGAAGAGAAATAACTTTACACTTAATGAAGCTAGCGCGTGTGTTTTGGGAGATGTTAGATCTTTATGGTACTTTCTAAGTTCCTTGACCTAATTGTATTATATTCCAGTGTATCGAGAAAAACATCAACGATGAAAATAACTTTATTTAACTAGGTAACGATCAATCGCTCATATTGCAAGAAGTCTATGCAAATAAGAAAAATCTGTAGAAAATTTTTCCGTATAAACTGCATCAAATAACATCAAATAGGTGTTACCCTGACGATCTAACTGATGTACCCTAGTGTCCTCTCACTGCTAGTTGCACAGACTCATGCAACTGATCGTCCTGCACGGGGTCTCTTGGCCACAGCAAGAGGTACACCAGGTTCGGTGGTGATTGAAACAGCAATCCGTTGTGAAGACCCTTTATTACAATTAAATCTTATTATTTATGATAGGAGATGTGTTATTATAACGGTGGCCTCGCTCCTTTCGGTCGCTCGGCTTTTGATGGTCACAAGCTAACCCTAATAACCTAACCCAGCTTTGTCTGATGAACAATATATTTTAATTATTTTATTTACAGATATTTCTGATTCTTTGGGTTATGTTAGTATGAAAGCGACGCCACCTTTATAATAACACATTTCCGGATGACATACATTTCCAGTAACATATTAATGCTGTGCTGTGTGTATAAAGTGCAGCGCAGCAGGTGAATTGAGATGTCTAGATTTGAAGAGTTGCTGCGTTGCGTTGTTCCAGTTCATTTAGTAATTGAACCAGTCGTGCAGGTTCAAAAGAACGAATAAACAGGGGCGGAAAGCGTCTTAATATACTACTTATTGATGAAGTTAATTATGTTTATTTGGGTGCTTATATTAAAGCCTTTACTGCACTTTACAGTTCCCTTGACCTATTTGTTTTGTTCCGCAATTCATGTCACAGAGTAAATAGGACAACAAATACCGTATCTGCATTTTTCTTGTGACTAGTCCATTACATTACCACTTTATGAATGTGGAATCGAAGTCAGCGAATTGAATGCCGCCGTCCAAATGTATCTAATAGATTTGTATGGGTTTGGTCTTGAAGGAAGTCTTGAAGACTTCGACGATCCATGACAACCAGGGACTTTTAAAAATAAAAAGGATTAAGTATTTATATATGTGTAATTGTATATGTATGTTAAAATTTATTCTAGATTATTAATGTATTTTCAATATTTTTTTTATTTTATTTTTTATGCTGCACCCCTTATTACCGATTCAGATGTCCCAAAGGTAAACTGGGAGACAATGCTTTAGCATTAAGTTCGCCTTTTGTATACACATTATGTATTGTGTGCAATGAAGTTTAAATAAATAAATAAATAAAAACGAGAACTTAAAACCATTTATTTTTCACCCCATGACATTTTCCTTTTGTTTTCAACAAAAATATCTGTTTTAATATCTACGTTTAAACTTCGTTAGTTACAAATATAGAAAAATTATTAGCTGAAATATTGATTCAGAAATCATTCACAGTATCTCATTTATTGTCAAATGCCTAAATTTAACGTAATTGAGAGGTTTATATGAACCAATATTGACCTGCTATAATTGAGACGAGGCGTTATATCGAGGGCTAAAAGCCGGAACGGAGAACGTATCATGAATTTATTTAACGGTAACATAACCTATGCATTAACCAACCTTACAATTGAATATGAAATTTGAACAGATTTCAAATACATGTAAGCTTTGGTTACTTTGGGATTAGATGGCGTTGTGTGATTCGTTCCAGATTTATATCTCTTGTATTAGCTTGTACTGGGTTTAGATGTAAATATACATAAAATACGTATTATATTTATGTTCATAGACAACATCCAGACCGAGGCAAACAGATATGTTCCTGCACACAAAATGTTTGCCTTACAAAGGATTCAAACCGTCAGCGGCCCTCGGGATACAGTGACTTACGACAGTTACGACACTCGACCGCCAGGCCTGTTAATCTAATTGCTAAAAAAAAACAATTCAAAAGCATGTATTTAGCCGTCAAAGTTATGTGGGCGCATGTAGTTAACCGTTATTGGAATTAAAATATGTACTATTTACAATATGAAATTATTTTCTGAACGCGATGGTTAGGGAACTGCTAGAAATCTATTAATATAATAAAAGTGTAAAAAAAGTTTGTCTGTACATTGAATATATTTCCAAAAAAATTGTTTAGGGCGATGAAGAATAAGCAATAGAACAAGAATTTCGTAAAATTTTGTCCGTCTGTTTGTATGTTTGGATGTTTGTATGTTTGTATGTATGTTTGTACACGCTAATCTCGGAAACGGCTGAACCGATTTGGATGCGGTTTTCACTAATATGTGGCGATTTGCTCAACTTAACATTTAGTGTATGTTTCTTTTCAAAATTCCCACGGGAATCCGAGATATACGCAAACGAAGTTGTGAGGGTATATCAACGCACAGCCCAAACCGGTGGGTCTAGAGATTCCAAATTTGGACTGTAGGTTCCTTACGACGGCGACGTCTAGGGGTGTACAAAGAAAGGATTTCCCACGGGAAAGCGAGATATGCGCAAACGTAGTTGCGAGAGGACGCACAGCCCAAACCGCTGGGTCTAGAGATGCCAAATTTGTATGTAGGGTCCATATAAGGACCGGACCGGACCGGAACGGATCAGACCTGATCGGTCCGGAAGGAACCGCACCGTACCGGGCCGTGCCGGACCGGACCGGTTTTTTTTTCTGTATAAAAATATGCTAATTGGCATGTAGGTTCCATATCAAGACCGGACCGACCAGACCGGCCCGGACTGACCGGATCGACCGGACCGGATGGAACCGTACCGTACCGGGCCGTGCAGGACCGGAATTTTGTTTCTGAAGAAAAATAATATGCTAATTGTTACTAGGCCACGCGGGCGAAGCCGCGGGCAGAAGCTATAATAAAAATATATAATAGTTTCCAAATGTATGTTATTTTTAAATGCTATCTAAGATCGCAGTTTGAAACTGTGTCACTGGATGGCGTTTTTAATAATTCATGCATTTATAGTCAAAGTAATTTTTTTATTATTCTATTAACCCGCGCGGGCACTTAGACACGTCATTTACAATGAGAGTATAGGCATTCACTGGCACATTCTCTCGTCATGTAGTATATATTATTATTATGTATTAAATATTAAATAAATAAGTTACTCTATAAACTACCACCATTTCGAAAACAAAGCAAAATGACCACTGGGAAAATCGGATACCGGAAATGTATGTAATCCGGAAATTGTATACAATTCCTAGGAGATGACTGTGTTATTATAAAGAGAGCTTCTCGTGAAAACACAAAAACAAAAAAAGTATTTTTGCCGACCAAACCATTAACAAATTTAACAAACTCGTTCTCATGTAATTGTTATATTACATACTTTCGTATGTCATTCATAATATAAGTATACACTCTTTACCGCTTCACTTCACGTACGGCTTGTTTGGCATGAGAATATAATTAACGTAATTAGTTTATTTAAACATTTCTGAAAGACTACATTGTAGGCAAAGAAATGCTATATTCAAAACAGTCTATATTCAAAAAGTAAATCTCTTCTACAAAATAATTACAATAGCCGGTATATAGGCTGGGTTAGATAGATAGGCTGTCAGCCTATCTTTTGGTAAAACGACGAAATTGTGAAATTGTTCAGAGGGAAATTGTATAAACAAGGACTGAAAGAAGGATTTTAGCTAAATGTGAATTTATAGTGACTCTGCTCTTATTTGAAAAGCACCCTGTATTTGATTTCATATTGCCATTGAATATTCCGCCCTATTCTGTATATTAAGGAAAACATCAACACAAACTCTATACATGCATCTATATTTCAAAATATAGATGCATGTACAGAGATTTCGATTAGGTACTTCTGTGGGTGCATAGTGCCAATAATTCTATCTTTCTAGCACAACTTTTATATCATTTTATGAAACGAAGAAAATATAACTTAAATTTCGATTCGTCGCACTTTAAACATGAAGTATTTCTACAGGCAAAGAAGTGATACTATGCGCACGAAATAGAATCATATCGGTTCGAGTTCGAGCGGGTATCTTTGAAGTATGCATGCAGCTGTTGAGTGGGCTCTACTTTACTTGAAAGTTAAAATGAATTATATTTCAATATGTGCATTAGTTTCAAATACCTATTTAAAACTCAAAAATACTAAAATATGACGATCTCACAAATTAGACATTCGCTGATGTTATAGTAAAGCGTTTGTAAAATAGTAACTATTTTTGTAATTATTTCTCTCATATTCCTCTGAATTAGCTATAATTAAAGCCTATTCATTCTGTCGGTGTAAATTAAATAAGCCGGCTCGCTGAAACTACTGAACTCAGTAATTTAATAGAAAGGTGACATACACAGTAGACGATAATAGGCTCACTGGTACTGTACAAAAAGGTTAGTCCCGTTAACCTAAGCTCTCGGAGTATGCATTTGCATACGCAAATCTAGTTGACCTGTTCCTATGATTTTTCTTTGGAAACTATATTTAGAATCAAGATATTAATATGCATTGTCCAATTTAATCAGCCTATGGTGACCCAGTGTTGCTCCTATTTTCTTCATTTCTACTCCTCAGTTAACATGTACGCTTTTATAAAAATAAAAATAAATTTTTGTCTCAAAAAAGAGGATGACGCCACATACATACGTCACTCATAGAGAGCTATGCCCTACAAACTATACGGGTCGCCAAGACGGCTGGCTCACGCAGTTAAGTTTTAAACTCGTCTTATTACTGAGTGCATAACGACAATCGATTTTTAATTGAGTTTATAAAACAATTAAAGTGAGCCAGAAGCTTTGGCGTTGAGTATAGTCTTTGATTTTATTGTGTGTCAGTTGTGGTTGTCATCTTGGGGGACTGGTCTGCTCGCTTTATTAACATCTACATATTCGACAAATCTAGGATTTGACCATAGTGCTATTTGGATCGACATCTCGCGTTTAGTGCTTGATTTCTGTATGTACCTGGATCTGTATTTTATTTATTCTTATAAATGTACTCATACATTGTAACAAACGAGTGAAAGAAAAAAATTGCTAAATGACAAAAAAAATGCCGTAACCAGGTTTCTTTCGCTATTTCTTTTACCGGTGACCATTTTGCTTGTGTCCGAAATGGTGGTAGTATATAACGTAGTTTATTTTCTTTATACATAATATTCAAATTGTAAATGACAAGAAAAAGTGCAGTGAAGGTTTAATTTCTGAAATAAACGATTTCATTTCATTTCATTTCGTATTGTATTTCATACCATTGTTATGTGTAAACCATGTCATATTTTCTTTGATAATCTTCGATGATAACAAAATATGTCAACTGACATGTACCCACCCTAGTGAATATAAACACTTGAAAAATTCTTAATAAAGCAGTTGTGTGGCATCGCTTGTGTTCATTGTAATACCCTCTCTACTCAACATCATAAAATATTCCGAACAATCGTTTTTCCCAGCACACCCCATCTCCGTCTGGACATCGAAAATTCACGATACCGTTCATCATATCAACCCATAATCATCCCACTGCATGGATACGGGTCTCCCTTCAATCGAAGGTGAAAAGTACTCTGCCACGCTGCTCCAATGTAAATTGACAGAGGCCGGTGTTTTCAAGCCGCCCGAAGGCCACCGACTTGACTTAACGACTGTCATCTATCGACAACAGCCAGGACCAAGATGTAATCTATCCAAACGCTGACCAGGGTCGAAGTCGCTTTACTTGCGTATTCACATTAGAGTGCGACACACAGCGACGCCTTCGAGCTCCTCACTCCTCCACGATACCGTTACTGCATTGCATAGTTTCTTTTCCACATTAGATCACGAGAAAGAAAAGTAACAATTTAAAATTTATTATTTTTTACCCGTCTCGTGGAATCTATTTTCTATTTTTAAAACAAAATGTAAAATTCCCAGTATTCTATTCCCGACAAATTGCCTTACACGTGCCGCGGCTATATTGTTTGGTTTAAGTGAGAGACAGGAATAACAGAAAACATTACAAGTGGCAATGTTACCTTGGCTTTCTTTGTTTCCATATTTTACTAATAAGCTATTTATTAACTTGCCGTGTGGTGGTGGCAGATTAGAATACCACCTCCCCCTTCTCTTCCCATGGGTGTCGTAAAAGGCGACTAAGGGATTATAGTAAGAAAAGAATGGGCAGCAGCATTCTTCTTCAATTGGACTGGACTACCAACTTAACTGCGCTCGCCAACCCGCCTGCCAAGCGTGGCGAGTATTGGCAAAACCCCTCCAAAATGTTAAAGACCAAATGGCCCAGGCCCCCAGTACCCGGCAGCTCCGCTATTCCTGGCTCCGGTAGCGGTCAAGGTAACGGCGGGGCAGGGGGTGCTAAGAATCTCCGGAAGAGATCCGGCTACCACCCCCAACGACGACGACTGGCCCTGGTGACACACAACATTTGAACTCTGAGGACTGACGAGAAGATTGACGAGCTGGAAGAAGAAATAGGCAGGTTACGATGGGACATTATAGGGTTGTCAGAAGTCCGAAGACAGGGGAGGACACGATAACCCTCAAGTCTGGTAACCTGCTCTATTACCGGGAGGGCGACCAACAGTCCCAAGGTGGTGTCGGGTTCCTCGTCCACAAGTCCCTCTTAAACAACATCGTTACCATCGAAAGTGTGTCGAACAGGGTAATATACCTGATACTCAGAATATCTAAAAGATATTCGTTGCAGGTCATCCAGGTGTATGCGCCGACCTCGGCACACTCAGATGAAGAGGTAGAGGAGTAGTTGTACGAAGACATTAGTCGGGCTATACACTCCTCGAATACCTACTTTAATGTTGTTATGGGGGACTTCAACGCGAAACTCGGCCAACGAAGCGATGGGGAGTTGAGACTGGGGCAGTTTGGGTATGGGCGGCGGAACCAAAGGGGACAGCGGCTGGCGGACTTTTTGGAGAAAGAGGGACTCTTTGCGATGGACTCTTTCTTCAAAAAGCCGCCCTACAGGAAATGGACCTGGATGAGCCCCGATGGTTCCACCAGGAACGAGATAGACTTCATCATGACAACAAAGAGACAAATATTAAGTGATGTCTCCGTGATCAATAGGATTAAGGTCAGAGGCACACTGAATTTAAATCTCACACTTGAGAGGTCTCGTCTGATGAAGTCTACTCTTCGACCCACACGTGCCCATATCCAGGATGCTGAGAAGTCTGCGTCTCAGTGGACGATATAAATGACGGGTTGGTAAAAGCTGTCTGTGAGGTAGGCATGAAACACTACAGGCCTAACCGCAAAAACAGGCCACAGCGGCTCTCTACTCACACCCTCGACTTAATGAACCAACGCCGATTTATGGCGCTGCGTACCTCCGAAGACGCTGAAGTGTACCGGCAGCTCAATAGACGCATATCAAAGTCCTTGCGACGTGATATTCGCTCCTTCAATGCTAAAAGCATTGAGAAGTCGACATGTAGACATGTCTATTGGGCAGAGCCGGCTGACTAAGCTTAAGACGGATGATGGTAGCGTGGCGTCAACGACGGCAGAGGTGTTGAGGAAAGTCGAGAGGTTCTATGGGCAGCTTTATGCCTCAGTAACCAAACCCGTCAGCAGCACTGCGAGGGACCCAAGAGCCACGCTAACCCGACACTACACCGAAGACATCCCGGACATCAGCTTGTACGAGATTAGGATGGCTCTTAAACAGCTCAAGAACAACAAGGGGCCGGGCGAGGACGGAATCACAGCAGAGCTTCTGACAGCGGGTGGTACACCGGTGCTTAAGGTCCTGCAGAAGCTCTTTAATTCCGTGTTGTTCGAAAACAAAACGCCCGAGGCGTAGAACAGAAGCGTGGTGGTTCTGTTCTTTAAAAAGGGCGATAAAACCCTCTTGAAGAACTATAGACCTATCTCGCTTCTGAGCCACGTCTACAAGCTGTTCTCAAGGGTCATCACGAATCGTCTCGCTCGCAAGTTTGATGACTTCCAGCCTCCCGAGCAAGCAGGATTCCGAAAAGGCTACAGTACCATAGACCACATCCATACGCTGCGGCAGATTGTACAGAAGACCGAGGAATACAATCTGCCACTATGCTTAGCGTTTGTGGACTATGAGAAAGCCTTCGATTCGATCGAGACATGGGCCGTGCTACAGTCTCTCCAGCGATGCCGCATAGACTACAGGTATATCGAAGCGTTGAAGTGCTTATACAAAAACGCCACTATGTCAGTCCGAGTACAGGAACAGAACACGAAGGCAATCTCATTGCACAGAGGCGTGAGACAGGGAGACGTCATATCTCCGAAACTATTCACGACCGCTCTGGAAGATGCCTTCAAGCTTCTGGAATGGAAAGGATTTGGCATCAACGTCAACGGCGAGTATATCACTCACCTTCGATTTGCCGACGACATCGTGGTCATGGCGGAGGCGCTGGAGGACCTTAGCACTATGCTCGAAGACCTCAATCGAGTTTCCCAACAGGTGGGTCTAAAAATGAACATGGACAAGACAAAAATCATGTCAAATGTCCATGTCGCGCCCGCTCCAGTCTCAGTTGGGAGCTCGATCCTCGAAGTTGTTGACGAGTATGTATACCTTGGACAAACAATCCAATTAGGTAGGTCCAACTTCGAGAAAGAGGTCAATCCGACTCGGCTGGGCAGCTTTCGGGAAATTACGGCATATCTTCTCATCCAAAATTCCTCAGTGCTTAAAACGAAAAACCTTCGAGCAATGTGTGTTAAAAGTGATGACATATGGATCCGAGACGTGGTCGCTCACTATGGGCCTCATAAGAAGGCTCGCGGTCACTCAGCGAGCTATGGAGAGGGCTATGCTCGGGGTTTCTCTACGAGATCGAATCAGGAATGAGGAGATCCGTAGCAGAACCAAAATAACCGACATAGCCAAACGGATCAGCAATCTGAAGTGGCAGTGGGCAGGGCACATAGCGCGCAGAACCGACGGCCGGTGGGGCAAGAGGGTTCTGGAATGGCGACCACGTACCGGAAAGCGCAGCGTAGGACGCCCACCTACAAGGTGGTCAGACGGCCTAAAGAAAGTCGCAGGAAGCCGCTGGATGCAGGCCGCTGCCAGCAGGTCGCATTGGAGGCGTTTGGGGGAGGCCTATGTCCAGCAGTGGACTTCTTGTGGCTGAGATGATGATGATGATTAATTAACTAAATTAATTAATCCTCTCTTATTTATGAAAATAATGGTGCTAATTCCGTTGTACATTTAACTAGACTAAACTAATTTTGACAGAACCAAAGGTGTTGTTGTCCTTCCTTGGTTTACAATTAGTGACAAGGATAGCAACACTTCTAGTCCTGTCAAAATTAGTTTAGTCTAGTTAAATTTACAACAGAATTAGCACCAAATCTTCTTACTACGAAATACACAATATTTTGTCGGCATATCATTGTATTACATACACATGTATGACCTTTCTATTTTTCTTCGTATTGATGTCTACTTTAAGGGTCGGTGCACATTGACGGAAGATAACCGGACTAACAACCGGACTACTGCTACAAGAGGTTACATCGAGCGTATTATCGTTTGTATGGTCAACGCACTAACGCATCATCGGTTGAGTGTGTAAGGTCGAATGTTTTATTATGAATTAGTCTGATCTGGCGTAACGCAACGGAGCATACGCGACGCATCTTCCGTCAGATGTGCACCAACCCTAAGGCGACTTCATATTAGTGCAGAAGTACAGTTTTAACGGAATGACTGTGTTAGATGAATGCAATTAATGCATATTGTATATTGCATTTGTTTTTAGGCTGTTCACTGTAGGTCCACGCCTGTTCGTTGTAAGGGTACAGATGTCTTTATTTCCATTTCCACATCTAACCTAGAGCGGGTTCACATTACAGTGAAGGAAAACGGGCCACCCACCAGCAACGCCGAGTGGCCGTCATGTGTCATATCCTTTGGTACTGCGCAAGAGAAGGTGGTCGATAAGAGCTGCTTGTTAAAAGCTTGTACTCTGTCAATATTTTCGAACCTCTTAATACCTACCATCAAGTATCAACCCGTTATATTACGAATATGTAAGTTACTAATAAATATATTTAGGTAATTTTGCCGTCTAAATAGTTGAGAAAACTTTTTAATTAATAGAGTTGGTATTTGTTAATTCTATCAAGATAACTTATGAGAGTTTTTCATAATTTCCTTCGAGGCTTAAAATTTATAAAAATAGTGACAAACCTAATTAGCAAAAATAAATAGCCCTTTGCAAAGATGGTTAGGTAAATAGTTAGTTAAAAATATTTTTGCATTTAGCGATTTAACAATAAGAAAATAAAATTTAAAAAAGTGATCTCTTTTTTTATCCAAAAACGCAAATGATTTTATCACCGATATTAAATGGGCAGGTTTCCCGGTCTTTCGGCCAAAAATACTAGTTTATCGTTGCCGATCCGATATATTATTAAATGTCAAACATAACATTGTATCGCTACTTTATGAATTTTATTTACGAATTGGACATTCTGCGGACAAACAGTTTTTTCGAGCACAAGTTTAATTTTAAAATCAAGTTATGTAATTCGACACTTTTACTCTGCCTCTGCCAATCCTCATTGGAAAGCGTGGCAGTGTACGCTCTAATCCCCTTCGATTGAAGGGTGACCCGTAACCTTGCAGTGGGATGCCCTTGATGAGTTATTTTGAATGCACACTATTTATATTGTGAGCAAAAGTTTTAATACGGAAAAGTTTTATTAATGTAATAATCTGTTATGAATAAAACGTTACACGTGAAGTGTATTTGTATTTAAGGTCAACTTAATGGCTCAACACAGCTTGAGCCATTCTCATACAACTTTCAACTATTCAGAGGACGAACATTGTAACAACTTTCAACCTTCATTAAACAATGTGAATAGTTGCTTATTATGTTCGGAACATATTCAATCTAGTGTTGATCCCGCTCGCCTCTTTAACACTGCACCTTGAATATTTAACTAGTTTCGTGGATAACATTCTGAGAATTTATAGACAATTAACTATTGCAAGTTACTTTAGCATGATGTACTATGTGTACAGTGAATGAAGAAGATACTAGACGTGAATAAACTACTTGTGTTAAGGGTACCCATCGTATTCGATGAGGGTACCAGACGATGAATAGTATTTTTTTACAATATACAGGTACTTAATAGCTCATTAGTAAGGCTTCGTCCTTAGGGAAGGAGGAAGGGAAATTAAACCAAATTAAATCGTTTATCCAGAGAGTAGGTAGTAGCCTCACAGGCACAACTCTCTCTTGTCAAAGTGTACATACAATAATAATGTTTTTAATTAATAAACTCTAAGCTGCCACCATTTCGGATTATATCTTATTTTTATTATTACTTATTTTATTTATTTCTTTATTTATTTTATATGGTTTGTGTGCGGGGCGCATGTCGCCATTTTCTACGCAATTTTCTGCACAAATGTGCAGGAACTTGATTGTTCTAAGTCGCTTGTCGCCCTATTTCGTTAGGTGCCCGTCACTACAATAAACTTCTTTTTTTTTTTTTTTTTTTTTTATGTTTTGTGCGGCTTAAGTAGCACTGCGACCAAGACTGGTCTATTGTGATCGCCACATGATTTGTTAGAGCTCACCGCTAAACCCTGCAGCTGTGATGAACCGCAGGATTTGCTTAGGGGTGAGCTCCTTTAACTCATCCGGGCTTAATAAATGTTTCCCAAGATGAGTGCTGCGCTTGTGTATAAGTGGCCCACATTCCCCCAGAAGATGCAGTGGTGTTTCATCAGCCTCCTTACATCGTCTGCAGGTGCGTGTGTCACTCAGCCCCAAGTTGGACATGTGCTTATTAAGGCAACAATGTCCAGTTAAGGCTCTGACCATAATTCGTAGGTTACTTCTACTGAGCGCTAGGACAAGGTTGCTATACCTTTTGTCGAAGGCTTTGATTAGAAGTTTTGAGTGATCCATGCCCGGCGATTCCGTCCAGAGCTTGATAGCATTTTCGAAACAGGAGTACGAAAGGGTTCTGTTAGCTAGGCTTTTTGGTATACCACAGAAAGGCTCAGGTCCCTCCTGTGCTCCATTAGCCCCCACTCTTGCAAGCTCATCAGCACGTTCGTTGCCGTTTATGCCTGCGTGCCCTGGTACCCATCTTAAAACTACTCTATTTTTGTTGCCTAGAGTGTTCAGTCGTTCCATGCACTCTTCGACCAGTCTCGATGTGACCACATTCGAGTCTAGCGCTAGTAGAGCTGCTTGGCTATCAGAGTTGATATAAATTTTTTGGTTGGTGTAGCGCTTTTGCAGGTTGGCTTCCGCACATTCTACTATGGCATAAACCTCTGCCTGGAATATAGAGGCGTACTTACCCAAGTTCACACTTTTATTGAACCTTGGTCGCACTCCATGTATTCCACAGCCTACATTGTGACCCATTTTGGATCCATCTGTGTACCAGATTAGACATCCGGCCTCAAAGGATAGCTGGCTATTTAACCAGTTTTCCCTAGATGGAATTTCTACGGAGTACTGTTTTTCAAAAACGTGCCGCAGTAGCATGGCATGGGTTGGCATGCTTAGTATTGGTGAATTCAGGGATGAGTCCTGTAGGATCCTCATTTTCTTGGAGAGCCAATTGCCCCTGCCCTGTATGTTGGCTCTATACATGCTTGCCCTCGCCTCTCTATGTATGAACACATGAAGAGGCAGCAGTCCCAGCAGTGCATTGAGCGCCATTCCAGGGCACGTGGACATAGCTCCCGAGGACATAAGACAGGCAGTTCTCTGCAGGCCGTCTAATTTCTGTTTGGCAGTCACTTGATTTGCTTTGTCGCACCACACCACTGATGCGTACGTTATGATCGGCCGCACAATGGCAGTGTACAACCATAGTGCGGTTCTGGGATTTATACCCCAGTTGTTCCTCATCAAGCGACCGCAGACGCCCATGGCCATCTTCGCTTTTTTTGAAACGTTAGCCAAGTGTGAGTTCCATGTCAGCCTTTGGTCGATAGTAACGCCCAAATATTTGACTTCTGTGGAAAACATAATCATTTTATTATTAAGCTTTGGCCTTACTAGTTTGTCCAATAGCCGTTTCTTCGAAAAGGGTACAATAACAGTTTTGTCGGCGTTTACGGAGAGGTCACTTTTGACGCACCAGTCACTGACAGTGTTAAGTCCCTTCTGCATTATACCCGAGATAGTAGATTGGCAGAAACCTCTTACTATGATTACCAAGTCATCTGCATAGCCTTGGGCATCAATTCGGAGTTCTGCCAGTTTGTATAATAGTTCATCTACAGCAAGAGTCCATAGTAAAGGCGATAGAACTCCTCCCTGTGGACATCCTCGTACTGTAGATATGTCAATTGTGGTTTTATGAAGGGCTAATCTTGCTCCTCTATGCGAGAGCATGGAGTTTACCCATCTCACTGTCGTAGGGTCGACATTTTTACTTATCAGCCCATTGACGAGCAGTGAGGTTGATGAGTTGTCAAAAGCTCCTTCTATGTCAAGGAAAGCACACAGTGCTATTTCCTTATCTTCTGTAGCCTTCTCCAGTCTATCCACTAGGCTTATAAGGGCAGTTTCTGTTGATTTACCCTTGCGATAAGCGTGTTGGCTGGGATGGATTGGATGTCTTACTAAAGCTACGTCTCTAATATACCTATCTATCACCTTCTCCATTGTCTTAAGAAGAAATGAAGAGAGGCTTATTGGTCTGAAAGACTTTGGCTGGCTATAATCTCTCTTACCAGTTTTAGGTATAAAAAGGACCTTGACCAAGGTCCACTGATCTGGTAAGTATCCCCAGGCATAACTTGCCCTGAAGATTTTTACCAGATAGGGAATGAGGATGCCCACTCCTTGTTGTAACAGGACGGGCAGTATTCCATCATCTCCGCACGCTTTGTATGATTTAAATGAGTCTACGGCCCACTGAACCTGTTTGGGTCTTATGATCTTTGCAGCCCTGCACCAGTCCTCATTACGAGGCTTATGATAGACAGGGCGTTGTTGGGACAAGTCCCTTGTCGTGGACCCTGGAAAGTGGGTCGCGGCCAGCAACTCTAAGGTCTCCTTTTCGCATGTTGTAAAGGAGCCATCTTCCTTTTTGAGGAGTCCAATCTGATTAGTTTTGGTTTTTGAGAGCAATTTATGGAGTTTTGCTGCCTGTGGGAGATTTTTGACCTCTTCACAGACCTTTCTCCATGATGCTCTTTTTGCCTTCCTAATCTCTTTGCTATATTCAGTTAATGCTTTCCTATAGTTCTCCCACAATTGAGTCTTTTTAGCATTGTTGAATAATTTCCTGGTTTTTTCTCTTAGCCTTTGAAGCTTAGAGTTCCACCAGGGTACTTTTCTGGTTGAGGTCTTTATTTTAAGCGGACAGCTCTCTTCAAAGGCTTTTTGTATACCTTTGGTGAGTATGCTAGCAGCTACCTCAAGACTCTCAGTTGACCTGATTGTTTTTGGAAAGGTTTCTTGATTTTGACTTAGCTGATTTTTAAAATTAGCCCAGTCTGTTGATCTTGGATCCCTATAAATTGTGGTTTGTGTGTCTAAAGCAGCCCTAACCTCAAAAGTTAAATGTCTGTGATCCGACATTGAGTTTTCACTACTAACTTGCCAGTTATTGATATGCCTGGCAAGATTAGTTGTGGCTATCGTAATATCTAGTACTTCCTGCCTAGCACGCGTCACGAAGGTTGGTTCGCAACCTACATTCAGTGTTGTTAGGTGATAAGTAGTAAGAAAGTCAAAGAGTAACTCACCCCTCTTGTTGGTGTTGGTACTTCCCCAAGAGATGTGGTGGGCATTGGCATCGCAGCCAATCAGAAGCTCGGCGTTGTGTTGGGTAGCGTATTCCACCACTCTCGCCAGGTCTTCTGTCGGGTCATCTTTTTCTCCAGGAAGATAGGCGGAGCACATGATTACTCTCGCTCCATTCCACCCTTTGAGGTTGACAAAAGCAGCTACCAAGTCGTCATTGCAAACTTCTGTAATCAGTAGAAAATCAACACAGTTGTTAAAAATTATACAAGCTCTGGGTCTATTACCAGTATTATTACTGAGAATCTTACCGGCAGCATTTAGTCCCAGAACCTGAGCGTTGGCTACCCAAGGTTCTTGGATTAGGGCAATGCTAGCTTTGCCCTCAGCAAGACAACACTCCATTACCGCAGATGATGCTGCAGCATGGTGGAGGTTGGCTTGCAGGACCCTCACCCCTCCTGCCTGGGTAGCCTCTAGCGGTTTCCCGCCGGCTTAGAGCGCCCAGACTTCGGACGTGGACGTCCTCGGTAAGTGCGCCAAGCATCCTCCTTCTTTCTTCCCTGGGAAGCTGCTGCACCTGACGCCTGTGCCTCCCTGCTGTGAGGCACCGGCTTGGGCTCCTTGGCTGCGGCATGCTGCTGGCCGCTTCGAGCCTCAGCGGTGAAACCCCCCCTTGATGTGCTGGGCTGTGGCTCAGTGAGCCCTGCACTGCTCCGAGGCATTGGTCTGGGCGTTTCACTGGCCACTGGCTCTGGAAACTCCCTGATTTGCCTCTCAGAGTCGGAGGTTGGTGGTTGAGGCTCCTGTGTTGCTGAAGGAGCAGAGGATGGAGGGCCAACCTTCGGGTCGCTCCTGATTTTAAAATTAAGTTTTTTAAACCCAAGGGCCACCTCGAAGTTTTTCGACCGAAGGGCTGCGACAGAGAGCTCATCGAGGAAAAAGGACACTATATGCCCATTCCCCTCAGCCCTACTGTGCGCAACCCTCCAATGCTCAGTGTTGAGCCCTTCATTTTGTATCCCCAGCAATTTGGTAGCTTCGTCTAGCGACTCTGCCTCAGAGCTGGGGATGAAAATGGTACCCACCGTGGGCTTTGGCAGCTCGCTCTCCGGTACAACGGTGAGTGATGCCCCGTCCCACGGCTTCACCTTTGGTATCATCTCTGAGAGCCAGTTGACACTGGCCTTGTCCTCACAGATGACATTGATCCACCCTGGCCTGTGTGTAAAGCCCGTGAATCTGGGTCCCTTTCCCTTGTCAGCGATGTTCAACATCGCCAGGGTCAGGGAACGATGCACCAGCTTCATCTGGACCTCGCTCATGGGGTTCAGATTCCTGATACCCACGCGCGTTTGCCCAGCGACCTGGCTGAAACTTTTCTGTGTCACGGGCACTGGAGCCCGTGCCACCGCTGGCACTTCGGACGGGGATGCCCCCGTCCGAGGTGTCTTCCTTGGCTGCTCTTTCGGCGATGCCTCCTCAGACCTAGGCCTTTTTTTGGCCTTCGGATCTGGAGGCACGCCCGAAATTGGAATTTCCTTCCAAGGCTTTGAAGCCAAGGCGCGGGCCTCATCGACCCCCACATTGGCTGCTAATAGCCTCCGGAATCGCTTCCGAGCTGCCCCACTTAGTCTTACATGACGGTTGGGGGCCTCATCCGTCTTCGGGGCAGAGTCACACGAGCCTCCTGCCTTAGACGGGCTAGTCCCTTCAACCGTTGTTGAAGACCTTGCACTTGGAGAGGCTAATAAGACCTCCTCCATTAATTCGATCGTCTCCCCTAAGAGGGGAGAGAACGGTTCTCCAGTTGGAGACGATGGCACATCTGTTTCCATTTTTTTCTGTTTATTTAAATCTCCCATATTGAGTCCCACGAATAGCTAGGGAACTAAAAATGCCTACCGACAGAGCCCCGCATGCCGGATAGGAGGACTGAAAATACTACCCGATTCGTCCAGGTGTCGGGTAGCCACCATTCATGACTGAGCTCACCCCCAGCCACGCATCCCTCGGCACGGTACGGATAACACCTTGGATTGGTAATAAATAAATAAATACAATATTATATACATATATATACATCTGTATGGACGTACAAATAGACAAATAAATAAATAAATAAGAATTGAAAAACGCACGGTGGTTTCTGTTGTATCTATTTCTTGTGAAATAGACCTAAAACAGGGCTGGCAACCTCGAGAAGGATAGTCCACCGCACTTGCCTTGGGGGATCTTTGCGACCTGCGCTACCCCCAAGACCATCGCCCCTCCACCACCTCAGAAGGAAGTAGCAGAGTAGGCCTGCACCCAAGCTACCATGCAAAGCAAAGCAAAGCATGCCGTAACGGGAACCGTGAAAGCATGGACCCAGACCCGCCCCAAATAAACTTCTTACTCCGTGTTCGTAATCGAACTGCAAATTACGGGCTTACGATTTGTGTGAGAGTGACTGTCGAGATTATTCTATGAATGTGTTAAAATGTAATTGTGTGTGTAAGTGGCGACATCGGTTCCGGTACAAAAACCGTCTAATTACATTTCTCCTTCTTTCTGTGTTCTGTGGTTTTCATCAAATAAATTTTATTTTATAAGTTCGTCGGCTATTACTCGGTAACTAGTAGAGTCTGCTTAACCGTAATAGTTTTCATTGAACGTTTAGCATATGGACTACTACCATGATTTTTTGAAATTTCTAAACACAAGACTTTCGGAGACAGACGGCGTGCAAAACGAAAATAGACACTATAAATGTAAATAATTCCGAAACGGAACATTGTATCGAAAAATGACCCTCGATGATTTGAAGAGACCTAACGAGTGGGCGCGAAAAAAAAACATTTTTACTTTACATGTAGTATCCCAACAAAATTTTTTTTCAATATGTTGTTCCAGCTATTTGTTAGCATTGTTAATATGTGTTGTGTATACATACCAAATTACAGCTTTGGCGACGAAACCCTAAAAATTGTGTTGACAATAAGAGCAGACCAGCTAGGCTACTCTGCAACGAAATCGCTATTTTAATTTCAATTCTGAATAATTTCAAGTTACAGCAAATCCTAATTCGTTCTCTTTAAACTTTATACTTTACTCACCAATAAAATTTGTGAGTGTAAAATCCGATTTCATTTAGTTTATTATTTAGTTAAAACTGGTATAATCGGGTATAGTCTTTAAAGAGTACCTAACCGTCCAATACCGATCGCTCAGAATTACTTTCAAGAGTGGCCCGCAAGGAAGAAACCGTTCTCGAGTACTCGAGTTGACGTTGACGATAAGAATTTTCTTTTTTTTTCGTGGTAAAACTTTTTATCTCGAGTGTTAGAAACCTTTGAAAATAAAACATACATCCGTTTTCCGTGGTCGTGTGGGTTTTCGTATAGTCGGTCACCTGTTGTGTCCATCTCTTGCGTAAAAAGGTGGAGGATGGAGGTGACTCCATCCTCTTTTGGAAAGTCATCGATGTCACATCATTGGAAGCCTCCCTGAATCTCAGGGAGGCTTCCAATGATGTGACATCCATGTGATGTCCAGGATTCCTAGGTATGTGATTCTGATAGGTGCCACCGGTCTGCACTCATCAAATTCAAATTCAAAACTTTTATTCAGAGAATAGGTTTTCACAAACATGTTCTCTTGTCAGAGTATACAGTTGTAATAAATGATTTGTATAAATTAATCTACTCTATATTATACTACTACCATTTCGAAAACAAAAACAAAATGACCCTTAGTAAAAGAAATGGCAAAAGATAACCAGTTACTGCCTTTTTTGTCATTTATAAATAAATCGTCCTACGTTTTTTTTACATAAAATTTAAAACTAGGTACATACAACAAGAATTATTTGGCGACCATCATGTATGCTACTATGCTCATTAAAATCGAAGGAGATAGACAAACGAAGGAGATTGAAAGAAGGATACAGCTGGGCCGAGCGGCTTTTAGTAAACTCTCCGACGAGCTAAAGAGCAAGCGAGTGCCAATCTTTCTCAAGAGGCGCATGTATGAGCAATGTGTTTTCCCAGTTATGACCTACGGAACTGAAACCTGGACACTTACTTCCAAACTTGTATGAAAACTTCAGGTAATGCAAAGAACCATTGAGCGAGTAATGTTAGGCATCTCGCTCATAGACCGCATCCCAAACGAAAAGATACGTACACCCACTGGAGTTAATGATATCGCTCTAATAGTGTCCAGGTTAAAGTGGAGATGGGCAGGCCACATTAGTAGGAGGGATGATGGTCGCTGGACGCGTAAGATTTCCGAGTGGCGCCCAAGAACCGGTCGTCGGAAGATAGGGAGGCAGCCCATGCGCTGGGCTGATGACATCGCCAATGTCGCAGAAAATCCTGGATGCGCACTGCTAGAACAAGACCATGAAGAGGCCAATACTCAACAATGGGTGTGATGACAGGCTGAAAGAAAGGAAGGAATTGATGCGTGAGTATAGATTGTAAATTAACCAATCATAGTGCTTGAGATCTCACTGATCCACGAAGATATAGCTATAAATTACAGACTAGTTTAAATCTTTTCTTTTTCTACGAGTGTAGTTTCAGCTTATGAAAATGTTATGATGCAAAACTACCGTAAGGTAAACCACGGCCAAGGGCAGTTCAACCCAGCGGAACTAAATCCTCTTCAACTCGAGCGTATCTGATATTATACTTTGCAGAAAATTGTATGGTTCGGATTAGGCTCAATTCATACTGACGCACGATGCAACTGGAAACTACAAATAAACTATAAAGAAAATACGAACTTGGGCATGTATGGCTAGTAGTCTAATATAACTAAATGAACAAAATAGAGCATAGACATTATTACTAAATAATAACTATAATTCTTGAGCGTAGCGTTCAGTGAGAGAGGTTTTCTAAGAATTTTACTCAGTACACTTTACGTGTTTGTTATTCAATGATACCGACTATTTTCAAATACATATTTAAATAAATACTGAAAATCTGGCTGTCTGTAGTAAAATAAATCGTGATACTTATTCACTTTACTGAGTAGTACTACTTTCACAAGTTCCTATGAGCATTTTAATAATGCTGGGTTTTTTAAATCCATCCATACCATTTTAATAAGTTTTGAGAAACGTCGTCGATCAGAAAAATGCAGACAACGTTGAAACTGGCTCTTCATTCACACAATTTTACATATTATGTTCGCATGCAAAAATTTACAAAAGTGTGAATATATTATATGCGCCATTAATTTCAATTTATTTAATGATTCCACTTAGTGTGAAAAGTACTTTAATATAATATAGGTAATAGTTGGCTGCGAGAAAAAAAAGCTCGAGCACATCCTCGACTCAATTCAAGATCATGCTATTGTGATCGTAAATGGGCTTTACTTTACCTATCTATTTTTATTAACGTGAAGTTTAATCATAGGTACCTTGCATCTTTATTTATGTGTGTTTTTGCTCTAAAAAAATTACAAGTTCTTGAACTTAATAAACTTAATTACAAGTTCTTATATCGGATGTTATTTTAAAAGTTCTTTCTCTAAGTTGGTAGTACAGTGTAGGTAGTAGGGCGCAGATTTGAATTGGACAAGTCAAATATTATGTGAACATCGAGTACGTACCCCTTTTGAATGTGAATTATGCTGCCTAAACCCTTTGAGGTTTAACAAAACAATGTATGTGAAATTGTTCCTCTTTTATATTTCTCCAAAAAAGGTTCGATGGCGTATGTCTATAGATCTATTAAGTATAGCTTGATTTTTTATTAATAATAATGGTTTCGTAGAATGCGGCAATTGGAAATACGTTAAATTGCTTCAAGCATTTCGTGCCCGTTATTTTAGTCTTAATTACACCACAGATTAGTTTGTAAACTGATTGTTTGTGAACTGATGGTTTTGAGACTGATATTATATTTAAGGTTTAAAGAATTTATTCTCAAAAAAGATTACAAAATTAATCCACTTACATGAGAACAGAAATTACTTATATATAAGCTAAGTCTAGTTCACACTTCTACGCTAATTAAATAATTTTCATATTTCTGTTTAATTAAATATTTTTGGAGTTCGTAAAAGGAATGAAAATAAATTCAAGCGCGTTTCACACATCGATGACGGAACACTCTTCCTGTATTTTTAGAATTATTAATTTTGAAAAGCTTATGTTTTTGCTCATTTAGTACGGCGGATAATACGGGTTTAACTCCCATGGGAACGGGAATAATGGGACTGCAGGGCGATGTACATCCGTAATTCCATACCTCCATACTTAATTTAATATTATAAACGTGAAAGTGTGTTTATTTGATTGTTTGTCCTCCCTTCACGTCGAAAGTAATGAACGGATTGATATGAATTTTTTATGGGGGATATTTTAAGGTCTGGAGAGTGACATAGGCTACTTTTTATCCCGGAAAAACATCTCATTCCCACGGGAGAAAAGTATAACATTGTTTTTTAATATTTTTTGAATGGGGATAATTTTAAGGTCTGGAGAGTGACATAGGACTACTTTTTTCCCCCGGGATAAAGAGATTCGCATGGGAAAAATATTGTCATTTTTCCTTGACTACGCGGACGGAGCCGCGGGTAACAGCTAGTATTATATATGTATATAGTACTAGCTTTTGCCCGCGGCTTCGCTCGCGTTAAATTCGGGGTAGCACGGTTCCCTTTGCTTCCTACCTTGAAAACTGCGGAAAGTCCCATATAAAATTTCACCACAAATAAAATTGTCCACGACCGAGTGGACGTTTTTTAATAGTTTTTTATTTTATATTCTAAATTTGTATTTTTCTATGATTTTGGCTTGTTTTGTCTTTGCCTTGTTGCTTCTTCTATTATTATCTGATTATTATTCATTGATTCATTGCTTAGATCATATACTAAGATTCATTGTTATACAGAAAATACAGTCCATTATTTGCTCTCGATTGAAGCTTTTATTTTTCACGAATAAAAAAAATGATGCACGATTTTTTTGTCAGTCACAAAATAGTCTGCACACCAATTTTTAGCTTTCTACCTTGAAAATTGCGGAATGCTCCATACAAACTTCCACCCCTCATTTTAGAAAAGTGGGGGGTTAGAAAGAGACAAAAAAGTAGCCTATGTCACTCTCCATCCCTTCAACTATCTCCACTTAAAAAATCACGTCAATTCGTCGTCGCTCCGTTTTGCCGTGAAAGACGGACAAACAAACAGACATACACACTTTCCCATTTATAATATTAGTATGGATAGATGTATAAAAATAGTTATTTTCATAGAGATTTCCTATAACATTGTATTGTTCTACCAACTGGATACACAATTGCACACTCTTCCCCTTGCCAACGCGAGCGAAGCCGCGTATAACAGCTAGTGTTTTTATTTTTATATCGGTAAACATAGCAAGTAAACGTATCAAAAACAGTTGAGTACATTAAAAATAACAAAAATTATATTGTGAATGTCAACATGATTGGAACGATAGCTCATACATAACTCACCATGCAACCAAGGGCAGCACTTTTTTATGAGAAAGTATGTAGTGATTACATACTTTTCTCATAAAAAACTAAAATTTCACTTCCCATATTAAGTTACCGCTACCAATGTCTACAAACAGCTTATGTTATTACGTTTCACTTAAATTGTGATGTGAATATGTGTGTTCAAAAGACAAAGGAATAGCAGTCAAATTAAATTTAATTAATTTCTTGACGGTATCCCTTCCCATTTGTATTTCTAAAATCCGTTCGTAGCTGACGTTTCTTTATACTACTCGCACACAAAATTTAAGCTAACCTTTCTTTTTCCAAGGAAAAGTGCATTGATGGTTGGGTCTATAATACATCCGTGAATTTCTAGTAACTACCTGCTCCTCCCCAAAACTTTCCGTCGCGCGTCGGCAGCACATCACTTCCATGTGCACTGCTGTTATTGGAGATCATTGACCCCACATGACGCTGGGTTGTTCTCGAGTTTGCTGTCCCATCAACTGACTGTGTAATTAGTGTAGAATTTCTTATTTTTTATTTAATTACCTGCTCCTCCCCAAAACTTTCCGTCGCGCGTCGGTAGCACATCACTTCCATGTGCACTGCTGTTATTGGAGATCATTGACCCCACATGACGCTGGGTTGTTCTCGAGTTTGCTGTCCCATCAACTGACTGTGTAATTAGTGTAGAATTTCTTATTTTTTATTTAATTACCTGCTCCTCCCCAAAACTTTCCGTCGCGCGTCGGTAGCACATCACTTCCATGTGCACTGCTGTTATTGGAGATCATTGACCCCACATGACGCTGGGTTGTTCTCGAGTTTGCTGTCCCATCAACTGACTGTGTAATTAGTGTAGAATTTCTTATTTTTTATTTAATTACCTGCTCCTCCCCAAAACTTTCCGTCGCGCGTCGGTAGCACATCACTTCCATGTGCACTGCTGTTATTGGAGATCATTGACCCCACATGACGCTGGGTTGTTCTCGAGTTTGCTGTCCCATCAACTGACTGTGTAATTAGTGTAGAATTTCTTATTTTTTATTTAATTACCTGCTCCTCCCCAAAACTTTCCGTCGCGCGTCGGTAGCACATCACTTCCATGTGCACTGCTGTTATTGGAGATCATTGACCCCATATGACGCTGGGTTGTTCTCGAGTTTGCTGTCCCATCAACTGACTGTGTAATTAGTGTAAAATTTCTTATTTTTTATTTAATTACCTGCTCCTCCCCAAAACTTTCCGTCGCGCGTCGGCAGCACATCACTTCCATGTGCACTGCTGTTATTGGAGATCATTGACCCAACATGACGCTGGGTTGTTCTCGAGTTTGCTGTCCCATCAACTGACTGTGTAATTAGTGTAGAATTTCTTATTTTTTATTTAATTACCTGCTCCTCCCCAAAACTTTCCGTCGCGCGTCGGTAGCACATCACTTCCATGTGCACTGCTGTTATTGGAGATCATTGACCCCACATGACGCTGGGTTGTTCTCGAGTTTGCTGTCCCATCAACTGACTGTGTAATTAGTGTAGAATTTCTTATTTTTTATTTAATTACCTGCTCCTCCCCAAAACTTTCCGTCGCGCGTCGGCAGCACATCACTTCCATGTGCACTGCTGTTATTGGAGATCATTGACCCCACATGACGCTGGGTTGTTCTCGAATTTGCTGTCCCATCAACTGACTGTGTAATTAGTGTAGAATTTCTTATTTTTTATTGAATTACCTGCTCCTCCCCAAAACTTTCCGTCGCGCGTCGGTAGCACATCACTTCCATGTGCACTGCTGTTATTGGAGATCATTGACCCCACATGACGCTGGGTTGTTCTCGAGTTTGCTGTCCCATCAACTGACTGTGTAATTAGTGTAGAATTTCTTATTTTTTATTTAATTACCTGCTCCTCCCCAAAACTTTCCGTCGCGCGTCGGTAGCACATCACTTCCATGTGCACTGCTGTTATTGGAGATCATTGACCCCACATGACGCTGGGTTGTTCTCGAGTTTGCTGTCCCATCAACTGACTGTGTAATTAGTGTAGAATTTCTTATTTTTTATTTAATTACCTGCTCCTCCCCAAAACTTTCCGTCGCGCGTCGGTAGCACATCACTTCCATGTGCACTGCTGTTATTGGAGATCATTGACCCCACATGACGCTGGGTTGTTCTCGAGTTTGCTGTCCCATCAACTGACTGTGTAATTAGTGTAGAATTTCTTATTTTTTATTTAATTACCTGCTCCTCCCCAAAACTTTCCGTCGCGCGTCGGTAGCACATCACTTCCATGTGCACTGCTGTTATTGGAGATCATTGACCCCACATGACGCTGGGTTGTTCTCGAGTTTGCTGTCCCATCAACTGACTGTGTAATTAGTGTAGAATTTCTTATTTTTTATTTAATTACCTGCTCCTCCCCAAAACTTTCCGTCGCGCGTCGGCAGCACATCACTTCCATGTGCACTGCTGTTATTGGAGATCATTGACCCCACATGACGCTGGGTTGTTCTCGAGTTTGCTGTCCCATCAACTGACTGTGTAATTAGTGTAGAATTTCTTATTTTTTATTTAATTACCTGCTCCTCCCCAAAACTTTCCGTCGCGCGTCGGTAGCACATCACTTCCATGTGCACTGCTGTTATTGGAGATCATTGACCCCACATGACGCTGGGTTGTTCTCGAGTTTGCTGTCCCATCAACTGACTGTGTAATTAGTGTAGAATTTCTTATTTTTTATTTAATTACCTGCTCCTCCCCAAAACTTTCCGTCGCGCGTCGGCAGCACATCACTTCCATGTGCACTGCTGTTATTGGAGATCATTGACCCCACATGACGCTGGGTTGTTCTCGAGTTTGCTGTCCCATCAACTGACTGTGTAATTAGTGTAGAATTTCTTATTTTTTATTGAATTACCTGCTCCTCCCCAAAACTTTCCGTCGCGCGTCGGTAGCACATCACTTCCATGTGCACTGCTGTTATTGGAGATCATTGACCCCACATGACGCTGGGTTGTTCTCGAGTTTGCTGTCCCATCAACTGACTGTGTAATTAGTGTAGAATTTCTTATTTTTTATTTAATTACCTGCTCCTCCCCAAAACTTTCCGTCGCGCGTCGGTAGCACATCACTTCCATGTGCACTGCTGTTATTGGAGATCATTGACCCCACATGACGCTGGGTTGTTCTCGAGTTTGCTGTCCCATCAACTGACTGTGTAATTAGTGTAGAATTTCTTATTTTTTATTTAATTACCTGCTCCTACCCAAAACTTTCCGTCGCGCGTCGGTAGCACATCACTTCCATGTGCACTGCTGTTATTGGAGATCATTGACCCCACATGACGCTGGGTTGTTCTCGAGTTTGCTGTCCCATCAACTGACTGTGTAATTAGTGTAGAATTTCTTATTTTTTATTTAATTACCTGCTCCTCCCCAAAACTTTCCGTCGCGCGTCGGTAGCACATCACTTCCATGTGCACTGCTGTTATTGGAGATCATTGACCCCACATGACGCTGGGTTGTTCTCGAGTTTGCTGTCCCATCAACTGACTGTGTAATTAGTGTAAAATTTCTTATTTTTTATTTAATTACCTGCTCCTCCCCAAAACTTTCCGTCGCGCGTCGGTAGCACATCACTTCCATGTGCACTGCTGTTATTGGATATCATTGACCCTACATGACGCTGGGTTGTTCTCGAGTTTGCTGTCCCATCAACTGACTGTGTAATTAGTGTAGAATTTCTTATTTTTTATTTAATTACCTGCTCCTCCCCAAAACTTTCCGTCGCGCGTCGGTAGCACATCACTTCCATGTGCACTGCTGTTATTGGAGATCATTGACCCCACATGACGCTGGGTTGTTCTCGAGTTTGCTGTCCCATCAACTGACTGTGTAATTAGTGTAGAATTTCTTATTTTTTATTTAATTACCTGCTCCTCCCCAAAACTTTCCGTCGCGCGTCGGTAGCACATCACTTCCATGTGCACTGCTGTTATTGGAGATCATTGACCCCACATGACGCTGGGTTGTTCTCGAGTTTGCTGTCCCATCAACTGACTGTGTAATTAGTGTAGAATTTCTTATTTTTTATTTAATTACCTGCTCCTCCCCAAAACTTTCCGTCGCGCGTCGGTAGCACATCACTTCCATGTGCACTGCTGTTATTGGAGATCATTGACCCCACATGACGCTGGGTTGTTCTCGAGTTTGCTGTCCCATCAACTGACTGTGTAATTAGTGTAGAATTTCTTATTTTTTATTTAATTACCTGCTCCTCCCCAAAACTTTCCGTCGCGCGTCGGTAGCACATCACTTCCATGTGCACTGCTGTTATTGGAGATCATTGACCCCACATGACGCTGGGTTGTTCTCGAGTTTGCTGTCCCATCAACTGACTGTGTAATTAGTGTAGAATTTCTTATTTTTTATTTAATTACCTGCTCCTCCCCAAAACTTTCCGTCGCGCGTCGGCAGCACATCACTTCCATGTGCACTGCTGTTATTGGAGATCATTGACCCCACATGACGCTGGGTTGTTCTCGAGTTTGCTGTCCCATCAACTGACTGTGTAATTAGTGTAGAATTTCTTATTTTTTATTTAATTACCTGCTCCTCCCCAAAACTTTCCGTCGCGCGTCGGTAGCACATCACTTCCATGTGCACTGCTGTTATTGGAGATCATTGACCCCACATGACGCTGGGTTGTTCTCCAGTTTGCTGTCCCATCAACTGACTGTGTAATTAGTGTAGAATTTCTTATTTTTTATTTAATTACCTGCTCCTCCCCAAAACTTTCCGTCGCGCGTCGGTAGCACATCACTTCCATGTGCACTGCTGTTATTGGAGATCATTGACCCCACATGACGCTGGGTTGTTCTCGAGTTTGCTGTCCCATCAACTGACTGTGTAATTAGTGTAGAATTTCTTATTTTTTATTTAATTACCTGCTCCTCCCCAAAACTTTCCGTCGCGCGTCGGCAGCACATCACTTCCATGTGCACTGCTGTTATTGGAGATCATTGACCCCACATGACGCTGGGTTGTTCTCGAGTTTGCTGTCCCATCAACTGACTGTGTAATTAGTGTAGAATTTCTTATTTTTTATTTAATTACCTGCTCCTCCCCAAAACTTTCCGTCGCGCATCGGTAGCACATCACTTCCATGTGCACTGCTGTTATTGGAGATCATTGACCCCACATGACGCTGGGTTGTTCTCGAGTTTGCTGTCCCATCAACTGACTGTGTAATTAGTGTAGAATTTCTTATTTTTTATTTAATTACCTGCTCCTCCCCAAAACTTTCCGTCGCGCGTCGGTAGCACATCACTTCCATGTGCACTGCTGTTATTGGAGATCATTGACCCCACATGACGCTGGGTTGTTCTCGAGTTTGCTGTCCCATCAACTGACTGTGTAATTAGTGTAGAATTTCTTATTTTTTATTTAATTACCTGCTCCTCCCCAAAACTTTCCGTCGCGCGTCGGTAGCACATCACTTCCATGTGCACTGCTGTTATTGGAGATCATTGACCCCACATGACGCTGGGTTGTTCTCGAGTTTGCTGTCCCATCAACTGACTGTGTAATTAGTGTAGAATTTCTTATTTTTTATTTAATTACCTGCTCCTCCCCAAAACTTTCCGTCGCGCGTCGGCAGCACATCACTTCCATGTGCACTGCTGTTATTGGAGATCATTGACCCCACATGACGCTGGGTTGTTCTCGAGTTTGCTGTCCCATCAACTGACTGTGTAATTAGTGTAGAATTTCTTATTTTTTATTTAATTACCTGCTCCTCCCCAAAACTTTCCGTCGCGCGTCGGTAGCACATCACTTCCATGTGCACTGCTGTTATTGGAGATCATTGACCCCACATGACGCTGGGTTGTTCTCGAGTTTGCTGTCCCATCAACTGACTGTGTAATTAGTGTAGAATTTCTTATTTTTTATTTAATTACCTGCTCCTCCCCAAAACTTTCCGTCGCGCGTCGGTAGCACATCACTTCCATGTGCACTGCTGTTATTGGAGATCATTGACCCCACATGACGCTGGGTTGTTCTCGAGTTTGCTGTCCCATCAACTGACTGTGTAATTAGTGTAGAATTTCTTATTTAATTACCTGCTCCTCCCCAAAACTTTCCGTCGCGCGTCGGCAGCACATCACTTCCATGTGCACTGCTGTTATTGGAGATCATTGACCCCACATGACGCTGGGTTGTTCTCGAGTATGCTGTCCCATCAACTGACTGTGTAATTAGTGTAGAATTTCTTATTTTTTATTTAATTACCTGCTCCTCCCCAAAACTTTCCGTCGCGCATCGGTAGCACATCACTTCCATGTGCACTGCTGTTATTGGAGATCATTGACCCCACATGACGCTGGGTTGTTCTCGAGTTTGCTGTCCCATCAACTGACTGTGTAATTAGTGTAGAATTTCTTATTTTTTATTTAATTACCTGCTCCTCCCCAAAACTTTCCGTCGCGCGTCGGTAGCACATCACTTCCATGTGCACTGCTGTTATTGGAGATCATTGACCCCACATGACGCTGGGTTGTTCTCGAGTTTGCTGTCCCATCAACTGACTGTGTAATTAGTGTAGAATTTCTTATTTTTTATTTAATTACCTGCTCCTCCCCAAAACTTTCCGTCGCGCGTCGGCAGCACATCACTTCCATGTGCACTGCTGTTATTGGAGATCATTGACCCCACATGACGCTGGGTTGTTCTCGAGTTTGCTGTCCCATCAACTGACTGTGTAATTAGTGTAGAATTTCTTATTTTTTATTTAATTACCTGCTCCTCCCCAAAACTTTCCGTCGCGCGTCGGCAGCACATCACTTCCATGTGCACTGCTGTTATTGGAGATCATTGGCCCCACATGACGCTGGGTTGTTCTCGAGTTTGCTGTCCCATCAACTGACTGTGTAATTAGTGTAGAATTTCTTATTTTTTATTTAATTACCTGCTCCTCCCCAAAACTTTCCGTCGCGCGTCGGCAGCACATCACTTCCATGTGCACTGCTGTTATTGGAGATCATTGGCCCCCCATGACGCTAAGCTCTTCTCGAGTTTGCTGTCCCGTCAACTGACTGTGTAATTAGTGTACATTTATTTAATTTTTATTTAATTACTATTAGCCGCGGGAGGTAGATCATAAATAAAGTCACGAGTGCAAGAAATTTTAATTTTTCGAAATACTTTTTTACACTAGCCTTCCGTCCTTTATATTAAAATACTATTGGATTAAGTCAATGCTACGGGATAATGCATTGTTAGTATAATTATATTAATCTCATGGCCTGATAAACAACCATAATAATCATTAATCAGATAAATCGATTCAATTGGAACACGATAATTTTTAATTGTAACAGCTGCTAGTTAAACTTTATAATTCGACAGCTTAATCGTCGTTTCACTGACAAACTTATGTAGAGTATCAAAGGTCATAACTTCTCAAAGATAAAGTTTCACCAAAGAGGTCGCTGAAGCGTAGCCAGCTTACCTACTATTATAAAATGATAATGATATGACCCTAAACATAATCCCTGTATTTTATCCGAAGGTATGCTTGTGCTGTGGATAGACTATTACAACAAACAAACACACATTGTATATATTCTCTTTTTCGGATCCTGTACAAATATTTGCAATGTTTAAAAATAGAACCCGACAACGAGGGAACCTTTTTTTATATTTCCTCGATAAATGGGCTATCCCACTAAAACAATTTTTCAATTTGAACTTTGTAAACGCGTATTGTACAACAGACATATAGGTTTTTTTTTTAAATCTTTTCTCCTTTCTATAGTGTTGTTGCGTGAGTCAAATCTGAATGATAGCAACTATGACCCCAGTCATTATCTGGACGGGTACCAAAATATATTCTCTTCTTTCTATAGTGTTGTTGCGGGTGTCAAAAATAAATTATAACATAAATTATGCAAATATGACCCCAGTCATAATTTTGATGGTTTTAAAATCAATTATATTCATTCCAGATAACACCAAAACACCGAACAAGTGCGTATTGCATCTGGTGCAATGAAAATTCCTACTTTATTAGTAAACTTCCTTTTAAAACATGACTATGTAGGTTACATATGATCATTTAAAGTTTAAACAAGGAAAAATTAGAAATAATTGGTAAAGTGCGCCTCTCTTGTAGCATCCGTCAGTATAAAAAAAGTTTTAGGGGTGCGGTGCGGTCTCAAGTATCAAAATTGTTGAATATGGATGACTTTATGTAGTAAGCAACATTTTTCTAACTACTTACCTACAATACAATCAATTTTTTTAACTGAATATTAGACCATTATTTCCTTGCTTAGGCGATTATATGAACCTATATAGTCATGTGTTTAAAGGAAGTTCAGTAATAAAGTAAGACCTTATATAGGGCTTAGGCTATTTCCTTCGCTTTTCTTTAGCCGGGAACGAAACCAAAATAGAATTACATCTATGAATGAAACGTAAAGGCATTAAGTTTTATTCGTTGGCCATTATTAATACAAAAGTGCAAGAATGTGCTTTATAATTTAAAAGCATGCAATTAAGTCACATTTAATCTCGTGTACGCGGCGATGCATACCAGGTCGAGTGCAGCGTGCAGCTCTTGATAATGCTGCATTGTTTCAGTATCCTTTTGTGACTGTGACTATTGTTACTTTTGATACTAACAAGCAGGTGGCAAATAAGTTAAGGTATGCTCTTGTTAGTTCTATGAACTTTGCCAATAGCACAAAAGACTGAAAAGACAAAGCGTCGCTTCAAAAAGGCTTTAGTTTTGTAAAAAAAAATTCACTTCACAAACTTAGAAACAAAATTCCACTTTAACTTGACACTACCAACAATAGGTCAATAATAGGTTTATTTAAAACTAGCTTTTGCTTGCGACTTCGTCCGCGTTTTATGGCAATTAATATTTTTTTTCGGCCATAAATCAAAACTATAAAGTATTGTAGAATTGGAGACTTACATTATAATAATGGGGCTATTACAAAAGTCGGTTTAATAATTTTGAGCGCAATTTTATTATTAACATATTAATCCGAAAAACTTCCGTGAAACAAATTCAGGTATTTTCTCTTCCTGGGTTTCCATTTGGTATCCAACTCTCCATTATGCTTCTGTGAATGCGATAAATAATCAGCTATATTTTAGTCTATTTGATAAAGATATTATGGCCGCAAATTCGGAACTTCGTGGGGGGTACAGCGATGCATTCCAACATGTGGCGAGCAGCGTTGTCACATTTAACTTAGTTGTTTACTAGTTTTCGCTAGAGCGTGAGTCCGAGCGGGGTGTCCAAGTGACAACGCACTAGGTCAATCGGTGGTCGACATTAAGGGCAAGTGTCATCACGTCAAAGGAATGATACACATGTTCAAAATATCACATGCACAGCACATGTGATATTTTGATCACCCATCTTGTTCAACACTGATTTGAATTGAAAAAACTCTGCTACGAATACACCAAGACGCACCGCTTGGCACTCCTCGCCGCTCCGAATTTTCGGTCTAAAGAAGTATTTACTCCAAGAACTTCCCTCATCTGCAAGCCTTTCACTGTTGTCAAGCATTTCAAACAAAATGGAAAAGCGTACCGTACCTATTCACAAGATTTTCAATTATTTTCTGCATCGTATAGGCAGTTCGTGAACTTTATTGTCAACGATATATCTTGTTATCGACTGTACATTGTTGTCAGAAAATTTCCAGAACTTCAAACGACAACAATGACATTTGAATGTGTTATTTTCTTGTTCAATAGGTACTTGCTAAGGATTCTACAGGGTCCGATCCAGACATTTCGCCACTCTGGGCAAAAGTAAAATTATTTTTTACCGAACGCAATGTTGAAGACCATAGGCGGCAAACGAGAAATTACTAGAATTATAAAAATTACAAAATATTTGTTCTTAGTTCTCTACGTTGGTTGACTGTACAAAAATTATGCAATTTAATATTGTTTTATTTTTATTTTTATACAAGGTTGAAAATTTATTCGCCTCGATTTCGCCGCACCAAATTGCTGACAACGTGTGACTGACTAATCAATACCTTTTTCTTTTTTTTTTTTTTTACGTCAGAAAAATGCTTTGTGGCAGCCCCACCGCCCGGGGAGCACGCGGTGGGGACTGTGGAACTTACCACTAAAAAACTGACGGGATGCCTCTTGCCCTGTGTGGCGGGGCCACGGGAAACTGGGATACAACCGCGACCCCGCCAGGGCCGTCCGGCCAAGGTACCAGCCGGACCCGCTCGCCCCCGATACGCTCCGTCAGCAGTACACCGCATCCAGGTGCACTGCCGACACCGAGGACCATCGCTCCCTCAAGACGACGGGCCTTCCCCGGCCCGCCGTCTCGGCTGGGCTATGGTCCCCGTCCACTCGGCGATCGCACCCACTGTGCCGACCGCCAGCCAACGGCCACACCACACTTATTCAGCGTGGCGCGGCCGTCAGCTCCGCTCGTGATTTTTATAGAGGTTGTCATCCTCGCGGCCCGGGCGGTTAAGCCAAGGCCCCCGGCCCGTGGGTGGAGGACCCACGGGTTACGGTATGCGCCGCACGCCGGCTGGTAAGGCCGGCGCCCACTAGGGCGTCCGCGTCAACCCGCGAGCCGAGCGCAGGGAGTGGACACACCCGTCCGCCTGCAACCCGCACCCGGCGAAACGCAGGGACCGGACCCCGCTCGTCCCCCTCAACCCGCGGCTCGCCGCAACTCGAGCGCAGGGACGACCCACGTGTCGGGACTTCAGCCGCCGGCAAGGACGCGCCGGCGTTGCCCGGGGTGGACCACGTGGAGGTATCCCGACAACCACCCCGACTAATCAATACCTACCCAGATCAAATAATTGGAATGATACGGATTTTTCGAAATTTTCACGATAAACACACAAAGAGTGTTGAATGGGTTTCTTTAATCAAAACATATAATAAAATCGTAACTGATCGCAGTCTATATGAAAAAGTATTATCTTTTCTTATATTCTTTACTAGCTTCTGCCCGCGGCTTCGCCCGCGTGGCCTAGTAACAATTAGCATATTTTTCTTCAGAAACCAATTCCGGTCCTGCACGACCCGGTACGGTACGGTTCCATCCGGTCCGGTCGGTCCGGTCAGTCCGGGCCGGTCCGGTCGGTCCGGTCCTTGTATGGAACCTACGTGCCAATTAGCATATTTTTCTACAGAAAAAAAAACCGGTCCGGTCCGGCACGGCCCGGTACGGTGCGGTTCCTTCCGGACCGATCAGGTCTGATCCATTCCGGTCCGGTCCGGTCCTTATATGGACCCTACATGACAAATTTGGCATCTCTAGACCCAGCGGTTTGGGCTGTGCGTCCTCTCGCAACCTCGTTTGCGTATATCTCGCTTTCCCGTGGGATTTTGAAAAATCCTTTTTTAGTACATCCCAAGACGTCATAAGGAACCTACATGCCAAATTTGGAATCTCTAGACCCAGCGGTTTGGGCTGTGCGTTGATATACCCTCGCAACTTCGTTTGCGTATATCTCGGATTCCCGTGGGAATTTTGAAAAGAAACATACACTAAATGTTAAGTTGAGCAAATCGCCACATATTAGTGAAAACCGCATCCAAATCGGTTCAGCCGTTTCTGAGATTAACGCTAATCTGTGTGTAAATGCAAACATACATACAAACATATAAACAGACGGACAAAAAAAAAACGGTCCGGTCCGGCACGGACTCGGTACGGTGCGGTTCCTTCCGGACCGATCAGGTCTGATCCGTTCCGGTCCGGTCCGGTCCGTTCCGGTCCGTTCCGGTCCGGTCCGGTCCGGTCCGGTCGGTCCGGACCATATAAGGACCCTACATGCCAAATTTGGCATCTCTAGACCCAACGGTTTGATCTGTGCGTCCTCTTGCAACTTCGTTTGCGTATATCTCGCTTTCCCGTGGGAATTTTGAAAAATCCTTTCTTTGTATATCCCTAGACGTCGTAAGTAACCTACGTGCCAAATTTGGAATCTCTAGACCCAGCGGTTTGGGCTGTGCGTTGATATACCCTCGCAACTTCGTTTGCGTATATCTCGGATTCCCGTGGGAATTTTGAAAAGAAACATACACTAAATGTTAAGTTGAGCAAATCGCCACATATTAGTGAAAACCGCATCCAAATCGGTTCAGCCGTTTCTGAGATTAGGGTGTACAAACATACATAAAAACATACAAACAGACGGACAATATTTTTCGAAATTCTTGTTCTATTGCTTATTCTTCATCGCCCTAAACAATTTTTTTGGAAATATATTCAATGTACAGACAAACTTTTTTTACACTTTTATTATATTATAGATAGATAGATGAGTTCAACAGAACCAAAATCCATGATTTTTAAATATTTGTCTGTTTGTCTGTATATTTCTGCACACTCATTTCAGAAATGGCATAACCGATTTACGGTTTTCACTAATGCGTAGCGGTTTGCTCTAGTTACTTAATATTCAGTGTTTGTTTCATAACAATGATTCAAAAATAAACAAGTTTTATCAATTAAACAATTTAATGGCACTATTACGAATTAATGGCACTATTTATTGACATTCCACGTACGTAATGTTGTATGTATGTACCTAGTTTTAAATTTTATGTTAAAAAAGAAAAGAAAAAAGAAAAGTACGATATATTTTTTAATGACAAAAAAGGCCGTAACTGGTTTTCTTTCGCCATTTCTTTTTACCAGTGGTCATTTTGCTTTTGTTTCCGTAATGGTAGTAGTTTATAGAGTAGATTGATTTATACAAATCATTTATTACTGTATACTCTGACAAGAGAACGTGTGTGTGAAAACCTATTCTCTGAATAAAAGTTTTGAATTTGAATTTGAATCTAAAGAATAATTTATTGAAAACTTTTGAACATTGAATACTACACCGACAACCCGACAAAGTACAAAAGTGCATTATATGCATGACTGAACTGAAGTCATGTTTCGTAATATTCTCTACATTTTCTCTGAAATACAACTCACTCTTAGTTATCATCTTAAAAGTTTTTTATATTGAGGAGATATAAAAAAATACAAACTTATACCTATACGTACCTATTTTTATAAAAAACAACTTATTTCTGATAAAGCCCATCGGATTGGCGTTTCACGCGAATTTACAATTAACCCTGAGTGGAGTGCAGTTATATATTAAATTCGGGATCCGATTTGGATGGTTATTTTTTGTTGAACTTTTAATAGTAGAACTAAAACTATTTTAACACTGAAATATTTAACAAAAAATATTTTTTGAAGTCGTAATTCGCATGCAAATTGGTGGTATTTTTAGGTTTTTCAGTTTACTTAAACTACTAGGCCTGACGGACGTACACTCATTTTATGGGAAAATATATTTTGTGATAAGTGAACATTTAAAGGGAATATAATTTTGAATTTTTTCCCCCCAATGGCCAAAAAGGGGTGAAAAATTATTTATTTATTCATTAGAATGAAAAAAATCCTGGCACTTAAGACACTTTAAACTGATAACAGATATATTTAAATGTTAATAACGAAAATAAAACATTCAAAATGATGTTTATTAATGAACTAGCTTCTGTCCGCCCGCGGCTTCGCCCGCGTGTTCTACTAACAATTAGCATATTTTTCTTCAGAAACAAATTCCGGTTTGGTCCGGTATTGTACCGGTCCGGTCCAATCGATCCGGTCTTTATAAGGAACCTACACATGCCAAATTCTATATTTGCCGACCGATTCTATATTTTATAACAAATACATACTTATATAGATAAACAGCCAAGACCCGAGGTCAATCAGAAAAAGTTCGTTTTTCATGGGTTGGGTGGCGGTCCGGCGTGGTAATTTTTACGCCACGAAACTAGTCAAAATATTTTTCAAGGTGTTTGAATAAAAAAAAACTACGAATTTGACTTCATACAAACTTTAAATAAACTAGGTATTTAATTTACAGTGTTGGATATCCACAATCATCGAGCACGTAAAAAGGTCATCCAAAACCAATAACTGGATTTCGTCGTTTTGTCTATAAAACGACTAACGGCGTTCTACTATGAATCATAGTAGAACGAATAGTAGAACGCCGAACGTTTGATCCCATTCATGAATCATAAATGTGATCAAAGAATGAATGCGTTTATTTATTAACGTTTGACATTTTGCTCTTATTTTGTTACTTTCACAGTGCATACTGTGAAAGTAACAAAATAAAAGCAAAATTTCAGGTCGCTAAATTGACTATACGAAAATATCACTAAAGGTCATAAGCTCATCACACCCACCCACCCGGCACCCACCCTGCACGGCGCCACCCCGAGCGGTTATTATTGGAATACTATGGGATACGGAAAAACTATGGACTATAGAATACGGGTATACGCTCACTACATCAACTCCGGAGCGCATAGGCTGCGGGTTGACCACTCGGTAGCAACCCGTTGTTCGCACGCTTGCCGCGCATTGTTCACGCGGCGACGCGGCAGTGCCCTAATGTATGAACATAATGTAATTCCTATACCGTATGTACAGTCAAGAGCATGTCAACCTATACATGTCGGACTTTGTACCATTCTTAAGTACTATGTCATAAGAGGCAAAATTGTACCTACAGCAAGTGTAAAACTCATTTTGCACCTGACTACATGTTATGCAAACACATGAGATGTAATAAACAATAATTGAGTTTGAGTTCCGAGTGGATGCAGCCCTGTGAGTGGTACACGCCTAGTTCTAGCGTTTTCATGACAAAACTATTCATCTATTGGCGGAGAATGCGACGTCGTCCACACGTTGACAATGCGACGTTTACTAATTTGAAAACGCGTTGTTCATCCGGGAACCACCTACCGACAACGAGTAGACGCCGAGTGACGACGTGGCGCGGCGGGTCGGGGGCAACCGAGTGGCTCCAATGAGCTGTAACCTTTATACGTGAAATCAACCACCGACCGCGTATTTGTTTGTGCATGTTTTAATTTTGACTGATCTTGCCCCTAGGCTTTGTAGGCATAGCCAGACTGATATAATATTAAATTGTATCAATTTTTCAAAAACGTGTCAATAAAATTGGTTCTCAATTGCAGCGATGTTGTAGTTCGCCTACGTATTAAAGTTACTGGAGAAATTAGTTCAAGTAAAGTTACCAAAGTTTTGGAGAGTTACCTATTCGTAGGTATCTTCATTAATATAGAGGTTGGCAATTAGAAACTCGACTTAGTTTACCCATGTAATCATTACCTTGCCAATCTATCCTATTCTTTTAATTCAGTACGAATTTGAAATGCTTTTCTTATAGGACATTTTAGCACCTATTTGATCATCAATAATCTTTTTTAGGGTTCCGTAGTAAACTACAAGGAACACTTATAGTTTCGCCATGTCCGTCTGTCTGTCTGTCCACGGTCTAGCGCCTAGACGCTTGATGCTCGAGAGCTATAATTTGGTATGTATACACATATTAACAATGTCAACTAAGCGCTGGAAGAAAATTTCGAAAAATATTTTTTTTGGGGTGCCTCCCCTACATATAAAGTGAAAAAAAAATTTTTTTTCGCGCCCACCCCATGTTTTAGGGTATTGTTAGATAGGTTAGGCTCTTCAAAACATTGAGGGTGTGGAAAGATCATTTTTTGATACAATGATTTGTTTCGGAATTATTTACATTTATCGTGTCAATTTTCGTTTTGCACGGTGGTCCCCACTCCTCTATCTCCGAAAGTCTTACGTTTAGAAATTTGAAAAAAATGGTAGTAGGTCATAGTAGTAGTACATACGCTGAACCTTCAATGAAAACTATAATGGTTAAGTAGGCTCTATTAGTTACCGAGTAATAGCCGACGAACTTATAAAATAAAATTTCTTTGACGAAAACTTACAAATGTGATAGAATTTGATATTGGACTCAACTGAAGGCAAGCAAAGCACTGTAAATACGGAACCCTACATTGCCCGTTTTTTTTTAATATATATAAAAAAACGGAAATTACATTAAAACAAATAAATCCACAGAAATCTGGTAATCTGCTGCCAAGGAATCACTCGTTAGTGACAAAGAATGACTGAGAAAAGTTTGTACAAATTATATTGAAACCCGTTAAAAATGTTATTCCAATATTTACGGAACGAGTTGTTTCGTGAGAAATAGCATCGAAAGTGGTAGCGCGTGACTAAGTAACTTACTCATGCTGTAGGGCCTTCATCAACTTCCTGTGCCAATTCCAACGTTTCTGCAAATCTGTAGCTGTTAGCGGTAAATCCTCGTATTTTACCAACGCAGACTTAAATCTGGAAAGTGGTCAAACCCAGTTTCCTTTCTTGTAACTCTTTTCTTTCTTCGTATTGAGAAGCGGTGGTCGAGCCCAATTGTCAATTTATTAGTAGGGCCGCAGGTTCGAATCCTGCGCAAGGGAAACATTATTTTGTTTGCTTTGATCTGAATGTTTTCTATGTATAAATAAGTGTTTATTTAACGATACAGCGTGGATATGTTAATACTAGAAAGCTGTAATTTCGTACGTCTAAACATATTAATTACCTATGCTGTGGTATAACAAAATCTTGAAAAATATTTTTAGCAGGTGCGGCCCCCTTTAAGTAAAGTGGGTATGTTTTTTTCGTTTGTGTCGTTAGATAGTATTCTTAAAAACGTCATTATGCGTGCGTTAAGAAAAGAGGTGATCCAAAACAAACCCAGGCTCCGGCGCAAAAAAATTGAATTCCAGATTTTAGACGATATTTATAAATACTATTCTTAACTATCTCTATCTCTCTAGCGGGTGGCTAACACTTTGTTTTTGCTCATAAAGGTTTGTAGGCTTTCATATTAAAATCTTCGGGTATACTATGTAAGTGTCCAAACAAGTGTACAAACAACGAAACACGTAGTCCTGTCAAAAAAGACATTACTAGTTTAAAAGGTCTACCATGAATATGTCCACCCGTATGTAGACCTTCAAAACTACGCAACGGATTTCAATGCGTTTTTTTTAAATAGAAACGCAAAGTATAATAGAAACAAAACATACGCAAACGAACTTGCGCGGGTTTCGCTATGAATGACAAATAAAACATCATATTTCTACTAAGTATACTAATATTTATTAATTGGCGACGAAATGCCCAATGAAAAGGAGAAACATATGAGAATACGCGCCAGCTAAACGCGGCACCCTTACAAGAACAAAGAATTACACATAGATCTGCATGATACAACTTTTCGTTCCGTGAATGAGAGATCCACATTCCAGCAGCTTTGTCCTTCGTGAAAAGTATGTGATGCGATAGTAGGTCTGGTTGTTTGGTTTAGGTATTTGTCATGTTGAAATGAAATGAAATCATTTATTTCAGAAATTATACCTTCACAGGCGCTTTTTCTTGTCACTTACAACTTGTATATATAAACAAGTACGTGTCGGACCACGCACAATGTAGGGTTCCGTATTTGCTGTGCTTCGCTTGCCTTCAGTTGACTCCAATATCAAATTCTATCACATTTGTAAGTTTTCAGCAAATAAATTATATTTTATAGTTCGTCGGCTAATTTTCGGTAACTAGTAGTGCCTACTTAACCGTTATAGTTTTCATTGAAGGTTCAGCATATGGACTACTACCATGTTTTTTTTTAACAAATTTCTAAACAAAAAGACTTTCGTAGATAGAGGGGGGGGGACCACTGTGCAAAACGAAAATTGACACGATAAATGTAAATAATTCCGAAACGGATTATTGTATCGAAAAACGATAACGATACCCCACAACATGGGGTCCGTGCGAAAAAAAAATTCACTCTCGCTTTACCTGTAGCCACCCCAAAAAACAATATTTTTCAAAATTTTCTTCCAGCACTTTGTTAACATTGTTAATATGTGTATACATACCAAATTACAGCTTTCTAGCATCAAGCGTCTAGGCGCTAGACCGCGGACAGACAGACAGACAGACGGACATGGCGAAACTATAAGGATTCCTTGTAGTTTACTACGGAACCCTAAAAAAGGACGGGTTGCACTCCGGGAGTGCCGGCAGAAATGAAAACTTAAACATCAACGTTGTACATTTTTGAATGATTAGGGAATCTGACGCTTTTTCGATCAGACTACGGATCTGACGCGAGTTAAAAATTTTTTACCCATCTAAAAAAAGTGCCAAGCGTAAAGAAGTTTTCACTTTTCAAATTAACTACCCACGTTATAAACTACCACCATTGACGATGACCATGACGAGAAATTGCTAAAGTTAATACTTTAACAAATAAATAAAATTTGAGTTTTAAAATATTTTACATTGAAAGATTAACAAATACAGAATGATTTTATTATTAATGTTTGCAGCTTTTCCTAATAGTCCAGTCCTGGCACCTGTAGGCTCAGCGGTTCTCTTAAAAACGACAGATAACCAAAAACAGTGTTATGTGGATTTTGAGGGATAATGCAAATAAACTGTTATCACGTCTTTTTGCAAATTATTATAGATATTGTGTTTTGGTTTAGCAGTAGATGTAGCCTTTGGGGTCATAATAATTCCCACAGAGACAGGGTTAGATATTTTTGGTTCTAAATTAAAAAAATATACGTAGTTAAATAAATCTATATTTTTTTAAATTTTCTAGGGTTGTTGCGCGAGGCCCCTGGAAGAGCGAGGCCCCGGGCGATTGCCCCTGTTCGCCACCAGGCTGCCACTTTTCTGTGCCGCCGCTGCTTACGAAAGTAAAACGTTAGCCCTTGAGCTTTCGTGTACAGTGCTACAATGATATTTATGAACGTGAGTGACGTTTGAAGGAGGGCGTTACTGTGGCATATTTTCATACATTTTGTCAAAGGCGAACTGTCGAAAAGTGATATACAATATCAACGGGAGTTGTAGTTCCAAATTCGGCCACGTTCAAATTTTTTGCATTGGGTAGCATTATAATTTGACAACCCGACATTAGTCCTGTCAAAAAATACATTTCGTTCAAACCGTCAAAGAGGTTGTGTTCTTTGTATGACGTAGGCATCCGACAAAAAAGGATTTTTCGAAATTTCCACGGGAAAGCAGGATATAAGCAAACAACGTTATGCTGGTTTCGCTAATAGTAATAAATTGCAGTTAGTAATTATATTGAGGTTAGTTTGGCTAAAATATTATTTATATTGACATAGACACGAGCGTTATCTATTTAGGTTTATGTCAGAGCTCGCCGAGCAGATTCTGCAAAGCGAGTTAGGTAAACCAATTTCAGTCACTGCTCACTGCGATTAATTGTGGTGAACTATTTTAGCTACTGCACTAGTCGAATGTTTGCTTATTACATTTTTGCTATAAACGATTCTGTTTATTTAAGTCCTTTCAATTCTTTATTTTTTTTCTTTTGTTTTTTTATTTATTTTATTTATTTACCATTAAAAAAAATATTCATTTTTTTTTACTTATTATAACATATAGAAACCACGCAGGTTTGTGCTTATGTTATTAGGGAGTCCAAATAAAATTTCTTCAGTTTAACTTTAATGTTGGTAGGTTTAATTTGATCTCGTAATTCGGGAGGTAGTTTATTAATTAGTCGAGGCATCAAATAAGTCGATGTCCGCTCGCCGTACATGTTATTCACTGGAGTTGTTAATAACAAGTTTTGTGCCATAGCCCGAGTACACACTGGATGGTCAACATTTTTCCAGAACCTATCCTCAAAAAAATACTGTCTCATTAATGAGTATATACATTAAATATGAATTGGTAGAACTTTACAGTATTTAAATAATTCGCTGTTGTTATCTATGTTCTCGTTTTTTACTGAAGTAGGAAGTAATTTTTTTAATATTCTTATTTGCAATTTAGCTACATGTTCAATATAGGTTTTGTGGGTGCGTCCGTAACTAGTCAAACCAAATATTAAATTCCTTGTGAGTTCCAAGACAGCTGTAGTTTCTCCACCGGGACGTCAATAAGCTTCATTGCTTATTGTCTATCTGAGGTCGCCGTGGTTGATCCTGGCTACACAGGAGACACAGCTGTGCGATGTGTGGTGGGCTTGTCCCATTTAAGTTTTTTTTTTTTGCACAAAAACTGCGTGAAATAGGGAAAGCGTAACTGGGGCGCCTATGGCACCACCTCTACAAGGATTTGCGGCAAGTGTTTCGTGTCTGAGTTGAGTATTACAGTCCAAGGGTACGGTGCGTGTCGTATAGTATGTTGGTACCAATGATACATGCTTAGGAAATATAAATGTAATTTGGTGTCAACAGACGACACCTATCCAAACAGGTCGACGTTACTTAACATGCGTATTCTTTTTAGAGTACGACACACAGCCATCGAGCTCCTCCTTTTATTTTTATTTATTTACTAGCTGTGCCCGCGACTTCGTTCGCGTGGACCACACGATTACATGCTTTATGATAGATAGATAGACTGCTGTGCATGAAAGAAGTCCAATATGAAAGCTTCTGTACCACAAAGGAAAGTGTTTACGAAGAAACTTTTACATTTTTACAATAGAAGTACCAAAATTGTATTTTGTAGATACACACTATTCTAACATGTTACATATATTATTTCTTCGTAGTAAACTTAATTAGGGTGCTTAGGGAGAAAACATACTTAAAGTCCAGGCGTCTAAGAGGTGAGCCGGAGGGAGGGGAGGGTGACAAAGGTTCCAATTTTAGGTTTTTCGCTTATATCTCAAAAAGGGTACGTTATGGCGGAAAATAGTCTATGACGAAATGAAAGCTAATAACATTCTCTATCACTTTGATTATTTACATTTTTTCCTAAGAAAATGGATTGGTGACCTGTCATGGCTGCCAACAGAATGAGGCCTCATCACTGTTCCAAAGCGTGTAATTCGAAAACGGATGGGAATATGGAAAAAATGTAAACTATCAAAGTGATAGAGAATTTTATAATCTTTCATTTCGTCATAGACTATTTTCCGCCATAACGTACCCTTTTTTAGATATAAGCGAAAAACCTAAAATTGTAACCTTTGTCACCCTCCCTTCCCTCCGGCTCACCTCTTAGACGTTAGAACTTTGAGTATGTTTTTCCCTAAGCATCCTGATTAGGTTTCTAAAGAAATCGCTTAGGTTCCCGCTCACGCACTCTACAACTACGTTATTTTACAAATAACTACTGGACATCACGCAGTCTGGTTTATTACCATGCGTATACAACAAATGCTCATTACGCTGAACAACTTTTTCTAAGGCGCTATATTTGTAACTCTTATAGTATAGCTGGGCTGCTAGGGCTCCTCATCAAGTGTGCCAGATCTTCGATTTTTGTACGTCAAGGGTTCCACATCAGGTATTCTGATCTTCAAAATAAATTATGGCGTATATCTTGGCGAGGACCAACAGCTATATAACAAACAAAAAAACATCAAAATCCGTTCAGTAGTTTTTCCGTGAAAAGCGGACAACAGACAGACAGACAAAAATTTCAAAAATCACATTTTCGGCACCTGTTACCTTTAGGAAGATCCCTGGAGGTTTTTTTTTCAATGTACAGAATTCGCCCTTTACAATTTTATTATAAGTATAGATAGATTATTCAATCAGGATGCAATTTTTTACATTTATTGCTTTTTTATTGCACCTTTTAAACATAAAGAGAGTAGAACTACCTTATTTTTACAATCTCGTTCTATAATTACTAAATACTAATTATGCACCTCTACTACAGTTAGATACACAATATTTACATGATACCTACCAAAACCACGGAATGAGGAATAAGAATTGAGACCCCCTTGACAAGAGATCGAAGGAAGGAAAGGATCTGATGCCATTAATACCCAATCGCAATGGGTACTTCAAAACAATTCTATTCAATTTTCGACACAAAGAAGTAAAACAACATGTCTTGTTAGAATAAAAGTAATATTTATTTAATGAAAGTTATTACAAAGATAATATTTTTGATTTTTCATGGTGAGGTACAGTATATTGAAATATTTATAAATCAATATTAATGTTATTATTACCAATGTGAATATTGATTTCTCATTTTACGTTTGAATGATCCAATGGATGTTTTTTTGACGTGGATATGTAGTTTAAGGTCTGTATTACGATACTTTTTATGGCATGGGATAAAATGTTTCTGACAGGAGAAAGAATATGCACAACTCAAACGCACTTCACTTTGTCCACACAGGCCAAGCCACGAATAATAGCTAGAAGTAGTACTTGTAATAAAAATAGCTTTGCACAAGAAGTCCACTGCTATATAGACGTATGCCTCCCCCAAACGTTTCCAGTATGCGGTTGGCAGCTTTAACTTCAATAAAGCTAGCTACAACTTATATAAAGCAAAGCAACTTATGCAAAGCAAGCGAAGCATGTAAATCTTCAACTTATGTAGGTAGTAGTATATAGTACTCGTTTTGTAACAAAATATTCAAAGTTTACTATTTTATGCTCTAAAACCGATTGAAGAGTGACCCACATCCCAGCAGTGGGATGAATTTAAACGGTTTGCTCATGAAAAACTTTTTATTTCAGTGCGATCAAACAGGATAGTACCTAAGTCAGTAATGATGAGGTCTGACGACTTCCGGCATGATGGTTGCCACGTCGGACCGCCGCCACCCAGGAGGTCCCGGGTTCAAGTCCTGGTCGGGTCATGATGAAAAATTTATATTTTTCGATTGGTCCGACTATTGGAAATTTATGTAATATAATAAAGTATCGTTGAGTACGTAACCCTTGCTTTGGGGCTAGCTAAATCTGTGTAATTTGTCCCTATATATTTATTTAATAATGTAGAATAACATTTTAAGAATACCTGTCTTTATGGAAAAAACAGCAGTAGAGCGAATATACACAAAAGTCTAACTCCATAAAGGAAATCTAGGATGCTCTGTTCGCGAAGTAGTGAAAGGATTTTACATCTTCGCCCATGTAGGACACCAAGTGCAAATAAATGAATAAACTGCCGGCCGCTCTGGCAAACAATATCCAAGGCTCTCGAGCAACGAAGGTGTTTTCACTACGCAGTCGTGGAAGTCCTTAAAACATATAACACCATCCAGATTCAGGTCCATACGCTTCAGCATAATGTCTACGAGCTCCTGCAAAGGCCACTTTTTTATAATATATATTATTTTTTATGAAATAGAACAAAATGTTAGGCGTAACTGATTGAAAACGACACATCGATTTGTTATTCTGAAAATTGGTAAAGATGGAAATATATTAAGGTTTTTGTGGCGTGGCACAAAAGAAAACGCCACAGTGGGTGTCAAGTGGTTGGCAATAACTATTATATCCCAAGGGTCGCGTATTCGAATCCTGGAGAAGACAAATCTTTGCATCGCTTGCATGTTTTGCAATCTATTATTAATAATCAAATTATTTAGTTTTTGATATGCTTGCGGATTCGCTCGCTTAAATGTCAATAATTTCTATCCCGCGGAAACGGTTGTATTTTTCAAGATAAAAAGTACTCTATATGTTAATTCGGGTTATAACCTATCTCTGTGCCAAGTTTCATGCAAATGCGTGAAGTTGTTTTCACGTGATTCTGGTCTCAAGAGTTCGCAGGTCATCATACCTAAAGATGCATTAATATTGTGTTTTTGTGTCAATAAAATATTTTTACATAACAAAAATAATACTAAATTGGAAGCATATTTTGCATGTAAAACATCCTAGTAACGCCATCTATCAGAGGGCGTGGAGTTAATTTCAGTTGAATATGTCAATGGCTAAGCAACTGCTCATGAAAGCGGGATGCTCCTAGTATTTACGTCTCTTGGTAACTAAAAAGTACTAATAGTTTTCCGCTAGATGGAGTTTCTACCGGAATAACATCACAATTCCAAAGTAAATAAATACGGGAATCCACTCGCCTGATCGAGAATTCCAAACGGTTTTGGCTTTGCATTAATTGAACAAATCTTTTTGTATAATACAGATTATTCTGTTTTTTAAAAAAGAAGAATATAAAAGTAACCTGCTGGTAATCCGCTTCAAACTGTTCGTGTTTATATTCACGTTACCCACGTGCTACTAGCAATTTATATTCTATAGTCAATAGTTGTAGTGTAAATTGAGAAGATTAATTTTAAAGTAATCCTTAGTATTACAACATTTACGGCAACTTAACAACAGGTGGGTAGACTAATACCCACCTGTTGTTAAGTTGCCGTAAAAGTCGATGCAAGACCGTATTTCATATAATCTAAGATTTGACTTAATTAAGCAAAGGCCAGCCCAATTTATTCATAAAGGTCGGCCATTATTTTGCTGCAGAGTCAGTTGAGACATCTCATTTACAAGTCCAATATCAATTAACAGCATCTAGACTTTGTAGAGTTAGTGCCAAATCGTTCTTGCGACCTCATCACATAGACCGGAAAAGAAGACAGATTCATCCAACTGATCAATGGAAAGTATGACTGAATGTCTATACATTCAGTCATACTCTCCATTGATCAGTTGGATCTCTGACGAATTTTTTATCCGTGTCGCTCGATGGCAGCGCTCATCAAAGTATGTATCCACACCGTTTCTGAGAACATCCTTACTAATATAAATGTGAAAGTTTATGGCGATGTATCGATGTTTGTTACTCCTTCACGAAAAATCGGTTGATAGATTTGCTTGAAATTGGGTACACGGGTAGTTTATAACTTGGATTAACATATAGGATAGTTTTCATCAACATTCTCGGCTACCTCGCATTTTTTTACCTGAACTTACCTTTACTGCCTCTTCCACGTCATCATCTCTTGAGGCTTTGGCAAGGCTTTTCTTCATCAATTGATACATCGTTTCTCTCCTAAGGGATCCTTCACCCAACAGGTCATAACACTATCAACAAACGTAAAACAATAAATCAAACGAGTTAATATCCATTACCAGACAACATATCGTAACCAGTTAAACCTTAATTGATTCTAATGTTATTCCAAATTTGGCCTATTTGTAGAAACGGAAACATACTACTAATTATCTGGGTCATTTCAGACAGCCGTTAATATTGTTCGGTTCAATGTATTTCATCTCATATGATCGCACGGTTTGTATGTATTAATTACATACAAGAACCCTACCTGTACGCTCCGCTTGTGAAAATATTCAAATGTGGTTTATAAAATGCATGCGAACCGCACTGTTTGTGTTCACGAGAGAACATAATAACGTGCACGGGAACAAATCGCTAATCGCTTGCAAACATATCGATAAATATGCTCGCGAATTGGACGATTAGTATCTTGTCGTAAACCTTGGAAACAAGAAATTTAATACTCACAGTAAAAGCGTATACGATGCGCTCCTCCAAATCTCCGCGTAGATACAAAGACATAGCTTTAGCGAAGGTTGCCATAGTCACAAAAGGAGAAGTCCCTCTGTCTAACGCTACCATTACACGCTCCATCATATAGGCATCAGTCATACCCAAACCAACATGAAGAACATCCCTGAAGTGGACTCTACAATTAAATATGAAAAGTTTAACTTGCATTTTAAAAAAGGTATACTGCTTGTCCCGCCTCTCTACGCGCCTGTGATCTATCGAGCTCTCCCTAATTGAATAAAAGGATAGTTCACAAAATGAAAACTCTTGTATCTGTAAAATACAACGATTTATTAGAACATAAAAAACGCGTGTAAAGCATACCTTGAAATTAAATCTGACGCTGCTGGTTTTTCATCGCGTTTTTGGATTTTGAAAAATATCACCATTATTTCTGAAATAATAATGACGTGTTCATAAAGACGGCCTAGCCCTATTGTGATTTCCTTTAAGGTGGTACGTTTCGGTCCGCGCGGAAAATTCAAATTTTTTGAATGGTATAATGCACGTTTATAGGGTAAAAGATGCATCGTGGACATTCATAATAAGAAAAGCTAATATATATAATAGTATTTTGTTGTCGCCAAATCAATTTTCACGAAAATTCTATCAATGATTGAGATTCAATTTGTAAAAATAAAAAAATAAAATTGAATTTCCCGTGCGGGCCAAAACGTACCACCTTAAATGTCATCTGCTACGAACATACTCTGCGTCATGACGATTTATGTAGAAATCATCGAGTACGTAGCCGTAGAAAAGTACTGATGCTATGGCATTCAAACGTCGTCGTTCGGAACGTTTTGTACTGAGTCGGGCGTTGCGTAGGCGTACAGCGATTTATACGATTTATAGATTTAGAAGTCTTTACACATTCACAAATCCTCGTGCAAAGCGATTAACACATACACAGTTGATACTTTTTACTACATTGGACATGAGTATCTAAATGAAAACAAATGCGAGCATAAAATTAGGCAACTATATTGTCTCTAAAGCCAGAAGGCCGAGTTTTCAGTCATAACTTAAACTTTGTTCAGTCAAGAGCAGGTCGACCTTTACATATTGGACTTTGTACCATTCTTAAGTTCTATGTCATAAGAGCCAAAATTGTACTGCAAGTGTAAAGCTCGATGTGTATGTACCTGACTGTACTTGAGAAATTGAGGCTATCCCTCAGATCGCTAATAATGCTTAGATACAGTAACGTCCATTTTAAATTAAAAAATGAAAAGACAATCATTTTTACGACGAAGATTCTATTAATATGCAAATGAAGAAAATTTCCCTCGCTCAAGAATTGAGATTTTAACAACCGGTGAATCAATACAATATCATTAAACAATTCAATTTCTTATATTAATAATTCGTTTTCCAATAAATTATTTGGTCTTTGTCACCTTGATGAAACCAACATAATACCTACGCCTACAAAATTCGCTCCAGTTGTTATCGGATTCGTTTACATTCTTAATTCAATAAAATCTATACACACTGTTGTTATGAATTAGTGTTGTTATCTGCTTTTGATCACAATGTTACTAAAATATTTTCATGTTATGGAATGTTAGTAAACATTCACACTCAAAACATGTAACCACACATGTAACCATTCAAAATAGGATAAAAAAAACTAATTTATTAATAAATGTATTAGGTACTAGAAAATGTTTGTTAACAATTTTCGACAACTGGGAGACTATATTTACTAGATATTATTAGAACGGCCAGTTTCTGGTAATAAAGGTCTGGTTTTCCCTCTGGGTTGTCGAGATTTTGTTGCAGTTAGCGGAGCCTGTCCAATTATTGATGAATTAAAAAAAGGACAACGAAAACATCCTATAATAAAATAGCTATAACTATAATATTATAAATGAGAAAGTGAGTTTGTTTGTTATTCCTTCACGGCTTGACTAATCAGCCGATCATTATGAAAATTTGTACATATTATATTGTCAGGGGTACAGAGCCCAACATAGGCTCTTTTTATCCCGAAAAAATATGTCATTCCGATGAGAAAATATTTTTCTACTATAGAGGGCGCTGTATTGGCCAACAGATGGCGCCACAAGTCGCGCTATGGGTTGTTTTGTTTTCAAACGAGATAATGTCATAAAATTAACGCGAGCGAAGCCGCGGGGAAAAGCTAGTAATAAAATAATAGAATAACTAGGTTTATTTTTATATCAGGCTATGAAGTAGCAACGTAACACTTCATATTTTCAATCTAAAATGTTTATTGGCTACTAGATTCGAGTATTCTTTACCCTTTGAAATACATTTTGGCCGTACAATATTGGTTCACTTACATAAATAAAATATCTAGGAACCAATTCAGCGAAAGCGCGGTATCTGAGGAATAATAAATACAAAAGAAAAGACGTTGCTTACAGCTCTGGGTCTTATGGTAAGAAGAATCAATGATTATTTGCACAAAAGGTAGAGTTTTCCTTAGAAAGAATTTTAATATTGTAATACCTCATTCACTGAAAGAAACGCTATTCATCTTGGTGGTCCGGACAGATCTACGAATATTGGTGAACTTAGTGCGTGACAAAAAAGGCTCTATCTAATATCCAGTAAGCTAGCCTTAAGGCGAGTCACCGAGGAGAGCGGACAAAGTCTGTCTTGCCAGATCAAATGGTTTAGGTATTTACTATCACATAACGGTCTTACGAAAAATACACGATATACCTAAGGATATTGTTATTGTATAAAGAATGTGCTAATTTGTTACACGATAATACGTACTTTACTTGATCATATAAAATCCCGAAAACTGACTAAAATAAAAGTCTAAAACGAATTATTTAATAATACATTTTCAAACTTTGCACATAATTTTAGAACCTGCTAAATTTTGGTTTTGAATTTTGGTTTTCATACAACTTGAACGTTGCCCAGCGGTTTGACCAAAAAGCCGCCGCGCCGCCCGCTACCGCGTTGAAATATCTCGCCTTAACTGCTTGTGTTATGTATGGGTATCAAACAACGAATATATTATTAGTATATAACTTAATACATAGAAAACACTAAGACTCGACACAAATACATTATGCCATCACATAAAATGTTTGTCCATTGCGGAGATTGGTGCGGTGCTGATCGAATTCCGGGTGAGTGTGAGCTATGACCTTAAAGCTAGCTAGTTTATAATAATGGTATCGTTGTCATACGTTCTAACTCGTCAAAATTGAAATGGGTTTCCTTTTGTATCTCAATCCACATCTGCCCATGCTTTTTCCGAAATCGGATCTCTTCCATAGGATCCAAAGCAGAATCTAGTGACGCCGACATTTTAAGAGTTTACGAAACTTCTATAATATACTTTAAAAATTTTCTTTATAATAAATAATTCCTGTAAACAGATATATTAATATAATGTTAACTTTATTTTGATTACATGTCTTTAAAATATTTGTTTTAATGTTTATGAAAACAATATTTAAGGTATCAAAATAATACGTTTGTCCACAGCTACGTTATCACCACAGATAAATAATGACAATGTTTGACAGTTTCATAAAAATATCTTCATACTTTTTTAATTACAAATACCACGGCTCTATGACCACATTTTTATTTTTATTATAATATGCAGTGTGCAGTGCGATCAAAGTGCGATGCGGATCCGCGACGGACGGTCCGCGACGAATTGTCAAAATGTATCCACGAAGTACGTTCAGTGCAACGTGGAGGGCCCGCGCCCGCGTCGCGTACAGATGGATATATTTTTTTTGCCAAAAAACTAATTATCAAAACGGGTTAAATTTATAATATGTTTTGAATACTACATACCTTCATCACCATTCATGATTTTTTTCATAAATTATAATGTTCTTACTTTTACATAAATATTAATTTAAAGTCTGAACTAAACTTTATAATTTACCAATTAACAACAAGGAAAACAGAAAATAGGTAACGTTTGACGTGTCATATAAGTAATACTAGACGACTAATTCCACTTAATTCACTATAAACTAATGTAATGTAACGAAAAAAAATCATCTACCTACATTTTCAAAAAATGCCTTATTGGCCAAGCTCTCCTTAGTAGAGGATCCACCGTGCGCAGTGGGTCTGGTCCTGTTGTAGCGACTTGCAAAACAAACAGAAAACGGCCACTTCCCCGCAACACCCCGTTCACCCCCGCCGAACCCCGGGTCGCTTAAGTCTTACTAATAATAAACGCAATAACTCGTCATGATATTTTAATTTTGATTGTACACATAGGTTTGTTTTAAATGACTTGATAATCTATATATATAAAATGCTTTGTCCTGACTGACTGACTGACTGACTGAGAATCAACGCACAGCATAAACCGCTCATCGTAAAAATCTGAAACTTGGCAGGTGGACCTATTATATGACGTAGGCGTCCGATAAGAAAGGATTTTTCAAAATTCGAACTCTAAGGGGGTGAAAAAGGGGGGTAAAGTTACTATGGGACAACTTGATTCCTTGGTCCAATCTACTTCAAATTTTGCATAAAAATTGTTTAAGAGAATTGATGGAAGACGTGATTCTTATTTTATTGAAATTCTTGAAAAATATGTATTTTGTGGGTAATTTTCTTCGATTTGATATCAATACTCATATTCCTTAGTGCTTTTGATTCAATTACATTTCATTTTGACACATCCGTGAAGTGAAGTGTGCCATCTGTCATGTAATATTTTTATAAATTGTGAATATTCAAACATAATGATTTCATAATGTCGTCGTACTATTTATTTTGTTTGTGATCTCGGAAAACAGCTAAAATTCTAACTATGTATAAAGCGGACTGAATCATATTCATCGATAATAAACAGTAAGTAATTAAATATTAAATTTATAATATTTGACAGGGTTCAAGTTAAATTGGTCAATGGTTAAATGGCATATTGATATTGTCTCTTTCTCACTTATAGGAAATCTCATTACGTCGACTCGCTCTAATATTTCGTAGTGTTGTTGTAGGGATGGTTGTAGGCTGAGGTTGTAGGTATTGAAATACCCATATACTTATACATTTTTTTTTAACTGAAGTGGTTGGAAAACAAGCTCAGGAATATGGATCATTTGATATTAGGTGATTACCGTCGACTATGGAGCACATAGATTCTAGGGTCCCTGACCCGTTGCCGACCTATAACAGGAAAAGACAGGATATTTAGCGAGAAATAGTATAAGGAAGGAGTTAGATTTTTTTATACCACAACGGTGACCAAACAAGAATTTCGGATATTACACTCTCCGAACGCATTGCTGCTTCACATCAATATTCTGTATAAGGGTGGTACTTCACCGGTCGGACTAGCCTATTTCATAAACGCCCACTCCAAAGATTGTAAATAGTATTTAAATAGAAAAATAATCATGTATACATATGAAAATTTTTTGTCTTGACCGTAGAGACCTGAAATTTGGGTGTGTGATGTAGGCAACCGATAAGAAAGAATTTTTTGAAATTCCCACGGGAAAGCGGGATAAACGCAAACGAAGTTGCGCGGGTTTCTCTAGTCATAAATACAATAACAGTATTTATTTGTAAAGTTTGAGTATTCTCTCAGTCAAAAAATTGAGATACACTAATCATAAGCACAATAAGTCAAACATTATTGTGTTTATCGCTAGTGAACTAACATTGAAAATCCGAGTCCTACATAACATAAGTGGAACAACTTTATAGTTATGTGGTTATGACTAGTAATGTGTGCGTAGCTCAAAACTAACGACACCACAAGTATGATTATTGTATTTATGATTAGTAAATTCGTAATAAAGTTACACTTATTGCATTTTTGCTTACTGAAAAATCAGGTTCCTGAAGCATTAATGAAAAGTTTCTTAGAGAGAGTTATAGATCTCGATTCCCTGATTCCGAATATGTATATAACTCAAAATCGACCAAAATCGAGTTATTGTACTCTTAGTTAGCACGGCAGAGTTGTGCAATGTAGTTTGTCTGCTCAAAATGTGGGTAAAGATGTTACAAAGTGACAAATAAGCAAGGTTCCATCACATTTACCAAAATAATAAGGCATGCAAGTATTATTTTATTATAAATTAAATTGAATTAAATTATATTACTAATCATGCAATTTTTATTTTTTTATGTAATCCAGATACAAATTCATGGCAGCACCGTCACACATTGAAAAATAATTAAATCTTTTTATTTGTAACCATTTTCGCAGTGCTGTCCCAAATCTGCTTTTTGTTTTTTTTAAACACATACATTTCAAAGGCGAACTGTCGAAAAGTGACATACAATATGAACGGGAGTTGTTGTTCCAATTTCGGCCACGTTCATAAATAGCCTTGTAGCACTGTATTTAATACAATCCGTCGCGGACCGTCAGTAGCGAGGCCCTGACCCCCTATTCTCGTAATAAAACCCGATTCTATTTCGATTCTAATTCAATAATTCAAGTCTCACTCTACAAAATAGGAATTGAACGGGACAGCGACTTTGAATCAACATAGAATCTGTTTTTCAACCCTCTGTTTCTTTTTGAAATGGAACACATATTTTTTTTGTTCACTGCTCTAAAGAGTGATGTTGCCGTACGAGATACTTCATCTGCCATGAATACTCGACGACACAATCACAGTTTGCAAAATGCTGACAGGAAATAAAGTACACCAAGTCTAGTCGTTTGATCGATCTCACGTCACACAACATGTGCACATTAATTGGTTGATGTTTGGATGGAGTTGCCAAATTATTATTAACTAGTTTCTAATTTGTTGATGGGAAAATTATGTAAGTTCTGAGTGGATTCTGTTCTAAGTGAAGACTTATTTAACTTGTCTAAAAGTTTATTTCCACTTGACTGTACTATGTTACAAATAATTTATTTCCGGTTTTTGTGTGTATCAGCACGATTGACCAAGCCTATGTAACTAATATCAAACTCAATAACACGCATACTCTTGGTGTAGAGGAGACTGCTGATGCCTTATTAAACGTTTTGATACCGGACGATAACATAAGTAAGGATAGCGAATATCATCGTGACGTTCGAGATTCGGCCACGTAATGCCCTTTAACTCCAAAACCCGATCTTCCGTCACTAGACGAGTTTCTATCGGTAGTTAAGGCTTTGCCAACTAATAAGGCTTCTGGTGACGATAAAATAACTAATAGGATGATTAAAGAAGCATGCAAAGTAGCTGTTGATTCCATCTTAATGGTTTACAATCGTTGCATCGACGAAGGATATTTTCCTACCGTCTGGCAACAAGGCTTCATTAGATTAATACCTAAAGGCAGTGATAAACAGCCTGACGATCCTAAATCCTATCGTCCTATTACCCTTCTACCATCATTGTGTAAGGTTCTCGAACGTCTCATAGTTCTGCGTTTGCTACCAGGTGGCTCTAAATGTCAAGAAAGACAGTTTGGTTTCACCGTCGGGAAATCTACCGTCGATGCAGCTCTTACGCAGTTGAGCATTCTGAAAGTAAATATAGGTAGTGATAGGCGTGTTTTTAGTTATCTCAAGTGCTTTTGATAATGCTTAGTGGCCAATGTTATTACTTAAACTTAAGACCAGAGGATGTTATAGTAATATTTACTCTCTTTTTCTGACGTATTTTGAAAATGGTATATCAAAATTAAAACTCGGACACTATGTTGCGTCAAAGGTGCTCACATTAGGCTGCCCATAAGGCTCTGTATTGGGACCCTATCTGTGGAATATCGGCTTTGACGACTTTTTCAGCTTCCCCTTACCGGACGTATGCTCCTTGACGGGTTATGCAGATGACGGTCTTTTATTAATTAAAATTAGCTGAAACGAGTCTTGACATTATCTCCGAATGTGGAAATCGTAACCGTCTAGAATTTGCACCTCATAAAACGTATCAATTTATGCTTAAGGAAAATTTACAAGTCCCTCCGCGCTTTCGCTTTAATGGAGTTTCAGTTTCAAATAAAATCACAGTCTGCTACTTTTAGACAAAAACATTAATTTCATTGCACATATGAAGCAGGTAGGAGAAAATGTATGTATATACTACATACAAACTTACTAATATTATAAATGTGAATGTGTGTGTGTTTGTTTCTTTGTTTATCCTCCCTTCACGTCGAAAGTAATGAACGGATTGATATGATTTTTTTATTGGGTATAGTTTAAAGTCTGGAGAGTGACATAGGCTACTTTTCCCCCCACGGGATAAAGAGATTCCCATGGGAAAAATTATTATTGACATTTACCCTGGACCACGAGGGCGGAGCCGCGGGTAACAGCTAGTTTTAAATAAAGGTTTGGAAAGCCTATTATATAGTTAGACTATTTTATTGGAAACTTTACAGGACTTCTATCGATAAATGAGTAAACACGTGTTTCAGGTTTTTTCAGAATTTAAGGCTTAAAAGAAATGGGGTGACAAAATGTGAAAAAAAAAATGTGTAAAAAGATATGGTGCTATGGTATAAAGTGGGTTGAGAGTACTTGTCAGTTTGTATGAGATAAAGCAGACCAGACCGACCGCACCGACCGGACCAGAACGGATTGGACCGTACCGTATCGGGCCATGCCGTGCCGGACCGGACCGAACCGAACCGGACCGGACCGAACTGAACCGGACCGGACCGGACCAGAATTATAATAGATTCCGGTCCGGTTCGGTATAATTTTTAATATGCTAATTAATAGTAGGCCACGGGGGCGAAGCCGCGGGCAGAAGCTACTTTAAATATATTATAATAAACAATACACCAAATATTTTTAATTAAATTTTAGTCTTTCTGTTTGTACGCGCACATCTTGTTACACAAGAAGATAAAGCATGGCGTAAAGAAAAATATAGACTTTATTTAATTTAAATCGGTTGTCTGGAATAAAAGTTACTTTCAGTATGATCTATTTTGGAAACTACACGAATTATTTGCCCATATTTGACTTAATTTTCCTGTGCTAGAGTAGAAAGATTTCACGCGGACGAGGTAACTTTGTGTCGCGAAGTGTTACTCACAATAGACGCCGCATAAAAATTCATGCATGAATATTTCTGATACATTATCACACAATGATATACTTTTTATGTACAAAAAAATAATATTTAAGTGGGAGTTAGCTCTTCGCCAAGTTGAAATTCACTTCACTCCGTTGAACATAAAGAATTCATATGATAGTGCTTAAATTCTTTAATTACAAAGAAGCTTTGTGCCTTTTAAAGGTATACCTATAAAACAAAGATAAACCAAAAAATATTTTTAGGTATAAGAAAATATTATTAAATTGTCTTAACGGCTTTGTTCTTGCGTTATCCCGATTCCATATAAATAAGGATTGTATATAAGGACTAGTAAAACCCTTGCAACTTCGTATATCTCGCTTTCCCGTGGGAATTTTGAAAAATCCTTTCTTAGTAAAAAATCATTTCAAAGAATTTTCATTAGACCCAGCGGTTTGGGCTGTGCGTTGATTTAAAGTTAAATTGATCAGTCAGTCAGGACTTTGAATTTTATATCATAGATTGCTAATGCCAATACATTCTCTACATATAAATTGTACTAATAAGTATTCTGTGATATAAACTAACTATGACAATTTTTTATATAAAATATAATCAAACTTGTCTTAACAAATTTATATATATATGTTGCAGTCAAAACTCTTAACCAGTCAAAAGTACTATTGACTAGCAAAATCAGGCAAAAGTACTTTTGACCGTATGCTTTAGTCAATAATACTTTTGACTAAAATAACAGTTAAAAGTACTTTTGCCCAATGGAGCTGGTTTAAAGTACTTTTGACTAAGTGATTCCGTCAAAAGTGGTTTTGACTGGTTGTATCAGTCAAAACTCTTAAAAAGTTAAGGTGGTCGATAAAAATAAACTTTTATATTAGGTACTCGTTATTAGTGGAGAACGTGCTGATATTAAGCCGGATCCACAGCGCGTGTTTTGCCCTACAGTCCCTACACAATGAACAATACTAATAAAATAAATATATAGGAACAATTCATACAGATTGAGCTAGCCCCAAAGTAAGTTCGAAACTTGTGTTATGGGATACTAACTCAACGATATTATATTTTATAACAAATACATATTATAGTTAAACATCCAAGACCCGAGACCAATCAGAAAAAGTTCGTTTTTCATCATGACCCGACCGGGGATCGAACCCGGGACCACCTGGGTGGCGGTCTGGCGTGGTAACCATTACGCCACGGAGGTCGTCAATTCTTTACTTTGTTTCAAACACATTTTTGTTTGCATCAATAATGTTTTTGTTTTCCATACGCGATGGAAAACACGTATACAAAATACCCCCGCGCGTGTCGAGGGGCAGGGTACTGTCATATCATCCGCCATTTTGTCGTGATTTTGACAACTCTCTCGCCTTGCTAGACAATACACAAGCTACGCGACCGCGAGCCGCTATGGACAGCGTGTGTAGAGAAACATGTTTCAAAAGCAAAGTTTTCTGTATGTATTTTTCTTGAATGTTTTCAAAAAACGTTTGCTGGGGACCCTGCTTTAGAACAAAAATGAGTGACTACGAAAAGAAAGAACGCTTTTTGCAAAGAATTTTAGCGATAGTTTTTTTCTTTGTATGGATTGTAATGCCAAATTTTTCGTAAAAAACGATTTTACATTTAATAAATATCTTTTTTATTTACATCTAACAAGTTAATAGTGCTTTTGACTGATGCTTTATTGCAGTTAAAACTACTTTTGACGAAGAGCGTCAGTCAAAAGTACTTTTAACCGCAAATTTGCAGTCAAAAGTACTAATAACCAATAATTTTCAGTCAAAACCACTTTTGACCAACCTGTTCAGTCAAAAGTACTTTTGCCTGATTTTGCTAGTCAATAGTACTTTTGACTGGTTAAGAGTTTTGACTGCAACATATATATATTGTATTCAATGTAGATACTATCTTTAATCTCATTTAATCTGAGACTTAACAATGTTATTTCTAAAGTAAACTAACGTACGTCTACGTAATATTCGTAACTCAATCAAAGCAATGGCTTCCTTTCGCATTGTTTCCTATGCTTTGACGAATTTAAAGACATTTTGTTATCAAAGACATTTTATAGAGAATACCCATGTCAACGGAAACATGGTCTTTGTTAGACGTTGTTGTGGTAACTAAAACGAAAATGGTAATAAGGCAACTAACTCAAAGCTTATCGATCCATTGCCTCTCTACTAATTCAGTCTAGCACAGATTCACTGTATAAGTAATCCTTTTATTGTTAAGTTTTAGTAAGTAAACATAGATGCGGGTCACAAAAAAATATAATATCAGCACAAAGCCTGTTAGCTAAACGAGGGCCAAAAGTTTTTCACTTGTACTTGTAGCGTGGTATGTATGTATTCCCGAAATCCAATAAGGCTTATAACACAATACAAATTATGGTCGCCTTGCGAAGCGATGAATAAAACTGAATGCGAGCGACTAGAAAATATTGTCATCTGTTAATTCTCTGTTACTTTCTTTACTTACTATCTATAAGCATATACAGAGAGGTACAGAAGCGTTAAGAATACGATCTTTATGCGTTTACTTTCTATAAAAATGCATACAGAACGCTCAGGGCACGACTCCGATGACGCTCATATAAATTGCAATTCGTTCCGAATGCATGAGGATATGCATTATGACGTTGATGAAGTTGTATACATTTTTCATTGTCGCTGTTAGTCCCGGTTACTCAGTAGAATTCTGGAAGGAAATGTGTGGTGGACTAGTCCCGTATAAAAAAAGTATCACCAAGAAAAAAATAAGTTTCCGCTAGTTCCACTGATCAGATCAACCGTTGAGGTAGTGAGAATTTAACTTAGTTACTACGTTGAACTACTGAGAAAAGTCTCACTTGTTCAACTAGTTGAACGACTAGTTGAACTAGAGAGAACTAGAGGAAAAGCTCAGCCCTCAGGAACGCATAAAAACAGGTGCTTATCGCACTGGGTATAGTAGAGTGACGAAGGCATGACGTCGGTGTGACAACTCAGAAGGACCGATGAGTCTGCATCTATATAATCTCCGATCTACGTACAGGAATATAGTTTTGTATTGTTAACGGTTTCAAATGTGTTTTGTTCCCGCTTACAACATAACATACATTGTTACATCTATATCTATGCTAATATTACAAAGAGCAAAGATTTGATTGTTTGTTTATTTGAATTGAATAGGCTCCGAAACTAATGGACCGATTTCAAAAATTCTTTCACCAGTAGAAAGCTACATTATCAGGAAGTGACATAGGCTTTTCCTGAAATTCAATGTGGTTCCCACGGGAACGGGTCCGGAACTTCACGCGGACGAAGTTGCAGGCAAAAAAGCTAGTTTACTACATTGGGTTAATATATTTAGGACCCTCTTTCTCAATTTTTTTCAAAATCGGTTCAGTAGTTTCGTAGCCTATTCATTACAAACAAATAAACAATCAAATCTTTCCTTTTCATATTATTAGTATACATGTACGATGTAGTTTTCAAATCAGGACGCAAATAGTTGGATGCGCTTTACTTTTTTTTACTACTTTTTTTTGTCAAGCAAAAAGCAGTAACCTATGCATGTAGTAGTTTATCATTCAAGGGCAGCGTTGAATTCATGTTGTCTTAAGTCAGTACACAGTGATCTGAGCTAAGACGCCTCCAAGAAAGGTAAATAGCTTTTTTTCAGAGAAGGCGGAACACTATGCTCTTTAAACAGTTCCGTTAATTCACTTAGACCAATGTTAGCTTTTCATTAGGTATGCTATTACTGAATCAAACCTCGAAACACACAGAAATTGAATTTTAACTCTTTACTTATTAAATGACATCTTCCTGGTTTGCGCCAAAATCCGCAAATCAGTAGATTTAGAATTATTTCGCTACGCATTTGTACTCTTATTTTACAGTCTATTTCCCATTTGATGGAAGGTGGCAGAAAAAACGGCGTGATTTCTTTTAAAAGGACCAAATGCCACAAGTAAACAGGTCTGGTTATAACTTTATTTCTTAATGGTGTTTTATTATTTATTTTTCAGGGGAAAAGACGCGAACTCTAGGAATAAACCTTGATTATTATGAAATCTGGGGAATATAGGTACCTATTTTTTATTATCAATGATAAGTACGTTTATTTATCAGGTTGTTATTATTGTCCTCATAAAAACAAGAACTTTAGTTTCTGATTACTCAAACGGGCCTTCGCGTCGATTCTACCAATAGCCAGCCATAGGTACTATAATGAATGACAGTAGACCGGCAGGGCAATCGCGCTAAATAAAATCTGACGGATGTTTGCTGAAACATGGCTGACAGACGATTGTTTGGTGTATTCGGTATCGCGCTAATATTTTGACAGCTTCTTATATTAAAGTTATATTATAAGAACTGTCAAACACAAAATAAAAATAGACGGATGGTATGGTTTGACAGCCTATAATAACGATACGAAACTGTTGTCAAAAACGTCAAACACTCATTTAGAGTTGATACACAATAGTTCGAAGAAATCGGTATCGCGCTAATAGTTTGACAGCTACTTATTTTAAACTTATTTTAAAAAAACTGTCAAACACTAAAGTCAGAATGTAGCTATTTTTCGTCGATCGTTTTTGAATTATTCTATACACACCGCAAAATTTAGCGGAACAAAAATAAATGACTGCAACTTTTATGCAAAAATATCGACGAAAATATCGACGTAATTTTAGATTTTTATTCTAGACCTATTTACATCGTCTTATAATTAAATTGAGAATTAATTACCTGCATAATGTTCAATTAAATTTTATTTCTAGTTGACTCCTCAAAATCGCGAGTAAAACGGGAGCTATTTATTTAGTCATATCTTTTTTTTTTCTATGTGTAACAGTTTTTAATTTATAGCTTGTTGAAAATGCACATTTTTGAATATTTTCATACAAATTGTTCAATATTACGCGAATTTTGCCGGTGTGTATAGATTTATAATACTCAAAAATAAATTATAATAAATAAAAATGTATAACTTTTACCTAATACGGGAATATGTGTTAGAAAGAACTTGGAGAGTAGATGTAGGAGTGGCACCGGCAGAAGACAAACGATGAAACCTGAAAGATAGGTGGAGGGCCTTTTTTTGATGCCTAACAAGCAAATTTATCAAACGATATAAACTCTGCAATGAGAATTAGAAGAAATTGGCGCCTCACATCCGACCAATCTAACGTGCCGTGCCCGTGCCGATGCTTTGGACATTACAACAAAGAAACAAAGATAAGTGCTTTATGTATCTTTCCAAGTAGAATTTTATAGTTCATTACATTTGTTCTAACATTTTAATCCAAATTTTTATTTGTCTTCATTTACAACAAGACAAATAGTCTATTTATATTGATACAATTCTCTTGACGTTCAGAATAAAGTATTAAAATTGATATTATGTATTTTACAGATGCTTGCTGGTAGACAGAAAGCTGTATTGCCCACAGTTGCAGTGAAACTCATAAGTGCTTGCAGTGTGCTACACAATATAGCACGTAGGGAAAATTTACCATTCACGCCTCTTACACCGAGTGGCTGGTCAAGACCGCCGTCTGACTGAAAGTGCTAGTGATTGCAGGCGAAAAGAATGGCATTTAGTTTTTAGAAATTGGGCTTGCACGCCGACAATCACTCTAAGGTCGTTTGTGTATAAATAATAAATAAAATAAAAGAATTATATAAATAATCGTTTTTTAATTAAATTATAAAATAAACAGTTTATTTAGGTATTAGATGTTAGTGCGTGCTTCTTCTTGATTTGTATGTACTGAAATGTAAATGAGTAACTCATTGTTGTTCCATTGCACCGTGAGCCGCCTCCTCCTCACTCGTCATAAAGCGAGGTCTTAATACTTTTGCTAATACTCCAACAGAAGCTCCAATTTCCGGACGGTGGTCCATTAGCGAGGTTCTCCTTCCATTTTATATTTTTAGTAATTTTAAATAAACTCTAACGCACACAAAATACTTCGACAGGGTAATAATAATGATTTGACATGACTCATGCATGACACTGTTTCTAATCAAACTATCAAAGAGTAAAAGAAGACAGAAAAAATCAAGGCAAACCACAATTTTTATTTTTTATTTATTGAGGCATTGGCACATATCACAAACTGACAATTTGAAAATGTGTATCTATGACGGATTATACGGAAATTGCCAGTAAAAAAAATAATCTTGAGTTCTATCTATAATTGTTTATGAAATGGTATCGTTTATTGAGGTATATTGTATCGTATGACGTTTGTGTGTTAGCGCGACACCAAAATCGGCACAGAGGATGTATTATTAAATTGCAATTATTACACGCTTTTTTCTAATGCCCCCTCTACACGTTGGCCAACACAGTGGCCAACATTTTTGGCAACTGTGTTGGCCAACGTGTAGAGGGGGGTTTGGTAGGTGTTGGAATTATGGTACGTGTTGGCCCACAAGCTGGCGCGAAATCCGTGTGGTGTCGGTTTTTTGACACAGATCAAAGGAGTTGGCCGTGATTGTGGCAGAGTTATTGGCGACGCGTCCACACGTTGGCCGCGTGTTTAGTTTGCAACGAGCAAAAATAAACAATATAATAATATTCATTTAGTTAGGTAGGTACTTGTACCTTGTTTTGTTTCGATTTATTGACAACATCAACCACCTTATTTTTTTCCATGTCTATTTTATTACGTAGTAACGGTAGGTATGCTGAAAATAAATAAATCGTAGCAGCCGTCAGCGCCTCAATTATCGTCCGCACATTGGCCCGAACCAAATCAAACTGAACGACCTTCCAACGTGTGGACGTCGTCACAAACTATCACCAATGTGTTGGCCAATGTGTTGGCCAACGTGTTGGCCAACGTGTAGAGCCGGCATAAGATCAAGAAACGAATGGCCGTTAATGTTATTAGTAGGTACCTATAAACTTTATATCAATAAATAATAATCATCATTTATATTATAAATATTGGCTCTTCTCATTATGAATGTGCATAATGCATGTTTATAGGGAAAAAGATGCATCGTGGACATTCATAATAAGAAGAGCTAGGTAATATTTATAATTTATTTGAAAATAAAGATATATTGTATTTGTTGTCGCCAAATTAATTTTCACGAAAATTCTATCAATGATTGAGATGCAATTTGTAAAAAGAACAAAAAAAATTAATTTCCCGCGTGGACCGAAACGTACCACCTTAAAAAAAGGCAAACCACAAACATTTTTTATTTATTTATTAGGCATGGGCACATAATCACAAATTGAAAATTGTGTAAATCGATGATAGATTATACGAAAATTTCCAATAATAAAAAAAAAACGAGTTCATCTCTTGTTCATGAAATGGTATCGTTTATTGTATCGTTTTAACTTCAAATTGACGTTTTACGTTATTATAGGAATAATTATTATTTTACAGTTGAAGTAAGACCAAGAAACGAATGGCTCTTGTTGTTATTAGCGCGATTGCCCTGCGGGTATTTGATATGAATTTCAGCTTGATACCTCCATTCGTTTCAGAGAAAAAGGAAAGGGTCGTGACAGACAGACAGACGGACAGACAGATGGACAACAAAGTGATCTTATAAGGGTTCCGTTTTTTCCTTATGAGGTACGGAACCCTAAAAATTACAGTTAGTAACGACGATTATTTATAAACTATAGCAACATAACACGTTTAAAGGAACTATCAATCATTATAAAGTACTAAAAATCTATATTTATCTTTTTCTGCCTATGCTTCGGAATGTAAACATCGAGATATAAACAGAAATAAATTTAATATTTGTCAGGTTATGATTTATTGGCGAAATCGGCAATATTTGCAGTTTGATACGGTACCGTGTTCCCTAAAGCTCAATACTGTGTTTGTTATATCTCATTATACCAAAATGTACACATTCTAATTATATACCGATAACATTTTATTATAGGTAATTAAAAAAAGACTTTTACCTTTATGAATACATAAAAGTCCCACGAGCTGAATGCGTTAGACATTCAGTGTTTTACAAACTAATCCTGGGTTTTGCTTTATCGGGTAAAAGGTTTCTTTTTTTGTAATACGTTTTATTATTTAGTTATTGCTTATACATTATTCTATGTTTCTCTCGGATTTAGGTATGCTACCATAACTGAACACAAATAATAAATCTATTAAGCTTAATACATTCAGTAACTTTACGTAATACATAACAGTATGTCAAGAAGTTTACTTTATTTGAGCGAAGCCGAACGGCGGCAGCGCCCCACCATCTGGAATTGATGTCTTGGCGTCCGATAAAAAACTTTGGAGAACCCTCTCTATGAAATGTCTACAAAATATATGGTTTGACGATATTAGTGTTATCGCACATTCTGATATTGTGTTATACTGAATTAATAAAATCATTTTTTTTTATATTACAAGGGCGTCACTGTCAAAATAGGAGGGTTCCGTAGGTATTTGATATCCTTTGTTTGTCTGCAGATGAGTCCAATATAAAATTCTATCACATTTGTAAGTTTTCATCAAAGAAATTTTATTTTATAAATTATTTGGCTATTCCTCGGTAGCTTGTAGAGCCTACTTTACCGTAATAGTTTTCATTGAAGGTTCAGCATAAGGACTATTACCATGATTTTTTTCAAATTTCTATACATAAGACTTTCGGAGATAGAAGGGGAGGGGACCACCGTGCGAAACGGACATGGCGAAGCTATAAGGGTTCCTTGTAGTTTACTACGGAACCATAAAAAAGAGATAGCTTAAGACTTAATGTGTAATTCAAACTAAAATGCATTTCCGAATCAAATTGTTTTTGAACAAAATACTAAGTATGAATTGGAATAGAATACAGTATTTTTATTGTTGTCTAAGGGTAAAACTAACTGATCATAATGATTCTGTTCACATACAATTCTAACGAATGTCGAAGACATTAGTAGCAATAATGTGCATATAAACAAAGGTCTAATTGACAGTTTTTTTTTCTTTAAAACATTCGTATTTATAAGTCGAATTTTTCTTCGATGATTCTCGTTCTTCGTTCCGCCAAACGCTAGCTGAATAAATCAATGAGTGAAAATTGTTTACATTGTTGAATTCTACTGGATTCATTCATGTAATTTGATTCAATTTGAATAACAATTTGAAAACACCTTTAAACAAATAAAAAATTGAACAATGATACAAACAGACCTACACGAGTTTGTTTTAATTGTCAATACATTTTACATTTTTTAAATCAAAATAGTATTTTCGTTTACTCATTACTTGTGCCCGGAAAGCATATTATGTCTGTCTGTTTGTTTGTTTCGGCGCTCAAACGGCGCCGGTAAAGAAGGAAATAATAGAGGGTAAAGGAGGGGAAGGTAGATGCTTTAATAGTATGGTTTATTTTAAGACCCGAGAAAGGAAATAAATAGATATAGGGGAGAAAAAGGGAGAATCCAGAGGAGAAAGGATGAGATGGTTTGAGGAGGAGGTAGAGTCGTGAAGGAGGGGACGGTTTGGGAGGAGTAGTGTAATTTTTTTGTATTAAAATAAACCATTTTTAAATACATATTTTACTTTTTTTAATTTAACTTTAATTTCTTATTTTAATAATAATTATGTGTACAATGTCATAAGTAATATAAATGAATATATTATAAAAACATATCCCTTCACTTCAAAAGTAATTTTGTCCGTGGTTGCCTGTTATTAAATAAAGAACTGAACATAGGTGCGCATATGTCAAATCTATATATATAAAAGAGAAAATCACTGACTGATTCATCACGAAATCTCCGAAACCACAAGTGCCAGGAGTCTCAAATTTTGCTTGGGGGTTTCTTTTGGGGCGTAGGTGCTCACTAAGAAAGGATTTTTGGAAATTCATCCCCTAAGGGGGTAAAACGGGGGTGCAAAGTTAGTATGAAACTTTGCCGTTTTTGAAGTTATTCGAATGAAATTCAGCATGAAGGTTCTTTAATGAAAAGCATGAAGCATGAGTAAAATTTTTTTTTAAAATTCATCCCTTAGGGGGTTAAACGGGGGTGCAAAGATAGTATGAAACTTTGCCGTTTTTTAAAGTTATTCCAATGAAATTCAGCATGAAGGTTCTTTATTGAAAGGCATGAAACACGAGTAAAAATAGTTTTCTCAAAATTCATCCCTTAGGGGGTAAAACGGGGGTGCAAAGTTAGTATGAAACTTTGCCGTTTTTGAAGTTATTCGAATGAAATTCAGCATGAAGGTTCTTTACTGAAAAGCATGAAGCATGAGTAAATTTTTTTTTTTTAAATTCATCCCTTAGGGGGTTAAACGGGGGTGCAAAGATAGTATGAAACTTTGCCGTTTTTTAAAGTTATTCGAATGAAATTTAGCATGAAGGTTCTTTATTGAAAGGCATGAAACACGAGTAAAATATTTTTCTCAAAATTCATCCTTTAGGGGGTAAAACGGGGGTGCAAAGTTAGTTTGAAACTTTGCCGTTTTTGAAGTTATTCGAATGAAATTCAGCATGAAGGTTCTTTACTGAAAAGCATGAAGCATGAGTAAAATTTTTTTTTTTAATTAATCCTTTAGGGGGTTAAACGGGGGTGCAAAGATAGTATGAAACTTTGCCGTTTTTGAAGTTATTCGAATTAAATTCGGCATGAAGGTTCTTTATTGAAAGGCATGAAACACGAGTAAAACATTTTTCTCAAAAATCATCCCTTAGGGGGTTAAACGGGGGTGCAAAGTTAGTATGAAACTTTGCCGTTTTTGAAGTTATTCAAATGAAATACAGCATTAAGGTTTTTTATTGAAAGGCATGAAACACGAGTAAAATATTTTTCTCAAAAATTATCCCTTAGGGGGTTAAACGGGGGTGCAAAGTTAGTATGAAACTTTGCCGTTTTGAAGTTATTCGAATGAAATTCAGCATGAAGGTTCTTTAGGCGATACGAAGTTCGCCGGGTCAGCTAGTACTAAATAAAGGTTTGGAAAGCCTATAAGCGACATATCAAACTTTACAGGAGACTGGAGTTTACAGAATTATCTTTAGTATTTTTAACATCAAATTGACGGCACGGTTAATATGTTTTTTTTCTCAAATATTAAATGTGTGTTTTAAATTGTACTTTTAAGCTCGTCCACTTGTTACTTGGTAACCAGGAAAGCGGGTTTAACCGCTATAGTTTTACTTAAAAATCACTATATAAGGACACTATCATGAACTTTTCTTGATAGAGAGGACTACTTGTAGTGGTCTAAGTCGCTACAATTTACGTGGCCCGACCGACACGCATTAATACGATTTAGATTATACAAATCTAGAGAGATCAAACACTATAGGGTTACAAACTTACTTCTCGTTAACCTTTAATCATGAAACTTGGCAACAAGAAAGACCATGTGGTGTAGCAACGAGTAAATGAAATTATCCGAAAACTATGAATTTGTCGCTACGTATGTTTTTCATTATAAAAAAACATTGTTTTTTGATCCCAAACTAATTTGCAATTGTTAATAAACTTACTTATAATGTGTAAAATAATGTAGATGCCTCCCTCCACGCTCGCACGGAAACCTCAATGCGCGAGTCCAACACACACACGACCGGCTTTTTTTATAATTAATAAATTAATTTATATTTAAGAAATATAAAACCTGTTATGTATTAATACTGTTTCCCTACGGAAACAGTATTAATACCTAACAGGTTTTATATTCGGGTTATGTACCTACGTACATAACCCGAGATTTTATTCTGAGTAAAAATTAAATACATTTTCTACCTAAAGGTGAATTGGTAAGTTTGTTTAACTTTCGAGACGAGAAGCGGTGAATTACTAATTAATTCAGATTCTTGAAAAGATTCTTATACATACCTATTATTACATAAATACCGTATAAGTAACAATTTTAATACTGTGTAATCATTGTTATTATATTAAACCGGTCGTATATCAACTTTTCCCCACTTCTTTTACAGGTTAAGTACCATTTTTTAGGGTTCCGTAGTAAACTACAAGGAACCCTTATAGTTTCGCCATGTCCGTCTGTCCGTCCGCGGTCTAGCGCCTAAACGCTTGATGCTAGAAAGCTGTAATTTTGGTCATATTAACAATGCTAACAAAGTGGTAGAACAAAATTTTGAAAAAAAAATTTTTGGGTTGTCTTCCATACAGGTAAAGTGAAAGTAAAATTTTTTTTTCGCACCGACCCCATGTTGTTTTTTATCGTTTCTTAAAAACATTGAGGGTGTGGGAAGATCGTTTTCCGATACAATGATCCGTTTGAAAATTATTTACATTTAACGTGTCAGTTTTCGTTTTGCACGGTGGTCCCCCCTCTCTATCTCCGGAAGTCTTGTTTCAGAAATTTGAAAAAAATCATGGAAGTAGTCCATATAGTGAACCTACAAGGAAAACTATAACGGATAAGTAGGCACCGAGTCCGAGTACCTATTACTCGGTACTCGGTGCCGACGAACTTATGAAGTAAAATTTCTTTGACGAAAACGTACAAATGTCATAGAATATGGCATTATACTCATTTGCAAGAAAGAAATGCGTAGCCGATACGGAACCCTACAATGTACGTGGCCCGACACGTACTTGCCCGGTTTTTATATATGTATATGCAATATAAATAAATAAAGATTCTTGGCCGAATCACACAACGCCATCTAGTCCCAAACTAAGCAACTGAGCTGGTACTATAGGATAAATATACTTGATTACTTTTTTAAAAAATAAATACCTACTTATTATAATACAAAACGTCCAAACCAAGGCAAACAGACATGTTCATGCACAGGATGTTTGCCTTTCGAACCCGCGGCTCGCAGGATTCGAACCCGCGGCCCTTGGGATAAAGTGACCATTGCTAGCCACTCGACCACCGGACTTAAAAAGCCGTTTACGCATTAAAGAGTAACAATTGGTAACAAATTTCCATTCATATATCCATCCTTACAAACTTTCCCGTTTATAATATAGATGATAAAAAAAAACAAGAAAAAGCTCTTAAGACATTTGCCAATAATTAACCTTCACCTCCATATAATTTCATTTAAGTTCTCTCTGATTAATTACGCAAGTTCAAAGGTATTGTTATATCAACGAACACTTACCGCAAATAACGAGCCCTGTCCCAATAAAATAAAAACACAACAGATGGGCAAACTAAGAGAAATTGTTGTGCGCAGCAGCCTACTGTTTGGAGAGATGGAGTCGTTTCAGTCAGTTTCTAGCCGCCAAAGCGCGCAGCGGCGGTTGGGACGCGCGCAAAACGGTTCGTCGGTGGTCGCGACACACGCGGAAAACTTTGTGGTGTCGCACTGATTTCCTAAAATGTCAAGTCAATTAAATAAACAAACCGTGAAACTTTAAACATTTTAAAAGTTTTATCTTAATTCTTTAAATTAATTGCTTCTACCTTAAATTAACGAAGGTACGGTATTTAAAATAACAAATTAAAGTTTGTTGGCATAAACATAAAACGTCATTTATCAACAGTCGCCCTAATGACAAAAAGTTGCCAGTGTTTTTCGCTGAAAATACAACTTTATAACGACGCTATAAATTACGCAACGTACCTACTTCATAGATTTACAAAATGGAGCAAAAATTTTTTTTTTATAAAATAATCAAGAACTTTAGTTTCTCAGCGTTAAAATAAAATGTTATTCAATCTGTTAATAAACATCAACATCTAATTAAATTGTAAAGTACCTAACTTCTTTTTTACGATAACTTTTTGAATGATGCATAAAATATTAAAATAAACCTACTAAGAATTATTAGTCCCCCGATTAATAAAAAATCTGGATCAAGATCTAAAACTAAGAATCACACCAGTCGATTTTATAACAAAATTTAAAAAATACTTTTTCACCTCACAAGCTCGGAAAGAATCTGTTTGTCATTCGAAATCTGAGCGCAAAAGTGCATTTTGTGCCCTAGCGTGGAAAGTATTTTTAAAATTCGAACCTTTCTATTCTTTAATTTTTTATACCGCTAGTCCTCTGAAAATGCATTAATACTTATTTCATACCAGTGCGCCAACCTTATTTTTAAAATAATCGAACTGGCCAGCACGACACCGCATGAATAAAAAAACACTTATTTAATATGTTATTTGCGTTTTTCTTGCACCTAGGATTTTCCTCGTTGTAGTGAGGTGAAAAATTTTGTGTTTCGCTCGGCAGCAAAGTTATTCTGCGTCTCGTACCTTTGAAACCCTCGCTACGCTCAGGTTTCAATTTAAGTACTCGCGCCAAAAAACAACTTTGCAGCCTTGCATAACAAATAACTATTTATCAAGATTGTATCAGCCTGTTTATGAAACAATATTAACCTTGTATCTGTGCAACTTAACTTGTTTTTATTTTTTGTTACCTAGAAACACCCTTTTTATATTATTACTAGCTGACCCGTGCCCACTTCGTTGGGCATAATGTTAAAAGCCTTTTTATTTTTTGTTTTTTTATATAACCTATGACACTCAGCAATAATGTGGCTTTCTATTGGTGAAAGAATTTTTAAAATCGGTTTAGTAGATCCCGAGATTACCCCTTACAATTTAACAAATACACAAACTTTACCTCTTTATAATAAGTATAGAGTATAGATTTATTATGTCTGTAACTAGACCATTTATTTTTAATACTTGCGATGAATTTCGAGCGCTTCATTCTTGCTGTAAACCTACTATTATGGTTTTTAAGAATAAAAATAATAAATTGTAATTGTTTGTTTAATATGTAATAATATAAAAATATAAAAATCATTTCTAGAGAAATAATTATATTAATTATTATCCATGGATGGGGTTTTTATGCAGTTGTGCAGTATCAAATTTAATTAAAATAAAATTAGGTACACTATTATTAAGCTCATAAATAGTAGGTAGTTCATGTGTTTATTTTAGATGCATGAGAATCAAATGAAGCGCGAAAGACAGGTTTTCAGATATTTCTCGCTTTTCATTCAATACTATGTATTTGCACCTAGTTCTCATACAAAAAAAATTGAAAATAACTCGGTTTCTTTCGCCGTTTCTTAATATTACCAGTGGCCATTTTACAAAATGATGGTAAAGAAAAGATTTGTTTGGTACACTAGAGGAAGTGGCGACGGACGGCGGGCCTAGTCTCTGAATAAACGCTTTGACTTTGACTTTATCTATCAATATGGATTTATGATATCAATTGTAAAAACTATCCTTACCTAATACCGCCCATGTCATTCTTCTTTCTGAAACATGGATCAGAACGAGGGAGGAGGCAAAAAACTTCGAAATTGACAATTACACACATTATTATAACATCAGGAACAATAAAAAAGGTGGAGGTGTTTCAATTTATGTACATAACAGTTTAAATCATAATTCCCTCCACGAGGAATACATAGGTGGAAATAACTATTTGTGGATTCACCTTGAAAGATTCAAGTTGGACGTTGGACTAATCTACAATCCCGGCGATACAAAGTTTTCGGAATTTGTTGACGTTTTTGGTCAACAGTTACAACAATACAAAAGAGGTATAGTCTTTGGCGATTTCAATATAGACCTCCTTAATAGTACAGATCCTAAAACGAAACGCTTTAGAGCTCTATTACACGAATCTGGATACAGAGTTCTGAATCGCATAACAAAGAAACACTGCACAAGAGAAACGTCATCAACAAGTACCTTAATCGACCATGTTCTAACTAATTTACCGGAAACCAGTATTCATCTAGCTACAGTTGATTCCAGCCTATCGGACCACAAACAAATCTATGTCGAAATAAAAAAACAACGACTTCCAAAATTGAAAAAAACACAATACATATCAACGGACTACAAAAAACTACACGACTACATAGAAAATGACAAATTTGAACCAAAAAATTATGAGGAACTGGAAAAATATATATTGCATACAATTGCACAATGCCAACAACCGAAAACCAAAATCGAAAATCCACCACAGAAGGATTGGATTAATAAAGAAATTATTGAATCAATAACCCAGAGGAACAAACTATGGAGTGAATTAAAGAAGGACCCAGAAAACTCCCACAAACAAGAACGTTTCATTACAATGCGCAATAAAGTACGGAATGACATTAAAAGAGCTAAAGAAAGATACTTCCTAAATAAATTTAAAAGCGTTGAGAAGAACCCCAAAAAAATGTGGTCGCTGATTGGTTCTCTGTCCAATAACAAAACTAAAACTAGTCGTGCTCCTCCAAAGTTGAAAACATCTACTGGCACTATCACCGAACCGGAAATGGTATGTGAACTATTTAATGATTTTTTTTCATCAATAGGTCCAAAACTCGCTAATGAAATACCATCAAAATTCCACCAAAGTTCGATTTATTCACTACCAGGCTGTAGGCATGGTAAAACTCTCGATGCACTCTCGCCCTGTACCGCAGATGAAGTCCTTAAAATTATTGCTGGTCTTGATGTAAATTCTAGTGCGGGAATTGACGGCATCAGCACTAAACACATTAAATGTATTGGTAAACAAATGGCTCTAAGACTTAGTAACTGCTTTAATACTTTATTAGCTGAGGGCTTCTTCCCTGTTTCCCTTAAATTAGCTAAAGTTTGTCCAATACATAAGTCTGGCCCAACTAATGACGCAAATAATTACCGTCCAATATCAGTGTTGCCGGTTATATCGAAGATTCTAGAGAGGATTATTTTTTCTCGCTTCAGTGATTATCTCGATTCCATAGACTTCCTTACAGACCATCAGTATGGCTTTAGGCCTCATTCAAATACCCTAGCAGCTACTTTAGACTTAATTACTGACATTAAAACTAACATTGACAATAAGAAGATCGTTCTGGGAGTGTTTATTGATTTGCAAAAAGCATTTGACACTGTAAGTCATGATCTCTTACTCAGTAAGCTTGAAAAGCTTTGGATAACTGGCGTAGCACTAAAAATGTTCAAGTCCTATCTGAGTGACAGATACCAAATCACAAAAATTAATGATAGTCAAAGTAATGCAAAACTTATTAAATGTGGAGTTCCGCAGGGCTCAATTCTTGGGCCTTTACTGTTCCTGACTTACATCAATAATATCTCGGAATCAAAATTAAATGGAAAACTAACCCTATATGCGGATGACACATGTCTATTTTATTCAGGATACTCTGTGGATGAGATGATCATTGAAGCACAGGAAGATCTAAATATGGTTTTCGATTGGTTCCGATATAACTTGCTGACAATAAATATTTCTAAAACTTGTTACTGCATTTTTAGGCCTAAAAATAAAAAAATCCCAACTTACAAAAAATTAACAATCGATGGTAAAATTATCACAGAAAAAAAAGAAGAAAGATATCTCGGCTTAAGAATTGACAGTCAGCTGGCGTGGACTTCACAAGTAGATTATATTAAGTCGAAGCTCTCCTCATTTCTTGGTTGTATACGACACAGTATTGGTTGCTTCCCTCGAAAAGTTCGACTAATGCTTTATAATTCGTTTGTTAAATCTCACCTCAACTATCTAATCGAATTATGGGGAAATGCAGGAAATTCAAAATTAAAAGAAATCCAAATTTTACAAAACAAGATTATTAAAACATTATTTAATTACAACTACCGAACTAGTACAGAAAAAATATACAAAGAAACTAATCTTATGAATATTAAACAACTATATCTATTTCAAACCCTAACACTAATTTATAAAATATTGCACAAAAAAATTCACTCTAAGATCAAATTTACTATTAATACTGAAACTCCGAAATACAGCCAAAGAAGACCTAAAAAGCTTTTTCTACTCCCAAAGTCAAGAACAAAATATGGCCAAAAAATTCTAACTTTTGAAGGAGCACAACTATTTAATAAACTGCCTGACACTTTAAAAAATTCAAAAACATTAAATGCTTTTAAATCAAAACTTAAAATTTACATTTTGCAAGATTCTTCATTCTTAACTAATATAAAATAAATTTTAATTTGTAAAATTATACTTAATAATCATTATCATAATAAAGTCAACACAACGAAATTATATAAATTATAGTTGTAAAATAAAAAAGAGATTAAAACTAATTGGTAATATATTAGATTCATACTCAAAGTTAAAATTTAATATTATATAATTATCTTGTTACTTGAAACTTAAAAAAAAAATTAAAAACAAATGTGTAAAAAATGCTTGTACATCCTTCTGCGGGAACGGTCTTAACCTCGGCACGGTGCATGATTGGCCGGGCAGTCGTGGGCGCGCGGCTCCTGCGCCGCAATCGCGGCTCGACGACGGACGCCGCGCCGGGCCGGGCCGGTCAGTCAGTTGCTCGCAGGCCGCGCGCTTCGACGACATGTACGAATGCATTTAATAACAGCTACTTACCCTACCTACTGATAGACGGAATGTTACAGAATAATGGCTGTGAAATGTGTTTTTGTATGCAGATATGTTTGATCTGTAAGTGCCGATCTGGAGACTGTTCCTTACTTACTTTTATATAATGCTATCTAACTGGACAAATTTTATTATGTAATTACCCTCACATATTTCTCATGTAAGTGACTGTATGGTTTTTTATGGGAAAATAAATATTCTTTAACCTTTAACCTTAAAACAGAATTAGCACCATTAACAATTTATTAATTTTATGTGTTACATCTCATCAACATTTAAGTTCCTGAGCAACTCACCAATTTTGTTTGTAGTCGAATATGAGCTACAACGTATATCATAGGCAATCGCGAATTTGTACACAAACTAAGCACGCTCAATTCTATGGCACGATCGGATAACCATAGACCAACTACCAACCACATTTCTAACCATTTATGCAGTACCTACGTATTTACTTCGTGCAGCGCCTGGCGCCGCATCTGTTTATTTTCACAATTACCTATGACTTTTCATTGCAAAGCGAACGTTGATATTTACACTCTCGAAGCTATGTCTACACATTTTCACCGGTTTGTTATTGTTATCCACAATGTACTTACTTGTTTATGCATAAGTTTGTTTAGGTGTCCTAAAAACGTTAACAACCATGAACATTCACTTTTACAAAAATGCAATGTAATTTACTCAAGAGCGCTATGTATATTAATGTTTCACAATAGCTATGCACTCGGCTTTCTCTTAAAAATGTACAACCACTCAACTAAATATCAAAATAAATCATCTTTCTAGGACCAGACCATTTGATGTCAGATGTGTGCTGATGCTGATACGCCAGTAGTTTCGTCAGCATCTCATATTATAACTAAATCATTTAGTAATATTATTATTAACCTAAACTGCTAGTCAAAGGCCTCCTTACCGCCTTCCATGAATTCCTTATATTCATAGATAAAGGGGGGTTTGGACGTAAAAATCCACCACGCTTGTCTAATGCGGTTTGGTGGTTGAGCACTAGGACCTTATTAGGACTGTGGATATTGCTCTTGGTTTTTGAAATACTTTTCCACCATGCATCGCCTTATGATGGTGCACTGCCCTTGCACTAACTGACTACTAGCCCCAAAGTAAGTTCGAAACTTGCATATGGGATACTAACTCAACCATGCTATATTTTATAACAAATACATATATTGATAACATCCAAGACCCAGGCCAATCAGAAAAAGTTCGTTTTTCATCATGACCCGACCGGGTTCGAATCCCGACAATCCGGCATGGTAACCATCATGTCACGAAGGTCGTCAGACTATTTACTTATTATATAACCAAGGTAATACATACATATCGTAAAAATAACTGATAAATTCATGGAGAGTATTAGAACGATAAGAATTACTAACAATACTTAATACTCAGAACACATTAAAATATTATCTTTGATAATTTTGTATTACCTAAAGGTGACGGAACCAAGGATTAAATAATTTGAACTGAAACTACAACTTTGTGTGCAAAAATGCCTTATCCATAATACTATATTCATATACCATTTACCATCGAGATACGCACCTACTCGATGCCATTTTACGTAATTTATCGTTATAAAAACAATTTCAATCAATGTACTTGTAACAACTTGCTTGAGAAATAAATAAAATTCCAAATTATTATCTCACTCATTTTACATCTATATACATAAAATTCAAAGTCCTGCCTGACTGACTTAACTATATTTAAACGCACAGCTGCTGGGTCTAGAGATTCCAAATTTAGAATAGAGGTTCCTTACGATGTCTAAGGATGTACTAAGAAAGGATTTTTCAAAATTCCCACGGAAAAGCGAGATATAGGCAAACGAAGTATTTTACTAGTACATACTGTATATTCGAGATACCGTCCGCCCACTACATTGCATGAATAAAAAAACATAGTTCACGTTATAGATGTGATTTTGACAAAATTTAATAGTGAGTTGGGTATTTGCTTAGATTCTAAGTTTGTTTTAATAGTAGCCTATTCGTAATATTGTAGTCGCAAATGTCTTTCTTTATTTAACATCGACGTACATAAAAAATGTTCCTATGTGTTATAATGTTGCCTCATAGCCTAATTGGGCTATAGTGACTGCCATCAGCCTGCAATATGTATGTCAAAGAGCTGGAATATTTAGTTCACTGATGTGGTAACGTAGCCTTTTTCTTATAAGCCTAAACAGAAACAAAATGACGTTGAGAAAGGAATTGTTTTGGAAAGGTTTTCTGATTTTTTTTTGTTGTTGCATATTATACTCCTAAAATAAAGGGCTGAGCACACCGCATGCCGCATGTCCCCCTCCTATACACGCTTTAGACAAGCGACTTCCCTCAATTTAGACCCAGTCCACTTGTGACTCATACTGCCCTTTTCGCAGATGATACAGCCATCTATTGTTCGGCTTCTAGTACACCCGCCATAGTAAAGTCCCTCCAAGCCGCCGCCAACTCCCTTGGCGACTGGTTTAGGAAATGGCGCATAGACGTTAATCCAGATAAAAGCGCCGCTATCCTCTTCTCCAGAGGTACTACGCCAAATCCCTCCACTAAAGTCAAGATGTTCGGACAACCGATCCCTTGGGAAAAGAAAGTCCGTTATTTAGGTGTCACACTCGATAGGGGACTCACCTTCGAACATCATATAAAGATTGTCCGCGACCGCGCTGCTTTCGCGCTAGGCCGCTTACATTGTCTGCTTGCTTAATGGGCGCAGTAAACTCTCTCTTAGAAATAAGGTGAGAGTTTACACAACGTGCATTAGGCCGATAATGACATACGCAAGTCCAGTTTTCGCTCACGCCGCGCCCTCTCATATCCACAGGCTGCAAACCATTCAGAATAGGTTTTTGCGCAAAGCCATCGGTGGGCTTTGGTTCGTTAGGAACAAAAACCTCCACATTGACTTAGGTGTGCCGACCATCTCGCACCACCTAAAGCAATGCTCTGTCAAATACTTCGACTCGCTCAATCATCACCCAAATCCGTTGGTGAAAGCCGCAGGGGATTATTCCGCTCCGGCTGGCACCAGCAGGTCCAAACGTCGTCCGCGGCACGTCCTCAACGACCCAGACGACTCCATTACAGTCGCCATCGAGGCGTATAAACAATTAGATTCCGCGACACAAACTAGACACACACGTCCGTCATATCGGCCCCGCCGGCGGGGCCGCACGTCGCGCCACCCTCCTGTAGGGACTCGGTTTTCGCGGTACCGGCACGTGCCCGGCCGCTTCTCTCCAATCCGTTCGCCTTCCCCCAGTGTCGCCATAGGCCGAGGTTCGAGCCCCCTCTGGGGCGCCCCTAGGCAGATACTGTAAATTTTTTGGCGGTGAGAGCCCTACGCTCCCGCAACAGTCCGGTGTCTCAGAAAAGGGTGTTAGTACACCCGAACTGAACTTTTCAATTAATAAAAAATAAAAAATAAATTAAATGCCGCATGCACGCTGTACAGCGCTGCGCAGCTACGCGTCGTGCGTTTGGTGTGTCCTTTCTCATAATATTGCATAGTTTACAACGCCATACGCTGCAACGCGCTGTGCTGCGCTGCATGCGGTGTGCTCAGCCCTTTAAAGTAGTATCAGAACATAAGGGTGTTACTACACTTATCGATCGATTGTCAATCAACGGCATCGATCAATGGTGAAATGGAACATTTGACCGACGTCTATCGTTCATTATTGGTATAGTAACAATTGACGTATCATGTTCCATTCCATGTATCGATCGATGACCCCTAAAAGTACTTTCTTTCTACCTTTTTATCGTTTTAACAATAAATTCTAAATAAAAATAATATAACAGCTAACGCTGACTATTCATCAAAATTTTGATTTTAAAAAAATATATAAATCGACATGGATTAATATTTTACTTTGTCGTGTGTTTTCAATTAAATGTATGTTGACATTCAACCTACGAACATGACGATTGCATACTTTCGCTAATGACATACAATGTAAAGCAGTCAGAATAGTTGCCAAGAGATATTTTATAAAATCAAAAACTATGAAATGACATCGTGGCAAACCCAAGCTGGAAATATGTAACTCAATATTCCTAAAGAGTACATGACATGTGTTGCCAAATCACGAACAAGATCGACAGCAGATTGAATTGGATTGTAGTGTAAATTTTGTATTTATATAAGGGACTGCTTTAAATAAGTCTCACTAATTTCATACTCCCTTCTCCTTGCTTGAAGGTGGGAAGGTGGGAACACTAGATTAAATATAAACTTATTCAGGATATTAATTATTTTTCAATAACCGGTAAAAAAACTGAAACTTTTATACTTACAACTTTTTGATGATAAATGCACCATCTTTCCCATATTCGCTTAGCAATAATAAATAACTTTCTAATTTTTAAAATAAAATTAAACATAAAGATTGTTTTTCATAATATCTTGTAAATATTGTCTATATTTTTTTTATCAACCTGTAACAAACTGGTTGACGAGAATTTGTGAGGGAGGCACACACATGTTAACAACTTTGCATAAAATATTATTCGCGAAAATGTCTTATAAAAAAAACATAGTTTCTAAACACCTACGTCTGGATATACAACACATTTACATAATTAAAACAAAGAACTCGAAATGAGATCAATACCACTCTCTGACAATAGACATATAAGAACAAAGGCAATAGGTACCTATTGGTCATTAATTAAAATAAAATAGAAGTACAAAATTAGTATAGTGTAACAAATTACACTATATGTACCTACCTACTAATTTTGTAACATCTATCATATCATATCAACCCATAATCATCCCACTGCTGGGATACGGGTCTCCCTTCAATCGTCAAGGTGATTAGAGCGTACTCTGCCACGCTGCTCAAATGCGGATTGGCAGAGGTCGGTGTTTTCAAACCGCCCTGAGGCCACCGACTTGGCTTAACGACTGTCATCCATCGACAACAGCCGAGACCGACGGCTTAACGTGCCCTCCGAAGCACGGAGAAGCTCGAGATAACGAAACCCATCCAAACGCTGGCTAGGGTCGACGTCGCTTACCATGCGTGTTCATATTAGAGTGCGACACACAGAGAACATCTATAAGATGACGATATTCATTAATATTCATCATAATGTAACTAGTGAAACCCGCGCAACTTCGTTTGCGAGTATTTATTTATGCACAGTGGCGCCATCTATATCAGACTTTTAATGAAATCTTACGGTAAACGCGTACTTTTCGGGATAAAAAGTATCCTATGTGTTAATCCAAAGTATCAGCTACCTACATACCAAATATAAATATTGGCCCAGCCATTTGAGCGTGAAGAAGTAATAAACATTTTCGCCTTTATAATATTAGTAGGATATGATATATAATATATTATTTTAATATAATAGGATTATTATGTAGAAGACTAGCTGATTCGCCCATGTGGTCTTTTTTCGGGTTCATATATAAGCCTTAGCCTAACACAAATAACGAGGCTTTCTTTTGGTGAAAGAATTTTCGGCAGTCCTTTTCTTTCTTAGATAAGTCCTGTTGAAGAAACGCTTTGTCGAAGTTCTGTTATATCGGAATTTAGATATTTCGAAGTAAACTATTGTCGGAAGTAAGCTGTATCGGTCACACTAAATTTCCTCCATACGACTTTCACAATCGCCTAATATCTCCCGCGTCCTTGAATTTGAAAAATCAGTACAGCGACAACCATTACATTATATACCAAATATTAGGTCACTTTTTGTGCCAGGGATAAGATTTTTCATACAAATGCTTTCACCACTTTTTGCCATTTAGGTGCTGAATTATATTACCAAATATACTCTTGTGTAAACAAACATCTTTCTAGGCCCAGACGTTTAGGCAAAACGAAAATCTTAATAACACAACGGTACAAAAAAAATCTTTTTAGCGCATGGTTTAAAACTTTTAATTTAGAGTATTAGAAGCTCAACAAAAAAAGAATAACTATCTTCAGAAGTGAAACCCTAACTGCACTCCCCTTGAGAATTGTGAAAAAAAATGCACCAACTTAATTTAAAATTTAATAATACTACGCATCACGTCAGTGGTCGAGAGAAATACTACCACCGTAAAATATTAGTTATTAAACTTTCAATAATGCAATACGTATGCATGCCTTAAACAAATTGAAGGAGTCAGTGTTCAATCACAATACACTAAGCAAGGCAGCGGATGGCATGAAAAGTGAAATTGACTTCACTCAACTGTACACCACAGAGATACCTGAAAGGGAGACATGGCTGAATGGCCGAGTGTCAAAAATAAAAGGAAGTCACATATGGTTTACAGATGGATCCAAAAAAGGATCAGATGTAGGATGTGGAGTCTTCGGACAAAGGCCTAAACATAGGCTAAGCGTTAATATTGGAAAAGAGGCTTCTATCTTCCAGGCCGAGGTCTTCGCGATTAACAAATGCGCGGAGATCAACCTTAGTAGGAAACTTAGAAGACAACACATCTACATCAACACCGACAGCCAGGCAGCGCTACAGGCGTTGGAGTCCTTTGAGACAAACTCAAGGCTCGTGAAAAACTGCAAGGATAACCTAAATTCTCTTGGCGAATCTAACAAAGTTGTAGTTAGATGGATTTCAGGACATTCAGGCCTAGAAGGAAATGAAATGGCAGACGAACTTGCAAGGACTGGTGCTGACAACCCTCAGGCAGGACCGGAACCTTTTTGCGGCATAGCCAAACAACGAGCCTACTATATCCAAAAAACTCAGTGTGACCTTATGGCGAAGGAACTATGGAAATCTATCCCAGGACAAACACATGCCAAAGCCCTAATAAGTGGTCACAATAAAAACTTCTCCAAAGAACTCATCGAGCTCAAAAGACAGAAAACTAGTGCCGTGACTAGAATACTAACAGGACACTGCAAACTTAATAAACATCTGTTTAACCTTAACATGAGCCAGTCCGCGATGTGCAGATTCTGCCAAGAAGAAGAAGAAAGTGCCATGCACATTCTCTGCTCCTGCGGACCACTCATGTACAAAAGAAGTATACACATGGGAAAGCATATTCTGCTTCCAGAGGAGTTACAACAGCTCTCTGCCCACCACATCTGGAAGTTCCTAGAGGCAACCAGTCTGGACAGGGAAATTTAATTAAAGGGCACTACAAAAGATCAGCAATGGTCGAAGCAGTATTCTTGAAGCCCACAGCAACAAATAATAATAAATACGTATGCATGCAAACCATTTAGGTACAGTTTTCAATGCAAATTGTGTGTCGCTCCCTCCGCTAGATGCCACTGTACTGACTGTACCGTTCCTGAATCGCGCTATCAAAGTTTTTCATTGTGAATGACCTATCCGTCTGCATTTTTGTTAGTCACCCTCGCTTTGAAATACGCGCATCCGTAGCAGCGTAATTTCTAGCTAGGATTAAAAAAACATAAAACAACTATCTACATGATGCTACAACGACCTACGCTTGCTTAAATCTCGTTTTCCCATGGGAATTGATATAAAATTTTCACATTGGAATTCGAGATTTTTGAGAAACCCCTGAGCGAGGTAGAGTAGATAGAGCTGTCCACTCAAGACCAAGAGTCCACGTCATTTTTCCGAGGAAAAAAAAAGATAAGAGTTTAAGTTTTGGACGTCCACGGTAAATGTTCAATACATAGTAAATACGTCAATTTACATAGAAGTACAAAATTTGTATAGTGTAATTTGTTACACACACAAAATTAGTATAGTGTAACAAATTACACTATACAAATTTTGTAACATCTATAAGATGACGATATTCATTGAAATAAGAAAATTATCTTTATATTGTACCTAGCAAAACCCGCACAACTTCGTTTGCGTCTGTCTATCCCACTTTCTCGTGGGAATTGAATTTCGGAAAATCATTTCTTATCGGATGCCTACGCCGTATAAAGAACACATTCTAAGATTCAGGCCTCTACAATCAGCGGTTTACAAAACGAAAATTGACACGTTATATGTAAATAATTCCGAAACCGAAACGGATTATTGTATCAAAAATGAGCGTTGGCGCGAAAAAAATAATTCATTTCAACTTTACATGTAGCTAGCTAACTTTGTTAGCATTGTTAATAATATGTGTATTGTATACATACCAAATTACAGCTTTCTAACATTAAGCATCTAGGCGCTAGACCGAGGACAGGCAAATGGACATGGCGAAACTAAAAGGGTTCCTTGAAGTTTACTACGGAACCCTAAAAACGCTGTCCAAACGCCTCTTTTAATAAAACAATTTAAGATTTCTTACAAAAGAACACTGCCGCATTGTAACAATGGATAAATGTGGAAAACATCAAAACATACATGCTCTTGGTAACGGTAAATCAATTTAAATTCACTTTGATTTCCTTTTCAAAGGAAATGGTTTTGTCTTGTGGTAGACATAAATTAGGCCATAATTTCTGGTGTATATAGATACCATATTGAGATGCTGTTTCAGGCTCCGCTTGTACCAAAGAGTTCCATTTCATAAAATGGTGCGGCAGAAATGAATTTCCGATAAACATCGTCGCGTTTTCAGTATTCACCGTTGAGTATAAACACAGGGAAACGTATGTAAACGTTATTAATAACATTTACTTCGTTATGCCATACATTTTCTCACAGCTAGTACAATAAATTCTCTAGACTGCACATCGTTTCAGCCGTTGTAGTTAAAAGTTAATAGGTATTTAGATCTTAATTCATCTCGACATGTATCTCATGTACAAGTAGGTTATCAATTTATGGCCAAAATATACACTCACACACACAAAAGCGAAACTTTATGTACAAGTATTGTAACATTATTTTATCACTTTACATATACTGCCCAAAAAATCGCATCAGTGAGTAAATTATTAAAAAAATATACATGCAAGAGACATTTAATTTTGTACGGTTTCACAAAAACAGTTTTTTTTTTGTTTTAAATCATTCCCCAGACACATACTGTAAAAAGGAGACACCCGTAAACAATATATTTCCACCACTACGTTAGCATAGTTTCCTATGTGTAAACATGGCAAATAACGCTTTCTAGAATCTTTCTAGTATTAAGCGTCTTTGAGCTAGACGGCATCTGTGCAGACGGACATTGTAAAACTTTAAGGACTATAATGTTTATTACAGAACCCTAGGAAACACAATTTACTATTGTTGTTTTTAATTAACTTAAAAAAGAAATACTGAAGGTTTATACTAAAATAAAACACTGTTAAATGTAACATGTGTACCATTAAACTTTCAATACACTAATAACGTTACCATTATTATTTACCTGTGTATCTCCGAACTCTGGAAAAAATCACTCGTCCGGATCATAAACCATTGCTCGATTTGATTTAGGTAGTCCGCCATTTGAGGGAACGATTTCGAGTATAATAAATACAACGATGAGTTAAATATTACCATTCACATTTCTCTCTGAAATCCCACAATTTCAGTGGGTATACTTATAAAATATTATTCATTATCTTTTTAATATGTACCGTACCGTACTGATCATAAAACGAAATAATAATATGGGTACAGCTATTTATAGCTATAATGTATGTATTGCACTCTGCGCTTTACAAATATAATCTAATCACACTAATATTTTAAATGAGAAAATGAGTTTGTTTGTTTGTTATTCCTTCACGTTAGTTTTTAAGCGGGCGAAGTCGCGGGTAACGGCATTTTCAAAATAAATATCTTAAAATTCATTGACAAAGAATCGCATAATGACGATGATGGTGTTGTTTAGTCTAAAATTAATTTGAAAACTGAATAGAATGGTTTACAACTTTAAAACCAGTCTAATAATAAAATTAATTCTAATAAAATAAAATAAATCTAATCTCTAAAATCATCAGGATCAGATCATGATTTCCTTGTTCACACAAATTGATATTGAGTCAAAGTCAAACTTATTTACTCAAATTAAAAGAACCTAAGAAGGCCTATTACGAGAATTTTCGAATCGTCATTTTTTTCCTACCACCTTTAGACTAGACGGCAGATTTGTACTAAAAATTGGCAAAAAACTTAGCACCGTACTAATAAAATCTATATATATAAAAATGAAACCCGTTTTCCGTTGTCACGACATAACATGAAAACGGCTTGACCCATTTGGCTGATTTTTTTTGTAGTTTTCTAATACTCTGTACAAGGTTCTTACGGAAAAAAATATTAAGAAAATCTCTCAGAAAGATTGAAAATAAAACAGTACCCGGGCGAAGCCGGGCCGGGTAGCTAGTTTACAATAAATTTGATACTTCCTAATCGGAATTATATTATCTTTGACAAAGATTTTCAACAACTTATGTATAAATTTTGGAACAACAAACAACAGTAAACGAAAACAATAGAACCAGAGCGTTGCACAATAATACTGGTGTTGTCTCAATCCAAAAATGTGTATTTTTATTCTAAAAGGTTAGCTCACAGTAAGATACGCAATATTGAAGCTAATAGATATGGCGTTGTGCAATAAAACCAACGTTATATCTTATCACTTCTAAGTACTTACTTATAGTCTTACATCAAAAGAGCCGGTTCTAAATAATGTGTGACTATCTTACAATCAACTGAAAAATTTGACAATTTTATAAATGAATAAGAATAAATAGGAAATGCAAAACAATACTCGTGTATTGGACATCAACGAGGACGCTAAGTTAAAGTGGTTGAATGATTTGATAACTGAGTGCTTTACTATAAACACAACACATAGCCAACCTGTCGACACAAACAAATTGCCCGGTAAGTAATTTTTAGTAGTAATTATCGTTTTAATTTTACAGAAACAGGAAGTAAAACATGTATTTTAATTGTTTCACCTCATCGGACATTAGTTACTCAGACTTAAAGCAATAATACGATCTGTTTATAATTTCGCAAAATATTATTGATGACTATCAAATATCTTTATTCTACTGTTGAAACCCTACATTTTAAGTATTATGTTTTGATTACTTTTGATACACCTAAAATATATCCCTATATTACCTATTCTAATTTAATTTGCACGTTACTAGTTTTCGATGATCACAATTTTATCATAACCTAACTTACGGTTACTTTTTACAGGGGATGCTCCAGGTCTTGCGTGCCCGCGAACATTCGATGGATTTGCGTGTTGGGATGAAACGCCGGCCTCCACCACAGCCTATCAGCCATGCCCAGAATTTGTCATTGGATTTGACCCCCGTCGAATTGCTTACAAAAGGTAAGATTACTAAAAATAATATTTATATATATCAGCGGCGGGAGCGGCGGCGGAGTCCGCCGAGAAACTAAAAGCCACAAAATATCAGCAGCTGGCTCCTACGATTTTGTGGCTTTTGGTGTAGAAACATTAGGCTCGTGGGGTTCCAGTGCGTTGTCCTTTTTTAGAGACATCGCAAAAAGGTTGCGACAAACCACTGGTGTGGTGACCCAAAGGCTGGCAGTTACTTCGCTCAACGGATCTCTATCGCCGTTCAGCTAGGTAACGCTGCTAGTATTTTGGGTACCCTGCCACAGGGACCATGTCTTTTTAATACTTAATTTTAGTTTTTATTGTTAGTTTAGTTTTTATTTAGTTTTAAAAATTTTTTTGTTCGTTTGGTTTTAATTTATTTTATTTTATATCATGTTATTTAGTTATGTATTTTATTAATAAATGATGACGTATTAATCAAACTATATATAAATATAAATATATATACATATAAAACTGTATAATCAACATCACGCAGTTAGCCAATAAAAGTGTAGAGCATGAATATTGCGAGCCTTCGCAAGTTCTAAACCTGTTATTTGTCGGTAGAGCGATTCACTTGTCAACTGCGCCACTAAAATATGCATGAGAAGCATGTGTAATTTACTGAAAGTTTGATTCAGAAACGTTTTCAGTAAGTTGCATAAAATCAATTTTGAAATTATTAAAGTATCCAGCTCCTCTACTTCACTTTTCTTCCTTAAGGATTCACAATGAGCAGGATTGAATGTGTCATTAAGTTTAAAATATATTTCTGCAATTAATATGGTCTAACATTAAAACGTATGCCTTATAACAAGCAAACTTTACAAGTAAAGCAAGACATCCCCGTTTTAAATAAAAATCACAAAACATTGTATCAGTGTTTTTTAAGTAAACATAAAAACACGAGCTCCTCAATATCAGATATTCGTAATATACAAGCAACACATAGTTGTTTTTTTTTTTCGGACAAAGCCTCATAAACTGCTTTATTCATGGGCCAAGTGACCTTGCTGGATAAATCTAATAAGTGCCCGGGAATCACAAGTGAGCCGTGTGTATGTGTGTGTACGCATTAGACAAGTCTAAAGAGGGCATGAAAATAGCTAGTAAGACTGTTGCTTTGTTCCATTAAACACATTTTGTGGGTAGACTGTCTATTTGTTACAGCCATAGTGATATATCGAGATAGTATACATAATATGCTTACCTATGGCGTAATGGTTACCACGTCAGACCGCCACCCAGGAGGTCCCGGGTTCGATCCCCGGTCGGGTCATGATGAAAAACGAACTTTTTCTGATTGGCCTCGGGTCTTGGATGTTTATCTATATATGTACCTATTTGTCATAAAAATATAATATCGTTGAGTTAGTATACCATAACACAAGTTTCGAACTTACTTTGGGGCTAGCTCAATCTGTATGAATTGTCCCTATATATTATTATTTATATTTATGTTATGCATGGATTGCCAGAAATCGGCCACCCATTGCGAAAAAATGTTGAATGGTCTCGAGACCGATTTTGATGAAAAGTGAAACTGTATCATTAGATTTTTGAAAAATAGTTCTTCTAACTAGAAACCTAGTTTGCTGGTTGTGAGAAGAAGATACACTCAAACTCAATAATAAAAATAATAAAAAATCATATTTAAAAAAATAATTATAGTCGCATAAAGGAAGCTTAGATGCATAAAATTAGTAAGTAATGATATACTGCAAATGTGTACATGAAAATAATAATAATTTGAAAAATGTTTGACAAAAGTTAATTATAATAAAACCAAAATATAATAAATGAACCCATTCGTTCAAGTTGCAGTATGTCACTTGAAATAGCGTTTTGTTTTACAATACCAAAATGTAAAAAAACGTTTTTGTTTTTTTTTTATACTACAAAGTTGGCAAACAAGCATACGGCCCGCCTGATGGTAAGCGTCACCGTAGCCTACAGACGCTTGCAATACCGGGGGTATCACTCACGCGTTGCCAACCATCCCAACCCCCCCAAGTGGAGCTCTGGAGACCTTACTCACCGTAGGAACACAACATGGCCGAGACCAATGCTATTTGGCTACGATCTTCTGTAAGGTGGAGGTCCTTCCCCAGACGGGCTGCTCCGATTTGAGCGGATTATCCGCTGTGCCCTACCTCTCTTAAAACATACCTTAATTGTGTTAGATATATACACGCCATATTCACAAATTAAGGTTTCGCAATTGTATGTATACGTTAGACTTGTGTAAATATAATAAGTTAAACAGAAGCGCGTCTTGTTTGATTTATTTATATTCTTAGAAATGTACAACACTATAATCTAATCTATCAAAATATTTTTGGATTTTTTTGTCTGTTTACTCTTCTGTCTGTTCGTTCATTGAAAGCGTGTCTACCCTTTCGACTTAAATTGAATTTTCTTGATAGATATCTAACCGTGCATCCACACCGCAGTTACTTTTTGTGAGGCAACATAATGCAACACAATAAGATTCTTCAACTTTTGCGACATTTCAAATATATTTTTGCTATCGGATGTTTGTTGCCCACTACACTTGGAAACGTTGCTCTACAAAAAGTAACCGTTTGTCTAGCAACATTTTACAACAAGCAACTATTGAAGTTATTAGTTACTATTTGTTGAATGTTATTCATCGCGTCCATACAGCCAATAACATAAATTCGCCGATCTCTACGTAAAAAGTTGTAACTGGAAACATCAAATTTTAAGAGAGAGCGGTAGGTATAAACATTCAGACTTGTCTAGCTCATGTTCTATTTATCACACAGTGATGAAATTTGGTATACGTCTTTGCAGTAATTTTCTGTAACAAGCGAGTTACGAGTAGGTAGTTGAATTGCACGATATATTTTCGACATTCTCAAAATATGGTTTAATTTTTTAACAAAATTAAAATTCAAAACTTTTATTCAGACAATTAGGCCAGTCATATCGTACCTACAATTAAAAACGCTGAAATTACAATAATTGCGGTAAACTTGAACTTTTGGTATGTTGTTTGGGTCCACCTAGATAGTATTTATCCAGATTTGCAGCAGTCTGAAATTGTGTAACTTCTAACTTCGTATCGAATTTCATGTCACTTCGCTCAACTTTCGTCGAGTGTAGAGCTAGCATTTTACCAATAATCCCAGGATACACTCCGTAACGTATTCGATTTTAAACAAAAAAAAACTACGTTTTGTTTTACAATACCAAAATGTAAAAAAAACGTTTAATTTTTATTACATTTTAAAAACTCGCAATCACAAAATACAGTCACAACTCACTTGAAGTTTAATTAAAACTAATGAGCATGGGATATTCTGTAATTACATTTAAAGAATTACTTTTCCCTATATTGTTGAATAAAGAAAAGTATAATGATTTTATATAAAGCCTTCAACACGCTTTTGTGTGTTGTTGTATGCGTGTCGATTGCGTATGTTTATTTTCTCCTCGGATCCTGAATAAATGTTTGTAAAAAATATATTATTTACCAGGCTCTTCTGATTTCGACCCTAGACCAGTGGGGTCCCAGTGCATTATGCTTTTTGGGACACCGCCAAACGACTGCGTAAAATCACAGGTGACCCAAAGACTGGAAGTTATTTCGCCAATTATCAAGGTAATGCTGCAGGCGTTTGTGGGGTAACCCTGCCACAGGGATCTGTGTTTTTTTAGTACTAGTGTCTTTTTAATATTAGTTTTAGCTTTCACATAATGTTTTTATGTTAGTTTAATTTTTAGTTTCAGTCTTAAAAAACTTATTTTAATTTAGTTAATATATTCCCCAAAAAACACTAAAATAATAATATAATTTACAATTATTTTCACTGAGACATGTTAATAACATAAAAAGTATTTTATTGCTCGATGTAACAAATTTATTAAAATAAAAAAAAATAAAAAATAAACATTTATTATCAGACAAAGAGTCCATACAAAAAATTGAAAATGTTACACCCACACATGAAACTTATAATTAAAAAAATCAAAATTTAAATTGAAATTAGAGAATTTTACAAAGCAATCTACAAGTCCCCTATGTAAAAGATTTATGTCTGGGTCTTCGCAGTGAAAATGTCCTCGGAACAATGTACTTACACGGAAATTCGCAGTAACAATTTTCCAGCATTTATTAATAAATTAAAAATGATGACTCTTGACGGGCAGTTAAGAAATTGGAGCGGTGGAGTGAGCATCGGTGGAGTGAAGCTCACAAATCTGCGCTACGCTGATGACACGACGCTCATAGCAGCAAGCGAGGCGGAAATGTCTAAGCTCTTAAAGAGGCTGGAAAACGTCAGCAACAGCATGGGGCTCTCAATAAACAGATCCAAAACTAAGATGATGGTGGTGGATCGCTCTAGCAAATTGCAGCCCAGAGGCACTCTCACACTTGAAACCGTTCCAAGCTTCAACTACCTGGGCTCCACAATTTGCAATCACGGATCATGCGAGGCGGAAGTGCGCAGACGAATCGGGATGGCGAAGAATGCCATGTCTCAGTTACAGAACATCTGAAGGGACAGGAACATCGGGATCACCATGAAGATCCGTGCGGACACTGGTTTTCCCAATATTTCTTTATGCTTGTGAGACATGGACATTGAGGTCGGCTGACCGGAGCCGAATAGACGCCTTCGAGATGTGGGTATGGAGAAGGTTGCTGCGCATTCCTTGGACGGCTCGTCGAACCAACGCTTCGATACTGATGGAACTGCGAGTAAAAACAAGACTTTCCACCATATGTCTTCAAAGAATACTGGAGTACTTCGGTCACATCGCCAGGAGAGAAGGAGACAACCTTGAAAAACTCGTAGTCACCGGAAAAATTGAGGGCAAAAGACCCCGTGGCCGTAGTCCGATGCGTTGGTCCGACCAGATCCGTGCCACCTTAGACACGACGGTGTGCGGAGCTATTCACGCTGCGGAGAATAGGAGTAGATGGCGGAGCATTGTTCGTCGAAGCGCGGTACTCCAGAGAGGTCACGACCCTCAGCATTGAGGAAAACGAAGAAAGGAGGAGGAGGAAGAAATTGGATACTTGACTGGTTTTTTTATTCTTCTTTTTATGTTGGTGTCATCGAATGGTTAGTATCCTACCTTCGGGAGCAGAGGACACCTTTCGATTACTTCACGCAAGTCGTTAACTTTTTAATAATAACAGATATTTTATATTTATTGTATAATATTTTATTAAAACAAGCCGCGTTCGTGAATTTCTGCACTCCCAAGGTTGTCTGGTAGAGAATGCATTTAGCATTAAGTCCGCCTGTTGTATTAGTACTTTGTGTATTGAGCTCAATAAAGTTAAGTAAATAATTAAATAAACATATTCTCTTTGAGAAATCTGGTTTACATTTTCTAAATTTCTTTTTGTTTGAATAATAATAAGGGAAATCCTAAATTCACGCGGTTACCGACCATTCTTACTTGAGGCGCCGTGTTTCCCCCTGGACGCCCCTGGTCCGCTTTCTGCTACACTACACTGTACTGCCACATGGTACTGCTTCGGCTGCATGGGTTACATACTCGAAGTTCGGCTGTCACCCGTACGTAATTATCTGTCATCTGTCAAAGTATGACTTTATACCTTACTAGAGAAACCCGCGCTTCGTTTGCGTTTATCCCGCTTTCCCGTGGGAATTTCAAAAAATCCTTTCTTAATCGGTTGCCTACAACCATCCCTACAACAACACTACGAAATATTAGAGCGAGTCGACGTAATGAGATTTCCTTTAAGTGAGAAAGAGACAATATCAATATGCCATTTAACCATTGACCAATTTAACTTGAACCCTGTCAAATATTATAAATGTAATATTTAATTACTTACTGTTTATTATCGATGAATATGATGACGACCTCCGTGGCGTAATGGTTACCACGCCAGACCGCCACCCAGGAGGTCCCGGGTTCGATCCCCGGTCGGGTCGTGATGAAAAACGAACTTTTTCTGATTGGCCTCGGGTCTTGGATGTTTATCTACATATGTATTTGTTATAAAATATAATATCGTTGAGTTAGTATCCCATAACACAAGTTTCGAACTTACTTTGGGGCTAGCTCAATCTGTATGAATTGTCCCTATATATTTATTTATTTATTTTATTTAATATGATTCAGTCCACTGTAGACATAGTTTTGACGACCTCCGTGGCGTAATGGTTACCACGCCAGACCGCCACCAAGGAGGTCCCGGGTTCGATCCCCGGTCGGGTCATGATGAAAAACGAACTTTTTCTGATTGGCCTCGGGTCTTGGATGTTTATCTTTATATATATGTACTTGTTATAAAATTTAAAATCGTTGAGTTAGTATCCCTTAACACAAGTTTCGAACTTACTTTGGGGCTAGCTCAATCTGTATGAATTGTCCCTATATATTTATTTATTTATTATTATTATTTATAGTTAGAATTTTAACTGTTTTTCCGAGATCACAAACAGAATAAATAGTACGACGACATTAAGAAATCATTTTGTTTGAATATTCACTATTTAAAAAAATATTACATGACAGATGACACACTTCACTTCACGGATGTGTCAAAATGAAATGTAATTGTAATCAAACAAAAGCACTAAGGAGAGAGTATTGATATCAACACGAAGAAAATTACCCACAACATTTTTTTCAAGAATTTCAATAAAATAAGAATCACGTCTTTCATCAATTCTGTCCTTTCTTATCGGACGCCTACGTCATACAAACAATCCACCCTCCAAGTTTCAGATTTTTGCGATGAGCGGTTTAGGCTGTGCATTGATTCGTCAGTCAGAACAAAGCATTTTATATATATAGATATATCTAGGACAAATCACACTGATTGAGCTAGCCCCAAAGTAAGTTCGAGACTTGTGTTATGGGATACAAACTCAACGATACTATATTTTATAACTAATACATATATTATAGATAAACATCCAAAACCCAGGCCAATTAGAAAAAGTTCATTTTGTATCATGACCCGACCAGAATTCGAACCCGGGACCTCCTGGGTAGCGGTCCGGCGCGGTAACCATTAGGTACGCCACGGAGGTCGTCAAAATTAAATAGAATACTTTGTGATTACAACAAATTCTTATAAACAAATAATGTAAAATTTAAGGTCTGAGAAATAGCTACCAAAGTTACAAAAATTTTGATAAAATTACTTAAAGACATAATTAACTTAAAACATTAGGTTGTATCCTAATGATGTTTTAACTTAAGTAAATGTGTTAATTTATATAGTGCACTTCTTGTTAATTCTTAATGGTGGTCCACGTTATTTATTAGGTAGCTAGCTGCTGCCTGCCTGCGTTTATTTTATACACAGCAGCGCCATCTATACCAGATTTTTAACCAAATCCTACGAGAATCGCATACTTTTCGGGATAAAAAGTACCCTATGTGTTAATCCATGTTATAATCTACCTACGTACCAAATATCATAAAAATTGGACCAGCCATTTGAGCGTGAAGAAGAACACACAACTTTCGCTTTTATAATACTAGTAGGATAGTACTGATAACTATTTTTATTCACGACCCCTTTTTCAAAAAAATACTCTTGATTTTTATTTATAGTTGTTAGGCAACTAGCCATTCATATTTCTGAAATTGATTTTTTTAAAGAAAGAAAAATTTCTCCTCCTCCCCCCTCCATTTTTCTTTCTTTCAAAAAATCTATTTCAGAAATACTCTTGAGTTATGTTTGGCCATTGTTTACGGAAAGACGATAGGGAATTTTAAACATCAAAAAATACCATTAAGCATTTGCATAAAGTCTGTTATAACATTTAAGAACACTTTTTTCAACTTTCCTCAAAATTCACCGAGGAAAATTATTTATTTTCATATATTAGCATCACTTGTATTGTATATACTAAGATTATTTTATTTATTAATTTAGGGCAAATTTACTAACATAATCTGTTTTTTACTCATTAAAAACACATTAATTATATTTAATATTTAAATGGCAAAGTGACCTATATTTGCAGCCGAGCAACGCGGGCTGTGCCAGTCGCCATAGGCGTGCGCAAAAATCGTCTATTTGTCTTGTTAATATTATTTCATCACAAACTACTTGACTAATGTAGATTTATAATCGTATTTACTTTAGTTGAAGTATCGTACTAATTAAAAAAAATTCAATTGAATTCCGCCACTCACCACTAGATGGCGCTGTGCATAAGTTGAATCGCGCTATGGTTTGCTTTTTGATGAAGTGTAAAGGCGTGTCGCGGTGGATCTGAGTTATGTTATATTACCTACTACTGAAAATAAGCATATTTTATACCCTAACAATTTTTGTGTGTGAAAGCTTAGTTTTTACAGACTCTGCCTTTCACTCGAATACTATTTTAGTTAACAGGTTCTATTCTGTAGCCTAGCCAAATAGGAAAATAAATAATTTGTGTAGTTTTGATAACTGACACAATTTATTTACCTTTTATTTTATTTTACATGTATATTTATGCTATTTTGTACAAACTTTCAACATTATGAGCAAAAACCTGCACAACTAGTTCGAGCAGTATATATTTTGTCGGAAGTATTTTACAATACTTCGAAATTCTTTTCGAACGAAATTTAGATTCTATCGGAATAATAATTAATTGTCGAATTCAGAAAGACACCCGATCTGAACTCCACATTACAGCTAATTTTCAAAACTACGTTTTACTTCCTCTGATTTTATTAATTTACCTACTGGACAGTTTTTATTTGTTATCAAATTCAAAACTTTTATTCAGAAAATAAATGATTTGTATAAATTAATCAACTCTATAAACTACTACCATTTCGAAAACAAAATCAAAATGAACACTGGTAAAAGAAATGGCGAAAGAAAACCAGTTACGGCCTTTTTTGTCATTTAAAATTTTTATATAGTACCTACATTTTTTTTACATAAAATTGAATACTATAATAGGTACATACATACAACATTACGTACGCGGAATGTCAAAAAATAGTGCCATTAATTTATCGTAACATAAAATTATGTCTGTAAGATAGGAGCAGACCAGGCCCGCAAGCAGCTCACCATCAACAATATTATGAACAATATTGTAGGGAACAAAAGTAACCCGACCCCTGACGCCACCGCCAGTTTGGACAATTTGTGCTACAGTAAGCATCGATAAAGTTAATATTATTACCTATTTGAATATCACTACGCACTGCCTTTTGAGCTTACAATAAAGCACTATGAAAGTAAAACTTAAACAAAAGTTCCAGGGGCAGTATTATATTTAGCAGAGCAGAATATATTTATTAAGAAATGAAGATTATAGTTTTAATTACTAGCTTACAAGCTATTTTATAGTTTTAACTTTATAATTTGATAAAATTCATTTCTTCTCTTGATACTTTTGACACAGTTGTTACAATACGGAAGTGCGATTTACACGTTTTTAGTGATTTTCTGTTTTTTTTTACATTAACATTATCTTAAATTCGAATGTTTCAAGAAAAAGTTCCATTCATTAAATAATAATCAATAATAAATAATAATCTTTATTCATAAACTTATGTTTACATTAATTCACTTGTGATTGGGTATATAAATACCTGTGTTAGAAAACCCCGCTCTTCCATACCTCTTTATTATTAACTTAAAAATAAACAACTTGAACACTAGTGAACATTCATTTCATTGGCTAGCTATGTGATTTTTTTTAAGGTTGTGGAACATCGTTTTCTATATAATTCTATACATGATTCTATATATAACATTCCCGACCCTCGATTGGCGAAACCAACACTTAATATTCTTAATTTACTAACACGACAAAACAACATTAATATAAATTAAAAATTAAGTAATTATTATCTCTAGAGAAAAAAACCTTATTATTATATCTCAAGTGTCCCACACCTGGGCAAACATGTTACCCGTTTTGACTTCCCTTTGCCGAGACGCTCGTCTTTAACCTCCCTGGAGTACGTAATACAGACGGCAAATGAATTACCACTACGAAAGAAGGAAAGAAACAATGTTTATTTGGTAGAAATAATTAAATACTTAAAAAATAAAAATTTTGGGACAAATTACACAGATTGAGCTAGCCCCAGAGTAAGTTCGAAACTTGTGTTATGGGTTACTAACTCAACGATACCTACTATAACTTTTTTTGCGTGTATCCTGCTTTCCCGAGTGGAATTTTTATTATACAATATAAACCTTCCTATTTGAACCACTCAATCTATTAAAAAACCGCATTAAAATCCGTGACGTTGTTTTACAGATCTAAGTATACTTAGGGACAGACAGACAGACAAAGCAACTTCATATACTATGTAAAGATAGATTAATATAGATTCTGTTCCGATAAACATCTAAGACCCAGGCCAATCAGAAAAGTTTGTTTTTCATCATGACCCGATCGGGATTCGAACCCGGGACCTCCTTGGTGGCGGTCTGACATGGTAACCATTACTCCACGGAGGTCGATAAAAAAGAGAGAACCCTGCACAAATAGACTTTATATGACAAATAATCCAATAATTTAAATTAAACCATACCTATTTTATAATATGCTCAATATAGATTGCATTTTTATTACTTATTCGAGTAGGTACCATGAATGCACCATGAGACACATACGGTTTAAAGAACTTTATTTCTCATTAAGATACACATAATAACACTCACATGAGAACAAAAAAAAACAATTACATATGTATTACATTTTTTTTTTTTTTTCACCTCTCAGTGTGGGTAAAAATATATTACAATCACTGTGCAATTGTCCAACCGCTAGGAAGCGCGTTCTGTGCATACGTCACGAGTAGTCACGACTTTTTTAGGCGGTGGCCCAAGTTAAAAAATATAAGCCAATTTAATATCACGGTGGATTCCTTATTATAAATGTAATTAAATATCTCTTTCTTTAAAACCTTTTCTTCTCTTTTTTTAAAACAATCTAGAGAAGTCGCTTCTTTCACTGTTTTTGGAAGTTTATTATAGATTTATGACACACATTACTTAAAAGTAACTTCGTACCACGACTCATATTCTCGTGTCGCACACATAGAACACATAGAATGACTAGAAACCGCGAAATTAGATGGAAATTAGTAATAAATTTTGTGTTTATTCAGTAGATATTTTTTTAAACTAACTTTAAATGTTTGTGTATACTTAGATACTTACTTATTTGAATTGTATATTTCTTCGAGGAATCTTATACCTATTTAATTTTCAAGTGTTTTGTAAATAATTCAGAATTAAAAAGAAGTAAAGGCACTTCAATATTTCGAGTAATCGAGATTTGAAGGTGTCCTCGTTTAACGCACTTTTTAAACACTTATGTTGATTTTACGATTTTAATTTCGTTTTCTTTTTAAATAATATTACAGAAAGTATATCTCTCTCTATATATAATATCTCTGAGTTATTTTTATAAACAAGTGCGTTTGATTTCGAAATTAATTTTATCAATGTTGTGGCCAAGAACACACTGAATTAATAGAAAGTTATAATTAGAAATTGATTCTTGTTAAATTTAATGGTAAAGAGACAATGTATAGAGAGTGTCTGTGAAAGCCTAATTCCTGAATAAAATATTTCATAATTTCAGTACAGAAGACATCTTTTTATACTTTGTAAAGATATTCATCAGCCATCTACATAGTACCCATAGTAACGAGCTTTTCTTAATATTGGAACTTTTTATATTATTTATTGAAAATAAATCGGCCTAAAAATGAATTTAGGTAAAAAAATATCTTTGTAATTGGTTAATTTATTTCCAATTGTTCATTAAACATCATAACAACCGATATTATTTCCATCCATTAACATCAGAAGCTGCGGGATGTTTATAAACTCAAGAAAAATGGATATATTTGTACCGCATAAAATTTTCTACTAAACATTCTTGATGTTTATTTAGAAAGAAAATTTAGTGGGCATGTGTCGAGTCGAGTGGCTGAATGTATTTGCTTTACGGGCCTGGCTTCACTCCTTGCAGAAGCCATTACTGCCAGGCAAGTGGCTAAACAGCCGTCGGCAATGTTCAGCGCGGCGAGTTTAATTTAAAAATAACTTATCTCTGAGGCGACACAGCTCGCCGCCACTGCAGAAAGGGATTACATTATATTAAACGGAGGAATAACGGAAGCTTTATCTTTCATTTATTGTCTTTCCCTTATATCTCATGGCGTCTTAAGATATCTCAGAATTATGACATTTGCGGCAATTTTTCTTGGATTGACTTCGCAAGAAGTTAGAATTATTGTTTGGTATTTTACGTACGCATTGGTATATTAATATCAACACTTTTGTAGCACTGACGTCGACTCAGAGCTGTTTCGACGAAGAGGCCGGGTAATGACTGCAAGTCTACCCATGCGCGATGGGCACTCTTTTGATTTCTAAAATTAAATCATCTGAGGTGCCGTAAGTCTCGGCCTTGGTGAGCAGGTTCCACACAGATATTCCTGTGAAACAATGGTGAACGCCAGAACACCACAGCTTCTTATGTACTAGGAGCGCCGCGGGCCAGCTGTCGTCGCCACCCCACGGTTCTATACGACATAATCCGCTGGTCCCTTGTCACCGTCAATGTGTCGACTATCCTCCAGCTGAATGAAGCATGATGATGGCAAAAGGGCGACGGGATGTCAATCAAACTATTGAAGATAGAGTGTCAATCTTCCTTCCTTCCAGTGCTATTCAGCTCAAAGCAACGCTGCAAGCACTTTGGGTACCCTGCCACAGGGGTCCCTGTGATCGCGGAGGATACGGCGCAGCACACGCTCGAGGAGTGCCCGGCGTGGGCTGTGCCTCGCGCCGCGCTCGTGGCGGTTGTTGGTGACGACCTCTCGCTCCCGGCTGTTGTCAAACAGATGGTCGAGAGCGAGAGGTCGTGGGATGCGATGGCCTCCTTCTGCGGCGAAGTAATGACGCAGAAGGAGGCCGCGGAGCGGGTGAGGGAAGTGGATCCATCCGCCCCCCCCGCTCCGCCGGAAAAGACCGGGCGGCAGGCGTTTGGCCTATGCCCGGCGACTGCCACCCTAACGGGGGCTTCCGGGCGGCGGTTGGGCAAACCGCCGCCCATTGGAACGGAAGTCCCCGAGTGTTGCGGCGCGCCGTCTTGTGCGCGCCGCCAACCGTGCCGTAGCCCAACGAGTGGGTCTTCGGACAACCGCCGGCGGGGTCACGGATGTATCTTAGTTCCCGTGGCCCCGCCCATCTAGGCGGATGAGGTGGCAGTCAGTCAGGTTTTTAGTCGGTATACCCAAGTGGTAAAGGGGGAGCCCGACAGACCCCCGTCGCTTCCCCAGCGGCGGGACATGCAGTAATGCATTTTCCTGACTATAAAAAAAAAAAAAAAAAAAAAAAAAAAAGGGGTCCCTGTGACAGTGACAGGGTTTACACTGTCGGACCTTACTTGCACCGTGCATATAAATTAATAAATTATATAGAGTGTTATAAATAAATAATATTATTATGATAAGTATTTGGTGGCAACATACATAATATTGATTTTACCAGATTGCATAACATTGTTCTGAAATTCAATATGTCGTATATGTGGAATAGGTCCTTTACCACGTAATAAATCCCATGTTTTCGTTCCCTAATAAATGATTACTATTACATAAAGGTAGGCACCTGTTGGCAGATTTTTCCATTCTTGTGTGATGCTATATATTCGAGTTTTTCCCTATTTTTTATTATTTTTTTTATGTTTTTTTTTTGTGCGGCTTTAATAGCACTGCGACCAGGACTGGTCTATTGTGATCGCCACATGATTTGTTAGAGCTCACCGCTAAACCCTGCAGCTGTGATGAACCGCAGGATTTGCTTAGGAGGGTACTACTTTAACTCATCTGGGCTTAATAAGTGTTTCCCTAGATGAGTTCTGCGCGTGTGTATAAGTGGCCCACATTCCCCCAGAAGATGCAGTGGTGTTTCATCAGCCTCCTTACATCGTCTGCAGGTGCGTGTGTCACTCAGCCCTAAGTTGGACATGTGCTTATTGAGGCAACAATGTCCTGTCCTGTTAAGGCTCTGACCACAAGCCGTAGGTTGCTACTACTGAGCGCTAGGACAAGGTTGCTGTACCTTTTGTCGTAGGCTTTGATTAGAATTTTTGAGTGATTCATGCCCGGCGATTCCGTCCAGAGCTTGATAGCGTTTTCGAAACAGGAGTACGTAAGGGTTCTATTAGCTAGGCTTTTTGGTATACCACAGAACGGCTCGGGTCCCTCCTGTACTCCATTAGCCCCCGCTCTTGCAAGCTCATCAGCACGTTCGTTGCCGTTTATGCCTGCGTGCCCTAGTACCCATCTTAAGACCACTATATTTCTGTTGTCTAGAGTGTTCAGCCGTTCCATGCATTCTTCGACCAGTCTCGATGTGACCACATTCGAGTCTAGCGCTAGTAGAGCTGCTTGGCTTTCAGAGTTGATATATATTTTTTGGTTGGTGTAGCGCTTTTGCAGGATGGCTTCCGCACATTCTACTATGGCGTAAACCTCTGCTTGGAATATAGAGCCGTACTGACCCAAGTTCATACTTTTATTGAACTTTGGTCGCACTCCATGTATTCCACATCCTACATTATGACCCATTTTGGATCCATCTGTGTACCAGATTAAACATCCGGCCTCAAAGGATAGCTGGCTATTTAACCAGTTTTCCCTAGATAGAATTTCTACGGAGTACTGTTTTTCAAATACGTGCCGCAGAAGCATGGCATCGGTTGGCAAGCTTAGTACTGGGGAGTTCAGGGATGAGTCCTGTAGGGTCCTCTTTTTCTTGGAGAGCTAATTGCCCCTGCCCTGTATGTTAGCTCTATACATGCTTGCCCTCGCCTCTTTATGTATGAATACATGGAGAGGCAGCAGTCCAAGCAGTGCATTGAGCGCCATTCCAGGGCACGTGGACATTGCTCCCGAAGACATAAGATAGGCAGTTCTCTGCAGGCCGTCTAATTTCTGTTTAGCAGTCACTTGATTTGCTTTGTCGCCCCACACCACTGATGCGTACGTTATGATCGGACGCACAATGGCAGTGTACAACCATAGCGCGGTTCTGGGATTTATACCCCAGTTGTGCCTCATCAAGCGACCGCAGACGCCCATGGCAATCTTAGCTTTTTTTACAACGTTGGCTAAGTGTGAATTCCATGTCAGCCTTTGGTCGATAGTAACGCCCAAATATTTGACTTCTGTGGAAAACATAATCATTTTTTATTAAGCTTTGGCCTTACTAATTTGTCCAATAGCCGTTTCTTCGAAAAGGGTACAATAACTATTTTGTCGGCGTTTACGGAGAGGTCACTTTTGACGCACCAGTCACTGACAGTGTTAAGTCCCTTCTGCATTATGCCCAATGTGGTAGATTGGCAGAAACCTCTTACTATGATTACCAAGTCATCTGCATAGCCTTGCGCATCAATTCGGAGTTCTGCTAGCTTGTATAACAGTTCATCTACAGCAAGAGTCCATAGTAAAGGCGATAGAACTCCGCCTTGTGGATATCCCCGTACTGTAGATATTTCAATTGTGGTTTTGTGAAGGGCTAATCTCTCTATGAGAGAGCATGGAGTTTACCCATCTTACTGTCGTAGGGTCGACATTTTTACTTATCAGCCCATTGACCAGCAGTGAGGTTGATGAGTTGTCAAAAGCTCCTTCTATGTCAAGGAAAGCACAGTGCTATTTCCTTATCCTCTGTAGCCTTCTCCAATCTATCAACTAGAGTTTTTCCCTAATGGTGATTCACATGGCGTAGCGTATTGGCTTATTTTAGGTATAAGGCACACATTAATTCTGTGTGGACGATGTATTTGGCAAAGAAATTATGTGCTTTTATGTCAACTAACAAATATTTGTTACGGGTATCCGGCCGCTTATCGGTGTATTTGGCACCAAATCAGACACCCTTAAATTGGTTTATGCCTCTCTGGAGTCAGTCCCTCATGTCTGAGAATCGTGGTCAGTATCATGGGTTGCATCTGGGGCGGATGAATCTGCTTCCATCGGTTTCTGTCCAGCGCATCTCTTACGGCCATATGGAATTTGGTCCACGACGAGTCTTTCACTTGATCGGTCCATCTTGTTGGTTTATGCCTATGTGTCAAATATTCTGGCAAAAACAACGAACATAACAACTATAACAATAACCTAACTTTGCCAGGTGATACAAAACAATCTTCGATCATGATCTAGCAAAACTTTGTAAACATTATGTATATTTATTATGTGTGTATACAGTGGCATAGAAAATGCCACTAACAATAAGTGTTGGTCTCATGGACAATATATTGTGATACGGACTCGTGTTCTAATTTAATTTCTATGTCCTATAACTAGAACAGTCGCTGACACAAATGCACATTTACAGATTTTTTTTTATAGATAACAAGTAAACATCGATACGAAGACAAATAAAACAATTTTTGTTAATTATGTTTGCACGTAATCACGTTTCTTATATTTCGTTGGCATTTTGTGGTAACTTAAATATACCACAAAATGCCAAAAGTTTCTTGAAGTCGAATGATGATATGCAGATAAAATATAATTATAATGAATGATACATTAAGAAACAATATATAAATATAAGTCTTTAGTGTTCCTATTCAAGTAAAAGGCAGCGCAACGTATGATGCATGTTGTCTCAAGTTCTCCACTCAGTTTACAGTCTCTGTGTGTGGAATCTGTGTCAAGTCAAGATAGCTAACTAGAAAGATGATAGCAAACTTCGAAAAATACCTATTTTGTCTTTTCACTTTTAGTTACTGAACTTGATGATTTGCCTATCGTTTGTTTTCATTATGCTATCAATAAAAAATCTAATCTCGATTCACACAGAAATTATTTTTTTAATCACGAGTTCAAGTTGTTGCAGCGCTATCGCAGTTGGCAAAATCCCGATAGCTAGATATAATTAATCTTCAATTGTGTGACACTTTACAATCTCAAGCTTTTCCAATAAGCTGCAACATTCTAAGTCAACAGAGGCTGCCATCTCACACATCGTTCGGTCACAGCTGACAGTGTCATATCGCGGCGGCGGTCAGCTGCAAGCCAACGCCAACATATCGTAGGTACCGCGATATCAGTGCTATTTATAACAGATTGTATGATATTAATTTTCTTCCGCAATATATTATATCTTGTATATTTATGTCATACAGAAAAACAAAGAAACAGCTCGCCTGATGAAAAGACGTTAGGTACCCCTGTTTATGAATATCTAATACTATTTTTTTTACACAATGCCATCTAGTCCCAAACTAAGCAACTAAGCTTGTACTATGGGTACTAGATTGCTGATAAATATACTTAAATGCTTTTTTTTTGTAAATAAATACTTATTATACATAGAAAACACCTAGACCAAGGCAAACAGACATTTTCATGCACTCAAATGTTTGCCTTGCGCAGGATTCGAACCTGTGGATAAAGTGACCATTGCTAATCACTCGACCACTGGGCCTGTCAATCTATGCGCCGTATCTATGCAAAGTCCTAAAAGAATTAGGAAGGAAGATTGGGCTACCGGAACTATCACTCACCGACCAACGAAACGCACTGCTTTACGCCTATATTCTATGACTAGCTTTCTAGATCGACTCAACAACCACCAAAAAAATTCGGAGGGAGGTTACTAAATGTTGTATGTTTCTAAAATCAGGTCCAATTTTTCTGTTTTATTTGTTACTAGCTGCCCGGCCCGGCTTCGCCCGGGTACTGTTTCATTTTTTTTTCAATCTTTCTGAGAGATTTTCTTAATATTTTTTTCCGTAAGAACCTTGTACAGAGTATTAGAAAACTACAAAAAAAAAATCAGCCAAATCGGTCAAGCCGTTTTCATGTTATGTCGTGACAACGGAAAACGGGTTTCATTTTTATATATATAGACTAGCTGTTACCCGCGGCTCCGACCGCGTGGTCAACGGAAAATGTAAATATTTTTTCCCACGGGAATCTCTTTATCCCATGGGGGAAAAGTATTAGCCTTATGTCACTCTCCAGACTTTAATCTATCCCCAATAAAAAAAACATATCAATCCGTTAATTACTTTCGACGTGAAGGAAGGGCAAACAAATACACTTTCACATTTATAATATCAAGTATGGAAGTATGGATGTCAAATTTTTACATGTAGTGTTCGCATCTAAGTAGCTGTGCATTTAGTTCAGTTATTATTTGTTAATAATTAAGATTTAATTGTATATAAATATTACCAGCTGTTGGTGATCCTATAAAGAAATAAAGATACAAAAATCTAGGTTTAGACGACTACGTGAGAATTCAATTGAACAATGCCAAAACAAAACGTGGCGTGGAATCGACACGCGCATAAACGAGCGTATTTGAAAGTATTCTCGATAGAACATAGATTCAATTTTCAAATGTTTAACGAAAAAAACCAGTGAACCATGGTTGATAAATTAATACGTTCTAAAAGACTTATATCCAGATTAACTGAAGACTTTAATAATCACAACATAGATTTTATAATGAAACATTATTAAGGGCCTACGTCGTAAAATAATTGCGGCCGACTGAGCCCGCCCCGCCTGTGCGACGCATAGATCCCTGCTTCGAGAGACAGAGATGGGACACCGTGAACCCGGCGAATGTTTAACACCGTAAGCGCCAAAACACATTTAAGCTTATTTAAAATTCATTAATTGAGTTTTTTAATATTTGTTTTTACAATATCTAGAATACATTAATGTCTTTCTTTACATGAAGTTTAAAATTTCTATTATTTAACGTTTAGAGGTTACTTCGAATTTTTTTTCTATCGAGGAAATGTGTCACAATCGTGTTTTGGCTCTTTCCAAAATTTCTATTATATGATTAATTATTACATAATCCAAAAATCTAAGTCCAAATTTTTGTAGTTTAGAAGATATTTGGTTTTTATGGACCCTTTTTTTTTCACGTAGCCTTAATTACTTTTTCCTCAGAATCTTAATTTTTATTCACGTGTAAATAATAATACATAATAAGATTAATAAATAATTATATTAAAAATATAAAGATAAAATTAATTCTGTATATACGTGTAAATAATAAAATTTGTTGTTTCAAAAACATGATTCGACTTAGTTTCTGAAAATATCAAAGTTATATACTCGTACTATCCGAATTCATATTTTAAAAGTGGCTGTCGTTTAAGAGTTTGAATTATTAAAATAAATAAAATAAAAGTCGATAAACATGACTTCACGGCTTACTTTTTCTGACGATTTTCACCAGATCCTAATACCCGACCTTAAGGTGCCAGTTGCCAGTGAGTTCACTAGACTTTATATTTTCATCGTCAACAGCTCAGCCCTTTCTCTGTCTACTCTCGAGCATTGGTCTGTGTTTTTGTAATAAGTTTAATCTAATGTAAAATGATATTCAAGAGAGAAATATTTTAGCAAAACCCGTTAAACCGTAGCGTATTATCCTATACTAGATAAAGATTGTCATTGAGTGGTAACGTTATCAAGCACTTCAATAGGATAGGTTTGATTACCTTAGCTTGCAAGAAAATGGCCTCTTAGGAAATACCTACCGAGAAGAGATGGGACGATGGGTCCTTTCCGGTTTACGTCAATAACTATATTGTTTCAGGGTGCTTCATTTGCTAAGTTATCGTATTTTCTACATACTAACTTTCGACCTAAAATCTCTGTCAAAGTCAAAAATATTTTATTCTGTGGGCCCTCGCGGTCGCGGGTACTTAGACACGTCATTTACAATGAGTGTTACATAATAATATTATTATTCTGTATTATATAAATAAGCTACTCTATAAACTACCACCATTTCGGAAACCAAAGCAAAATGACCACCGGTAAAAGAATGGCGAAAGAAAACCGGTTACAAACCTACGGCCTTTTTTGTCCATCAGACACTTGTTTTTTTTTCAATTTAAAAAAAAAAATACATGTATGATGAGATCCGAAAAATGCGTGCATGGGAACAAAATACAGTGGGATTAAGTAATAGAGCCGGAGGCATTCGCGTACACATTTATGTCAGAACTCAGATGTAAATAACGGAATCTTACTTATGTGTCGAATATTATTTGACCCATTGCTTTTTGACTTATGATGCATAAATATGGGATGGAATCAAACATGGGAGTCGATGGGACCAAAACGCGGAAACTGACACAATAAAAAAGGTAAATTCCATTATTATTGCTGGGTAATTATTATATTGATAAAAACATTAAAGAAACAAGAGTCTTTTTGAGATTGTGTGTATTATAAATCCATTAGTAAAATGCTTTTCTTAGCAAATAATTTTAGTTAATCTACCTTAAATTATAAAACGCAATTTCTTACAACTGATTCGTTTACCATAAAACAAACAGATTGTATAATAAGAAGGTTAACCCAAAAGGTCCGTAAAGAAGCATATCCACTTAAGTATGTACATGATGAACTCACAAAATCTGGACGACCTGTGTCAGCACTGTATGTAAACGTACATAAAATGGAAATTTTATGTTGTATCCGTTTGACATCAAAGGGGTGCGACGGAATGCTATATTATATTCTACCACAGTGAAATTTTGAGATAATTTTTGACATAAAGAAATACTTTTTGTCAAGCAAAAAGAATCCAAACTATGTTTGGCTTCAATAAGTAGAACTTTCAAACTCCATATTATGTACTATTAGGAAATGCGATTTTCATACCATTTTTTTTTGTAATATTTGAATGAGGAATATTTCATGTTATTTACTGGTTCACCAATTACAGTGAGTAGAAGCATTGTAGATTATCGAAGTTCGTTTGAGAGGAACGTATAAGTTATGAAAATAATAATTACTTTGTTGTGATGCATCGTACAACATAGGTACATTTCAATAAAAACCTTTCGATATTAATTGTCAATTTTCTAATGAAAAATTAGAAAATTGTCAATATTGTAAACAAACAATGTAATAATTGTATTTCTACATAATAGTAGAAAAAAATAATTTGTCATTATGACAAACATATTCCATATTGTTTTTCTTTTCCTAACAACTTCTTATTGTTGATATGTAATAAAGAATTGAATAGAAATAATTATGACCTCATGTAAATAGCTGTCACAAAAAAGTACCTATTTCTCCCTGTATTATATACTTATATTTGTTTATCACACAGTAACAAGATTGAGTGAAAGTAGGAAGCTCGAAGGACAGGCATAGAACATTAACCAGAGGAGACGGCAGATTTTATTGCCGAAGGCTAATAGCAAGAAAGATTAATATTCGTTTTTGCGCCCGTCGATGCAACCTAGTAATTCTTGGGGAAAAATGCTCCAAATTTTTATTATCTCTGACACTGTGAAATGAAAGACATTATAGTAATCGAATAGCGTTAAAAGTAACTTACCTTTTGTGATCTCAATCATAAAAGATCGTCAGAAGAATCAACATCGAATATTGTATAAGCCAGGAAGTGAATTAAGACTGCACGATACTATTATACGGTTGGAAACACTTTAGTTCTAATTTTAACATGACGAGGGGTTAAAAATTGTATCGTCGTTGGTGATCGTCAATTCAATTTGATGAAAGCTTTCGAGTGAAAACCCATCAGCCACCAAATAATAACAAAACTCTTTTACCATGGTATCGGCAGATGTGCTGCATTATAAAATTAGCATTTATTATTTTTGTATATTTGTTCATCTCAAAATAACAAATCGTAAATTGGAATGTGTATTTAAACATTTGACTTGACATACAAACAGTAGCATGCGTTGACTCATCCACTGTCATTTGAATTTTAAAGTGACATGGAGCTAAATTTTTCAATTAACTGTCATGTGTTTTGTTGTGGTGTACTTGTGGTGTTTCAAGTTATAATGTGTAATGAAGCTCATGTCCAGGGTCCTACTGCCAATGTAGTATTGCATGACAGAAAATGTTTGTTTTTTTTTTCATTTCATTTGTACCCTGTTAGGTACAAATTATACATTTGGATTATGTTTAATCCAAATGTATAATTTATATACAAGTGTGAATATGTCTACCATCTATACTGACTTGAAAACCTCATTGAGTATTTATGGTCTGCACTTTCATTGCAACCAAGAATCTGTTGTAATATACATTGGTATACCCGAAAGGCACAATTCCACTGTATCAAAGCAGCGGTGTACGATATAAAATAAATAAAACCTGAACAAATAAAATTGCTCTGCGCTAGTGAAGTCTTCACCCTAAGGCTATGTTAGTGGTTCGTACTTCGTAAGTAGGTCCGCGATAAATTTATGGCAGCTTCTGACTACCTTTATTGATCTTTGTTATGGTTATTACTAGACGTACGGAATATACCTAATATTAGAAAAAACACGATTTCAAACGAAACCCAGTCATTATTTTCGGTTTATATAAAACAAAATCTGGACATAATTGTCGGCATTTCTTTTGAATCGTCCACAATTTTTATTTCAAAGTGGACATGACGTCTGAGTATACCTATACTCGGACCAAAATTAAAGATTCTGTAAGAGGGGTGTACCTCCCTGGTCGAACTAGTTTATTTCATAAAAGCTCTACCACTATAAATGAATGTAAGTAATACATTTTTTCACGATCAAATGCCTAAATAATTAATACACAGTAAGGACTATGTTACTTCTTAAAAAACTACATACGTAGTTACGTTGAAACAAGATTATTATTAAGTGAGCACATGAAGGGGCGATTCATGCAAGTTGCGGGTAAGAGCCGTAACATTTTATATGAAGCAATAAATTCATCTACCCAACTTGAGACTGAATGCTCAGCTCACATAATATGTGGCTAACTATAGCAGTGGTTTGACTGTGCGTTGAAGCTAGACTCTAGGAAGGTTTTTATGAAAACGTACAAATGTAACAAGCAACAAGCAATAAAAACAGCAATTACGGTACAATAGCTGTAGCCAGACATGCGCTTAGCCGGTTTTTATCTTTTAAGCAAACTAAAGTTATCGTTTCGCTTTGTTCCCGATAGAGCCTGAGCTTAAGATGAGAACGCTAATACAGCTAAGTTGGACATTACAGATGCACGGAGAACGGCACGTGGTACATGCATCCCGAAGCTAACAAACCCTGGACTAATTATACAACATGTGTGGACGTTGAAGACTTAGATGTAAGTATATATTATTAAGTACTTAATTCATTTCTCCATATCCAAACAATGGACAACACGACAAAAATTGTCACATACATAATTAATAAACCTTTTCTAGAGAGCCCCAGGATAGTTTTTATTTAGTAGGCACTCATAAGAAAAGTAATGCAATGTTACCTTCTTGTGATGTTACAGCATGGCTGGGCCGAGCTAGGAAATTATGCCTTAAAAAAAAGAAAACGTTACATCAAGTTCTATTGACAGATTTAACTCGTCATGTATGTTTCTTATAAGAACCTCCTCCTTTTTATAAGACGACTAGCTTTTCCCCGCGGCTTCGGTCGCGTTAATTTTATGACATAGATCTCGTTTGACAACAAAACAACCCATAGCGCGACTTGTGGCGCCATCTGTTGGCCGATACAGCGCCCTATATAGTAGAAAAATTGTTTTCCCATTGGAACGACATACTAAGACACAAAATAAAAAGTAGCCTATGTGGAGCTCTGTACTCCTAACAATATGTATGCAAATTTTCATAATGATCGGCTGCTTGGTCAAGCCGTGAAGGAATAACAAACAAACAAACAAACTCACTTTCTCATTTATAATATTAGTAAGGATAAGGATAGGCTTCCAAATACTGTCTGGAGTCATCTTTGCTTAACTTGGATGTTCATTCAGTTTAACAAATGCATGCGCGAGACGCCATCCGGCTCACAGTATATTAATGCAAATTCTAACAGGGAGTTGCAGAAATAAATTATAAAGTTAATGACACTAAATAATGAGTATATCAATTTCAAATTAAAAAAGAAAAAGAAAACCGGGCAAGTACGTGTCGGGCCACGCACAATGTAGGGTTCCGTATTTGCTATGCTTTGCTTGCCTTCAGCTGAGTCCAATATCAAATTCTATCACATTTGTAAGTTTTCATCGAAGAGATTTTATTTTATTATTTTGTCGGATAATAAAATAAAATTTCTTAGATACTCGGTAACTAGTAGAGCCTATTTAATAAAAACGTTTCGTAGTTTTCATTAAAGGTTCAGCATATGGACTACTATCATGATTTTTTCAAATTTCTAAACAAGACTTTCAGAGATAGAGGGGGACCACCGTGCAAATCGAAAAATGATACGATAAATGTAAATAATTTCGAAACGGATCATTGTATCGAAAAATGATCTCTCCACGCCCACAATGTTTTGAAGAAACCTATCTAACGATACCTCACAACATGGGGTGGGGTTACTTTACCAAAACAAAAAATTTCCACTTTACATGTAATCGGAGGCAACCCAAAAATAAAATTTTGACAAAATATTGTTCTAGCACTTTGTTAGCATTGTTAATAATGTGTTTACATACTAAATTACAGCATTCTAGCATTAAGCGTCTAGGCGCTAGACGGCGAACAGAGAGACAGACAGACAGACGGGCATGGCGAAACTGCAATGTAATTTACTACGGACGGAACCCTAAAAATTAGATAGCTTATAACTTGATGTGTCATTAACTTTAAAATTATTTTTAGCAATTCGCTATGAAAATATGGACAAGTTTCATTCGTAACTTTTTTCTGAATATCATACTACTTACACCAATAAAAATAGACAGAATATGCTTCATCTGCCAAATACAAACATAATTAATAGACACGGATAAATTACAAAGTCGTGTACTACGAAAATAGGCGGCTTTATTACTGAAAGCAATCTTTTCAAGCCAACATTAATGGTAACGAAGTCATATATTTTGGTGACGATAAACAAAGATTAATTATTACAATAATTGATTACTCGCTTCGCTCATATCATAGGATAAGTGGAACTAATATACTTGACGTTATAAAAAAACAGTTTCAGAATTCATTTAAATCTTGTGTCCAAAATAATGTGCTTATTATCTGTTTAATCTTGTAAATAAAATAACAAAAATCCACTGAGTGAATAAATTCTCTTTACTTAGAGGCGTAAGACCCATTAATTAATTTAACAGAGTTCCATGTCTTTTAATGATACCTGTTCCTAGCTTTGTTTATACTTTGTGTCCTTTCGTCCATTTACAAAGTAGTAAATAAGGCAATAAGTAAGTTGGACATGGACATATGCCCCGGCTGGAATCCTTCTAATATTATAAAGGCGAAAGTTTGTGGTTACCTCTTCACGTTCAAATGGCTGGGCCCATTTTTATGATATTTGGTATGCAGGGAGCTGATATCTTAGATTAACACATACGGTACTTTTTATCCCGAAAATTATGGGCGGGGTAACACAAAATTCAACTAAAATACAAACAATGTATGTAAAACTTAATTCTAAAGGTGCTCAACCGGGAGCATTCACATGTAGTGGCGTTACAGATTCGAGCATTACATCTGTGAGCGAGGAGAACGGAGCATTACAATGCACAACCTGTAATGATACAATTTAAGCATTTACATTACATTTTCATTATGTTACATTACAGCTGGAAGGCAGTGTTGAAACGTAATGTTCAAAATTGAATCTGTGATGTTACTTTACAGGCGAATACTCCCATTGAATTAATTTACTTTGCTTATAAAGGTGCTCCACCTTTATAAGTAAAGTAAATTAATTATTATTTTTATTAACAGATACTGTACTGTAAATACATATTATTCCGTGTAAATTATTCTGAACCACTTCAAAATACGTGCCATACTAAGCAATTTTGGCTCTTGATAATGCGAGTGTGCCATAAGTGTTCACCAAGAATCTTCACACGTAATGTTAGCAACATAGACAAGTCTGTATTTCATAATTATGTACAAGTCTAATAATTTAATGAACTATGTTTAGAATGCGTCGAATTCGGTGTAATGTATTCTAAAATATCCCACAGTAATCATTTTATATTCTGGCAAAATTATATTAGTAGAAAATTCTTATAAGATTTATCCCAGACGTACAACAGATACAATAAAATCTTTATTTACGTTGGTTTGTTACCAACCCTAACTTTCTAGGGGGCACGGGTTCGATGCCCACACGGGGCAGACATCGAATCTGGGTAATCTAGTAAATAGTGATGTACTTTAGTGATGATTGTACGGTCAGCAACGAAAGTAGATTTAGTATCATGTCATCACAAAGATCCAAACAATGAGGAAGAAAACTGTCGAATAGTTCATTGCAGAGGGCGCCCCTTGCTTGTTACAAGGAAGCTGTCAAACTTCATACAAAAAAGATAAATATTTCCGATTTATTTATTTTAATGAAAAATGGGTCGGTGTATGGCTTTTGGATGTGAAGAAATACGTTCACATACGTTTGTATAATGCTATGTAATTTTAGGGAAGGTATTGTAAATAAAATAAAAATATGATATATAAAAAATGGTTTAATTCCATTTTAATTCATAATTTCTGTAAATATACTTTTTGAAAATAGCTTCCTTGTAATACTTATTAGTAAATTCATCATCTCTGTTAATAAAAATAACTTGCGTGTCCTTAAAAGCATAAATAATTAAATTACAAACAAATTTATCAGTAACAAATAATTGTCCCCGAATTTGGTAATGTTTCATTAGGTAACTCCATCTGTGGCTTCGAGCTATTTTGTCCACTAATAATGTTTTAAAACATTTCTGTCGTATGCCTCCAATAACAAATGATAAAATGTTCATTCTTTTGTTTAAAAAGTGAGGTTATTTTTTTTCGTAACTCCCTAAAATACTTCAAAGATATTTTGCTTGCTTATTTTATTTGATGCAAGTGTGAAATAATCTATATGTTTAAATTAGAAGGTTACTTGAAGCTGGGGAAAGGCCAGAAATGAGTAGTTTAGCTTACCTCGCTACCAAGTCAACTTTATTTTTCTGTTGCGAGGTATCCCTTTTTTTCAATTCTCTTTTTAAATCTGCATTCTCTCCAGGTAGAATACAAGTCGAATAACTAATTTTTACCAAAAAAAAATGGGACTAGTAGGAAAAAAACGCTATAAAAACACAATGTAACCACACGAACGCTTTTGACGTTTGTATGAACAAAACAAACTCACAGCGACCTCTACCGGAATAGTTTTCAGTTTTCTACCCCATTAAGGCATCTGTCTTTATTCTCAAAAGCGCCAGCTTAGTTTGTGAAATTGTACTAAAGTGTTAATCTACTTCGGTTGACTGTACCTAAGGTAACATTTGGTACCTTGCCTTCTGCTCCAGTGATCGCGGTTTCTATACCCGCACAATTTAAATGTTTATCTATTTGTATAGGTCTGGGTATATAACATAAGTATGTATTTACAAAAATGTAAGTACATTTATCAGTCTTGTACCCGTATAAACCAGGCTTTAGCTTGGACTAGATAACGCTACGTAATATATTGTCTTGGAGTTTATTACACGACAGACAAACAACATACTTATACATGTGAACTGTACTCGTTGAAGTGCGCATTATTTACCGTCGCTGACTGGGTGACGCCCTTTGGGAGGGCATTAGCGTCACTTGCAGTCTCTTCTAAAACATTTTTCTCCGGAGCAATCCATCACATAGAAATATTTCAACGCGACAACTCTGATGTTTGCCCTCTTATTTACACGCGACTACTGTCAATTGTATTACAGTTGAATTCGTATAAATAAGATTGTGTAGGTAGACAATCTGTTTCCAACTTGATCCATTATTTGCATAATAATATCGTCAAGAGCGCGCAAAAAGGCGAGCGTATTTTTATCACCAAAAGAACAAACGTCCTTAATAAATAAATAACTCGGAAAATTATACATCTAACAGAATAAAATATTGTATATTTGCTTAATATTTGTAATGTTATATTGCTTCACTAAATCAAATCTGCCTGTTTCTCCGCAAACCCCCACTAAATCATGGAACTAATTGATGTGGCTTTTACAAGAAATAATTTCAAAATATTCTCTCTATAACGAATGCACAATTAACGAAAACTCTCATTAAAACATTTTTAGGATTCCGACTTAAATAATGACATAAGTTTTATAGGAGGCTTGTGGAAAATTGTATCCTTCGTTAATTACAAAGTGCTCGCCTAAACTTTCTAGGTCAAAGGGCGAACACGAGAATGAAATAAACAAACACTTACTCAGATTAGGAAACTTGGACACTCAACAAATTATAACGTTATCCACCAAACCAGTTTGAAGCCTGCATAAAACACGAAAAAATAATAATAATAATAAAAATATTTTTTCCGAGAATAGGCTTGTGGTGATAAATTATTTATTATTAATCTACTCTACTACCATTTCGGTAAGAAAAACAAAATGACCACTGGTAAAAGAAATGGCGAAAGAAAACCAGATAGTCTTTTGTTATCATTTTTAGGATTCCGTAGCCAAATGGCAAAAAACAGAACCCTTATAGATTCGTCATGTCTGTCTGTCTGTACGTCCGTATGTCACAGCCACTTTTTTCCGAAACTGTTTAAAGAACTATACTGTTGAAATTTGGTAAGTAGATAAAAAAAAACAATAAATTTTGGAGGTTCCAACTGAAACTCAAAAATTTTTTTTCATGAACCCCATACGTGTGGGATATCTATGGATAGGTCTTCGAAAATGATATTGAAGTTTCTAAAATATTTTTTTCTAATCTGAATAGTTTGCGCTTTTGACGCTTCCAAAGTTTCCATGAGCGAGTCCGACTCGCACTAGGCCGCCTTTTTTCATAGTTTTAAGTAGGTTTCAAGGTGGCCTTGGTATTAACGATTCCATTGTTGCTATTCCTATACGATTTAATACTGCATTCTTCCTTACCCAGAATAAAACAAACCGCTCTTCAAAAATTCAGACTCTGCTTTTTATTGTTCCATAGTAAACTAGAAATCCTTAAAGGTGTATTAAAAAAAAATTGCGGTGTCTTTCGCGAGTCCAACTCGCACTCGACCGGCTTATTTTATAGATAAAATAAAACAATTCTTCTTTTCAAAACACACTACACGTTCGAATGAAATATTATTTTCGCGCCCACCCCATGATATGTTACATGTCACAGAATATTACATTGGTCGGAAAACGGTGTTAATAAATAAATTATTTTTTCTCTTACAGTTTCGAAGCATTGTGAACAATATTTATATTGGAGGATACTCAGTCTCAGTAGCCGCTCTGTTGCTCTCAATCATAATTTTTATTTATTTTCGGTAAGTATTATAAGATTAAATTATTAAAAACATAATTTCTAGTAAGTAAGAAGTTATACCGTTTGAAACTTTAATATTTTATTCATGCTAACTTTTTTATATCTAATATTCGTTATGTATGTACACGGCCAAACATAAAAAACGTTTTTACATGAACGTTGTGTTACAATTCCCTTTGCGTGCTCACTACCGGATCACATTTCGGTGATAGCTCTAGCAAACATTTTTCAGTTTGTTTTTCACTCCATAACAAAAAAAGGGTCTTGTTACATCATTACTGAATTCCAATGTACCAAAATTATTATGAAACCCACGTACTTACCCTAAACTTATCTGTAATTCTGGACACAAAAAGTTTAGTCCCATTATTCGACTTTACTTAGGCTTCGGATAACAAATCGCCAATTATATGTAGCTTCATTTTTACTCATATGATTTTTATTAAACTTTGAAAATATGTCGGAATATAATATGACGAATATGATTTCTTTCAGGTCTCTTCAGTGTACACGAATACGTATACACATACATCTCTTTTCGTCGTTCGCTCTGAATAATGTACTATGGGTCGTATGGTATAAAACTGTCGTCAACAGTGTACATGTAGTTCAGAACAATGAGGTTAGCATAATATATATTTTTTATGATAGATGAGGACAAAAACGTGCTAACGGGTCACCTGATGGTATCGAAGCAATCACCGCTGCTGGCTCCCATACACATCCTCGACTACAAGAATCTTGGATGCGTTTGCTAACTTTTGAAGTCACAGTCATATTTTAGGCGTTTGGGCGTGGCCTATGTCCAGCAGTGGACTTCTTGCGACTAATATGATGATGATGACGATGTCTTTATATGCATCAAATAATGACTGTTCTCTTCTTCTTCTTCTGATAGATCTATCTTCTAATAGATAGATCTTCAAACTCTGGATGTGTTATCAAAATTAATTGTGACGTTTCAACTTATTGTACTTTTCGTTTAAGATGATTACATCATCTTTAAATATCCAATCTAACCACCAAAATGATCTATGTACTTCTCCATCACATTTCATATTTAATGTGTCGTGCAACTTGCACAATTAAACAAATAACTATTATGAACAGCGGATCCGAACGTTCTGGATCAAAATAGCTCGTAAATTAATATTTCATAACAAATTATTCTAAAATAAGGAAGGAACTCTAAAGTCTAAAGTATTATGTTAAACATTAATTGAAAAAGTTTGGTCCTCGAAACATAAACACAAAAACTGTATAAATTAACATGTTTCATTTTTATTCATAATTAAATTAGACTTTAAGATTAAAATTCTAGTTACTGGCCAACAAAACGTTCTCCTGATAACTCTTTGTTGAGTTTAAAATGTTACATTTATGGTGCTGTCTGTGTGTATCCCAGTCCCAATCCATTTTATCGGCAATTTGTATGTAACTAGAACCATGTTGAAGCAAATACAGTTTCCCGTTCTGTTACAGCCTTTAGCATTACATTAGTGCTTTAGTTTGAGACTAGATGGCGTTGTATATTTCGTTGAAAAAAATTATTATGGTGTTAATGAACGGTTTAACTTTTTTTAAGTTTATGGTAAGTATTGATATTCAGTTGCAAACAATGTGGTTCTATCAACGCCGCTATTCAGAACCAAGAATCGTGACAATTTGTCAAGAAGCTAGTTGATTCTGTTACACAATTATGAAAAAATATTAAATATTATTTTTTGTTTAGGGATGGTGTCAGATACTTCACGTTGTGACTCACTACTTCATGGTCGCAAGTTATCTGTGGATGTTTTGCGAAGGACTACATTTACACATAGCACTTGTGGTGGTAAGTGACACTTTTCACACAGTCAATAGCATCCTTGAAGCTGGCGACAGACACAACTTTACATATTTCAACACTTATTTTAATTCCTTTGTGTGTGTCAGTCAACATTTGAGCTGTCTCTGGCGCCTGCTTAAGAGTATAGACAGAGATAAGAGTATAGAGATAAAGTGACAGAGATAAGACATGAGAGTGAGTATTTCTGTTAAATACTCTCCAAAAATAACCGCTGTGAAGTAACTAGTTATAGATGTTTTACTTACGTTTTATTTCATAAATGTTAATTAATTATCCCTCTCCTTTGTGTGTTTTAAAACATCATATGAAACGCTAGTTTAATATAAGCGTCAGTAAACACTCAAACTAAACTTCAAAGTTGAAACGTGGAATGGTCACGTAGAACGAACATGTTGGGGTGCAAATAACGGATCATAGTACGGGTTAGTTCAATATTTGGAGCACTATTAATCTTGTGCACGGGTGATATTGAAATGAGATTATGTAGTTATTACAAAAAAAACACAATTTAATCCTACCTCGTATTATTATTTCAGTCTATCTGTTCTAACAATTTTAAAGATCAATGGAAATTATGAGAAAATCAGCAGGTTCTTTCTGAACTATTACTGTTAGTTAAGGATAAGTTATTAAACATTTGGATATAAAAAAATTATAAAATATAAATAAATAATCAATATTCTTGGACGAATCACACAACGCCATCTAGTCCAAACTAAGCAACTAAGCTTGTACTATGGGTACTAGATTGCTGATACTTACTTAAATAGGTACTTTTTTTTGTAAATAAATACTTTATACATAGAAAACATCCAGACCAAGGCAAACAGACATGTTTATGCACACAAATGTTTGCCTTGCGCAGAATTCGAACCAGCGGCCCTAAATAAAAGCAATTAATGCACTTGCAAATAAGGTACTTACCACTTTTGTTCTTTATGTGCCCTAAATTGTAACGTGTCGAATTTACCATTATAGCATTAGTGACAATAATAACTATGACTGTATTTTTATTTATTATTTTTTATGACAACACTTGATCTGATGTTTAATTTAAACATTTCAATGCAGTTTTCTTACAGGTATTTGTGAAAGACGAGGTGGCAATGCGGTGGTTCCTATGCCTAGGTTGGGGAGTCTCCTTCATCATCGTCTCCATTTACGCCACAGTCCGTTACTATACACCTGAGGATACCGTTCGGTCTGTATGAAACTAAGAATTAAAAGTTAGCACAGCGCATTTGGCTATAAGCGAAATCTTTATTAATATATCTTTTTTTCATATTATGTGCTTGCAAGCAATTAAACTTAAAAAAAAATTAAATTACCTGCTTCTTCTTTCAAAAAGTCATAAGTTTTATGTCTGTGAAATCAAATGAACATGCAAGTTATATTATTATAATATGTATACGCTATGCGAATCTTGATACAAATCTTTAGGATATAAAAATGTATTTATAGATTTATTTTAGTTTATATTAAAATTGTCTGTGGTTGAAAGATATTCGTATATCATTTCAAAAGTATAAATTTTATAGAGTAAATAATCACTAAACTAACTTTTATTATGATGATTTATGTTTTAAAACATGAAAGAAATTCGACTAACAAAACTAGTATACAAATAGCAAACGTTAATTATCGAATATTCTTACATGTATTATAATGTTACGCTTTTCCATACAATATTAACGTTTATGTATGTGACGCTTAAAGAACCTGGGCCAATTTAGAAGCCAATTCTTCGATTGAATAAAAGAAACACCTTCAATTGATTTCCTTTAAACACCAGCTCTTTCTTCCGAAATTGGTTCGGTTTGGCAAAAGCGACTTATTCCGAACGCAGCAATGCCTTGAGGATTCCACCAAGAGTTACTATGGAAATCTTGAGTGCGCCCTAGAGGTTCAATAACTACATATGTAGTCAATTGTATTAATATTTTCTTATAGATGCTGGATGGACCAAAGCGACGTTTTCTGGATCATCACCGTGCCAGTTGTGTTATCACTCATAGCTTCTTTCAGTAAGTTTAAATTTTCATTATTCAAATATTTCTGCAGAAGTATTTACCATCATCAACCCATATTCATACCACTATTGGGATATAGGTCTTAAATTTTTCAATCCATGATATTTATGTATGCGGGCTGGCAGAGTCTTTTTATTATGTACGATTAGCAACAGTAGATATATTGACACATTACCATGTCATTACAAATTATCTGAACAACTGACAGCAGCCTATCTACACATTCGCAAAAGCTATAGCGTAGTTTGAAATGGTAATAAAGTGTTAATCTATTTCTGTTGCTGACTGTACAACCAAAATTAATAAAAATAAATTGCAGCATAAAATGATATTCTTGACAATTTAGTCCGATTATATTGCGTTGCGTGGCAATATATAAGATACTAGCTGCCCGGCCCGGCTTCGCCCGGGTACTGTTTCGTTTTTTTTTCAATCTTTCGGAGAGATTTTCTTAATATTTTTTTCCGTAAGAACCTTGTACAGAGTATTAGAAAACTACAAAAAAAAATCAGCCAAATCGGTCAAGCCGTTTTCATGTTATGTCGTGACAACGGAAAACGGGTTTCATTTTTATATATATAGATTACGAAATAGATGACAAAGCTATTTTTAAAAGTAGAACTCCGTCCGCTAGGTGTTAAACTCTGTGATAAACTCTAATATTAATCATAAAATTGAATATTTTCGTTATTATATTAAAAAGTACAAACAGAACCCAACATCAAAGCGTCGTCGGTCGTTTCACGTTACAGTAGAAAACAGTCAGTCAGAAAAATCTCACGTTAACGCAATTTGTAGACGGTACGTAAGGTTACAGAAGCTAATTTATGACGGCAGGCACCCGAAACTAGAAATTAGGTACACACACGAGACGCCAGCCACGTGGGATAGCTATTTGACGTTGTGTAATTATTGGATAAGAAAAAACGATTCGAAAGTGCCTAGTAATAGGGCTGTGTAATAAGAAAGTGGGCCACCTGATAGAAAATGGTCTACGCCATAGAAGTTGAGCTTTCGGATATTTCACGCACCGAATAAAATTACTGCCGTTTTACGCCGATATTCTGTGAGAGGATATGCTAGCATGTACTTACTATTCTACAAAATATTTTTCTTTTCCAGGAAAATTATTTTTAGTTTTAGTTTTTTTTTACAAATCACACAATTACACATTGAGCTAGCCCCAAAGTAAGTTCGAAACTTGTGTTATGGGATACTAACTCAACGATGCTATATTTTATAACAAATACATATACTTATAGATAAACATCCAAGACGCGAGGCCAATCAGAAAAAGTTCGTTTTTCATTATCACCCGACCGAGATTCGATCGAACCTGGGACTCCGGGACCACCTGGTTGGCGGTCCGGCGTGGTAATCATTACGCCACGGAGGTCGTCATTTGCTTTGCATTAATATTAGGCAAGCTGATTTTCTTTCCTCGTATATTGGAGAAATTCAATCGTTTTCGAGAATGTTTTTACTAATTCTTAAGATGTAATGCATAAATTACTATATTCTGAGTTCTTTCTGTTATCATAAATTCCGTTTGCTTTTCAGTTTCATAATTTAATAAACATACTAATTCACTTCATAATTTAAACATCCCTTGACGTAGGTAAAGCTTTGTTGGCATTTAGGGCGGTTCATCTTCGTCTGGTGCTGAAATTTGTATTCAATGTTAGCAAAAAACTAAATTCTTCTAAGGTCCTTATAAGAATTGATATCATTTAAAAATAAATCTACGCAAATATTTATGTTGTGATATGTAGTGATCGACGTAGGTCTTTTAAAGTCAATGAATCTATGGATACTCCTGGAGATTCCCGGATTTTTTTCTGTATACCACTATAACTTTTTATTAAACGAGTGGAGCGGCACGGAGCGCCTCGCTGAGTCGTGGTATAATAATGGGCCGCACGTACATTTGTTCCCTCTCCGCGCCCAACGTCTCCAAAATCCCTCACTCTGCCACCAAGACCGGGGCGTCTCGTGGTGTTATTTATATAGCGGATTACTACTAATGCCTATGTGACCAAATAAAAGGCATGGCGACCACGCCTCCTTGTCATAGCTAGTTTATCTATGGGCGTAAACTGATATGCATATTTTCGGGTGTTTCAATGTAATTTGCTACGATTTTATCTAAATTGCGAAAACATTTTAATCTTACTGATATAGATATTCGTAAACAACCGCAGTGTTTTAACAAGTTTTCTAGTGCTATTTGCTACAACATTTAAATCTAATATCAATCACGTTTCTGTTGTTTGCTATCTCTTTAGGCCCTTCGTCTACGCGTCGACTTGGCCGGCTGGGACCTTGATACTAAACTTCTTTTCAGAATACATTTTCAGTAACGATCTCATACGTGCAGAACATATCCATAGAAGCTTTGATCGGCACGACTGATCAAAATTTCGATAACTAGATAATAATATCACGATTTCACGAATATAGTAAACATCATTAGTCACGTGAAATACATTATTGAATTAACCTTTCCCGTAAATCATCAGTATGACCGACTGAACGCATTTTAAATCCTTGTCTTGATTCTCTCGAGTTCGTCTGACGTCTATATTATTATGGTGGCTATTTAACGTCACGACTGCATAAAACCTTGGCTTGTCTGGTTGACATGCCGCTTTAGCGGACTTCGATTTCCTATTTCTTTAATGTTGTCAAGCGACTGAATGTTTGGAGATAATCTCAGAACACAGAAAGAAGAGAAATGTAATAAGACAGTTTTTGTACCGGAACCGATGTCGCCACTTACACACACAGTTACATTTTAACACATTCATAGAATAATCTCCGACAGTCACACTCACACAAATCGTAAGCCCGTGATTTGCAGTTCGATTACGAACACAGATGTAAGAAGTGTATTATAGTGACGGGCACCTAATGAAAAAGGGCGACAAGCATTATCGATAACTACCTCTCGATATTTTACAATAACAATTTATTACGGACTACATACAACTATGAACTATAATACCTATTTAATTTTAAATAATTAAAAAAGAAAAAAAAATTACCAAAGTTTTTAGTTTTTATTTATTTTATTTTTGGAAAATAGTAATTTTTATACAACCAATTAAAAGAAAGAACTTTAAAAAAATTAGTACATAATAACAAGCGATTTTTTTTAAACTAATCAAATGAGTTTTTAGGTGAGCTACTTTCCCCTTGAGTTTGATCCAATACTTATGGGACTAGGACACCCTGTACAAGGAATGCACTGTAGTAAAAGTTTCAAATTATTATACTTTCAAAAATTAGATATACAAAATTATCGATACTAAAATATTCTACTTTTGGCAGCACTACATGGCTTGTGCGACGGCCATTATCACTTTGACAGATCGCGGAAGCTACAAGCGGCGGTACCACGATATTTTCACAACATTGTAATTATCGTTACGTTTGCATTCCATTGTACGTGCATACCGCAAAACATTGAAAAACGCGTATCCAAAACAAGCAATGGACAATATTTTTAACGGAAGTATCGACTATGCCGTATATTGTTTAATGATTTCTATGCCTCAAAAATATTTCGTTAGTTTTTTTTTTTTTTTTTTTTATACCACACAGGTGGCAAACAAGCATACGGTCGGCCTGATGGTAAGCCGTCACTGTAGCCTATAGACGTAAGCAATACCGGGGGTATCACTCACGCGTTGCCAACCCTCCCAACCCCCCCAAGTGGAGCTCTGGAGACCTTACTCACCGTAGGAACACAACATGGCCGAGACCAATGCTATTTGGCTACGATCTTCTGTAAGGTGGAGGTCCTTCCCCAGACGGGCTGCTCCGATTTGAGCGGATTATCCGCTGTGCCCTACCTCTCTTGATATTTATATAGAAAAATATTAAATAAATGACTTACCTATGATAAGTAACACCACTATTACTTGAATTTACCGTATCACTGCGATTTTTGCACGTAATTAAAGCACAAGCCGGCATTTTTGTTGATATTCACGGACGTGTGTTCGCGGAAGCGTTGTTTTATGAATGACTTAGAACAATCAAGTTCCTGCACATTTGTGCAGAAAATGGCGTCATGTTCCCCGCCCACAAACCATATCTCTTGTATTGTGATATCTGTGGAGATAATTGAGAAAATTCCATTTGAAAAAAGTGTCAAAAGTGATTTTTTTTATTATATCCTGACCAGTCAAATGAAAACGCTAATAATTAAGTTGATTTATCAAATTGCAATTCTTTTAGTATTCCTGGTGAACGTGGTACGCGTATTGCTCACAAAGTTACACCCGGCGCCTAATCAACATGCTTCTTTGGCTGCAAGAAAAGCAGCTAGGGCTGCTCTAATTCTTGTAAGTATCATTTTTTAATAATTATTACGAACATGCAAGACGACCCGCCTGGTGAACTAATAATAGACCGGGAATTAACGCGATCATAAAAATTGTGTGCTCAATTTATTTAGATTAATTATTATGTGAGAGAGCTTTTTTAAGTCAGGAAATTGCATAGGGAAACTGCACTCCATCGGGATTCCAAGGGCACTTTAGGGGCATACCGACTTAAAACTGGACTCATCACCGCGTTTTTCGACATGTATTTGGTGAGGTTACGTTATATTATAGCTATAATTATAAGATGAATAATTATAATCTGTGTTTAGTTTGTGGACTTTATGGAGTTGTGAAATAAAAAACAAAATGTGTAATGTATTTGTTAACGTTCACACAGTGTTTATTTATTATACTGTATTGAAATAAATACTGATAATAATTATTATTCAGATGCAGGTTAATCCCGCAAACAACACGGGTCATCAGTAATGTCAATTTGATCGAATTAAGAGTCGATTTGTATTCAAGGGTTCGTTTCATTTCGTGGCGCTCTTTGCGCACAAAATCAATAGGTTGGTCGTTGGTCTTCATATCTTAATTTAAATCTAATTCTTAAGTTTATCTGGCTAAATTAAGCTAGACAAAGGGTTTTAGGACGACTTCTACTGGGTTTAACGCAAGCAGACCACCAATCACAGCCTCGCATTCCATATGCCCATATTCACAGAGTTATTTATACATTTATAACCAAAGAAGTTGTAATAAGCGTATGTGAGGTGTCACTTGGTGGCTGTGGCTGGCCGTTTGCGACAATGAGTATTTTTGCATTCAGATTCCACTATTTGGGCTTCACTTCATATTGATACCATTGCGGCCTTCACCCGACACTCCTGGCGAGAAAGTGTACCAAATCGTCTCAGCTATATTAACAAGTTTACAGGTAATTATACCTAAATTATTAATGTTGTATGTACAAGTCAGGTGCAGGTCGAGCACAACACTTGCAGTATAATTTTGACTCTTATGACATAGAACTTTTAAAAACGGTACAAAGACCAATAAGTAAAGGTCGACCTGCTCTTGACTGTACCAACTCTGTTAATAATTATTAATGAGCAATTTAACAACCTTTTATAATACACACCTTTCTTGCCCCGCAACAAGGAAGAAAAAAAATTTTTGCAAAAATATTATGAAATAGAATGTCGTGGATCTTTCCTAACAGGAAAAATCATCCAGAGTCAGATAACATTTCGTTTGCTACACTCCGAAACTCAATGTGCTTATACTGGTTAACTAATGAATGTAATTTTGCGAAGAGAAGCGAAGAACGAAAACCAGAATGTGAACGAACTCAGTGTCCTGCTTCGTCTCTACTTATCCTTTGTCTTTGACTTCGTACCTAACTTCACTTCACATCGGTTCACTTCGCGAGTTTAGAGACTGCATGCACCTCTTGCACATGAATTACATTTTAATAATTCCGATCATTATCTATGTAGTATAAAATTGAATCTATGGTGAGTACTATATGCTATTTTAAATATATCGGCACCACGCCTCGCCCGTCACAATCGATGCCTTCAAAGTTCTGCCACTACAAAGAACATCCGTTTAAAAGCCGGACTCGACAGCAACAAGTGTCAACGAGCTTCAAGAGATAAAGAGAATAATAAACAACGGCGGCATAAGTGAGAACAAGGGAATAAATAAATTACATACGAAATTCAATTGCATTTTATATTTTGTTTATCGGAATCGAATAAAACAGCAGGTAGCAGCGTGATAATTGGTTGTTTGTTACGCAAACTAATTAGTTTGGAGATTTTGATGAGTACCCAATGACGCACGGCATATCAGTTAAGGGCGAGGGATCATTGAAATTATGTGCTGACGTCTCAAGATAAGCGATGTGCGTCTGCAGAGCCTGATCTGAGACTAGTTATTTTGATTATTTCGATATCAGATTCAAAACCGTTTCCATTGATTTCGATAAAAATCTAGTGGATGATAGTATAATCTTCAGATTAAATTGGGTTTGTATACTAACGTAAGCCCGCAACTTCACACGACAAATTTTTGCAAACAAAATACTTCCTGCGAGTAATTTTTTCACAATATTTTATCGATTTCTTCAAACTGCCGGGTTTTTTTTTCATTTACGCGTTAATGTTATAGGTACTAATACCGTAATGTATGACAGCATTCAATATTCATTAGTTAACTGAGAACAAAACAAAGCTCAGTAAAAGTTAGTTTGTTGTTTTCAGTTTCATTGTCCATGCGCATTCCTGTTTCCATCCCTACAGAATAAAATGACTAAAAATACGTAATGTAGAACTTGCATAAAGTTCGCAATCTATCTGCAGAAGGTAAATGTTTCACGTAGGTAATACTCAACACTGTTTCTGAAATTCAGTCAACGTGGGTAGAGTTTAAATATATGTGTTACATGACATGCTGATAGGAATGTGAGATGGGCGTCACGCGTCATGTCCTGAAGACCAAACAAGTCTCTGTCTGAAAATCACTCTGAAGAAGCATATTACTCTTCGTCCACATCTATTCTTACTCCAGTCAAATTGTGCTTTTGGGTTAGTTCTGAAAGTTTTGGGGTAGTTCTGATTTCTTTCATTCTTCATGTATTTTGGGGTGCTGAATCCGAATCTGCGGTCTGCGGACAAAATTTCGTGACGCTACATTGAAGAAATAGGTTTTGCTTTTTTCCGGTTTTTTTGCATAAAACTCGAAAACTATTGAATTTTAGTAAATGGTTTGTTTACACAAATTAAAATACTTAAAATTCTCTAAAAATATCTATCTAGTTTTTTTTCCAGACCAACCTTTTGGTCTCATAGGCGAGTTGAATTATAGTACAAATTGACTTAATTATTTTGTAGAAAAGAAATTAGAGCAGTCGTTTAATAGCTGTCTGAAGACCTACTACCGTTTCCATGCAACAATAGAGTAGCGCCTTCAACATTATTTTTTATATAAATTTATCAATTAACGAATGTTTATTGTAATCAAATACATGTAGTAATCCTAGCACGAGCGCATCATTTGTATTTATAATGTATTTGTACATAACACAAGTGCGTGATGTGCGACAATGATAGTATATAAATCAATCAGTTATACTAATTATACCTATTTGTGAGATGTGTCACTGTAGTTTTTTTTTATGTAATATCGATTAATATTGTTGACACATTTTTATTACATGTTAGAAAACTTTATACACCAACATACCGTTCCGCGTACGAATGGCGTGTACTTAGGATTGATGACCATAATTTAGAGGCTGTTTTTCGACAATGATCGAAATAGTGCAACTCAAACAAGCGTTATATTTTTGCGCTGAGCGCCACTTGTCTGGCCTAATAAGAAGTCATTGTTTGACCCATCTTCGGGGATGTATATAGAAATTTTGACAATTATGGAAAAACACTTTTGCGATTAGGTTTTACTTTAAAATATGTACTTTGAATGATCTACCTATGAGCTTACTATAGGTAAATATCTACATGTGTAAATTAATATAGTGTCGATTTTCACTTGGGATTTTTCTCCCAGATATACATGATGATGATTTGAATATTACATGAATAATGATTTAAAAATAATGTATTATCCTTGTCCAGGGTCTGTGCGTAGCAATTCTTTTCTGCTTCACCAATCACGACGTGATGATCGCAACTAAAGCATTGCTCACACGAATATTGAGGACCAATGATGCTATAGCCATGACAGGTACGTGATAACATTTAGAATTAACTAGTTTTTATGTAGTATAGGTAGGTTATATATGTGAAGCAATTTCTTGTGGGCTTTTTTAAACTAAATGTACTTTTATGAAGTAAAATAGTTTTCTTAATGTGACGGTATTTTAGTCAACGCTATCTACAACATGATTCGATACGATGTCACTAGATGGCAATCATACTTTTGAATTCGCTCATTTTTAATGAAAAAAAATACTTGCTATAATTTGCCTTGGCACCACAAGACTATCCACTAGTGATAGGTCCCAAGTGATAGGTCCCTTCTATTATGATCAGTTGGCAGCGAACTGTATCAAGTCCAAGGCATTCGAAAAATTATTTTGTCGTAATATGTACATTTAGTTTCAAAAACAGCATACTACAAATCACTTCATCTATGTACGTATGTTAGGTCAATCAGTTAAACTTCGCTTTTCTTTTGTAACCATAAACAATAAGGACCATTTTCTCGGGAACCTGATAATTTCGCTCTAAAATCCTATCTGTCAGTTAAAATGCCAAAAAAACATATATTATAGAAATTGGCAGCTCTGACTGAGGGACTAACTAAGTATAATATCGGTAATGTTAAACTGGTCCTCGGTAAGCTAAACTAACCATTGTTTTGTTTTTTTCAAATTTAACACATTAACATTTTATTATATATGTATTTGTTATGATAAGATAACTTGGATCATAATTATAATTATTGTAAGCCATCATTAACTCTCATTTCATTTCATGCGTAACAATCTTCTTGCGGTCTGCTTTAATATATTCTACGTCTGGTTTGTACCCTCTTTCTGTTTATTTTCTAAGAGGATCATTAATTCTTGCTTTTAATATTGTGTAATGAAACGTTAATGTTTTAGATGAGCAATATATTTTTCTTATTTTCCCTGATTTGACCCGAGATCACGTTCCGTCTGTTCAGTGATCTCTTGTACCTACTTATATGTACCTAATTTTTCAACTACACTCGTGCATACTTGATTGTAGTCTGTCAATGAACATGACATATTTCAAGCACCTTCTTTTATATGTACAGATGAACACCTAAATCACACCGAATTTTTCCAGGACAAGGTAAAATTAATGTCATCTCGTGAATAACCCTAATATTATACCTCTATAGAGTTTAAAAAATCCAAACGTTATCATAGATAATATTTATTTGTCAGTTGCCATTCCTTCAAAATTTTCCCTCAAATTAGATTATCATCATTGTATTGTAAAATATTCCATATTAATGTTTTTGTTGTAATTACATGACGTAGTTAGATAGCATCTACAAAACTCAATACTTATATCAACTTCTACCTGTAGACATAGTATACGAAAACGATCTGTTGCCACAAGAATATAATTAATTATAATTTTTCTCCATTGGTTTAAGAACCCGTGGGTCTCGGTCGTTCTACAAAGCTTAAAATTATTTCAGTGATAATTCATAGCATAGCAATCTTGCCCAAATACCTGCCTGTTCTTTCCTTGAGTATTCAGTTAAATTGTGTTTTTACGAGGAAAGTTTTGGGGTAGTCCTGATTTCTTTCATTCTATATGTATTTTGGGGTGCTTAATCCGACAAAATTTCGTGACGCAAAATTGAAATAATCGCAAAAAAAAAACGTTTTTTTTGCCTAAAACTCGAAAACCATTGAACTTTAGTACTTGTTCATAAAAATTAAAGTACTTACTTAAAATACTTTACAAATATATATTTTTTTTGTCTAACATGTAATGCTTTGATTGAACCAAGGTCGCCGGACCTTGGTTCAATCAAAGCATTTTATATATGTTACCAGAAATGTATGAAATCCGGAAATGTGTACAATTCCTAGGAAATGTGTTATTGTAAAGGTGGCCTCGCTCCCTTCGGTCGGTCGGGTTCCTAGGAATTGAATATATTTCCGGATTTCATACATTTCCGGTAACATATACATAGATACGTGACTAATGTCATATTAAAAGCGCACACTTTTAAAAATTTAAAGTATTATTGCTGCAACGTCGACGTTACCGTAATTATAATAAGCATGTTTTTGACTAATCTTCAGAGAAATATTTTATAGCCTTTCGGGACGACCGTTACTCGGATGATTCATGAGCTTGAAATATGTTCAAGCTAGGATACAAAAAATAAATTTAACCTTCCTTTCGCATTAACTAATTGTTTTTAATAAATCTTATTAATAACCCCACATTATAATTTACATTAAAAACTAGAAATATTCGCTATGTTTAATAGTACTGATTTTTATAATTGTAATCCTTAACCACAACAAACCCTTCTATATTTTGTAAATAATTTGAAATATTCCCAATGTGTGTGTCCCTAGTTGATAACGCCCTACATATCGTCTACCTTGTTGACATATAAGTGTTAGTAATTAGGTAATGTAAAAAGATCTAATAAATAAAATAAATAAATAAAACACAAATCACACAGCGACACCGAAGACCCAAATATATATACAATACAACATGAAAGTAAGTTGAACAATCATAAGATACATAAAAGAAAATTCAAATGTCCAAAACTTTAAAGACGCATTCGTAGTTCCAACCAAGGACTAAACTGAACATAAGGGCTTAAGGCCCCTAGCAGACGGCGTATTTTAAACGCGCAGACGACGCGCAGATGACGCGCGTATACGCATTTCAAGCGAGATTCGAACGCAACCTTGTAACCTAAGCACATGGAGCGATCGTGAACCGCGCGTCTACTGCACGTATACGCGCAGATACAGCGATAAACACGCTGTAGTCGCTTGTACCTTCCGCGTTTTGAGCAGAGTCTCCTCGTCAGGCGGACAATGGCGTACCCCACCCCTGCCCCTCCTCCGCCCCTTCGTACGCGCTTCAAAGGAGTTTCGAACGAGCTTCACACGCGCGTTTGTATTTTACAAACGCAAATCGAGGCATCTACAGCGCAGAAAACGCGCGTTCCTGAAACTTTAAAATACGCCGTGTGCTAGGGCTCTAATGCCCTTATTTCCATTAAATTAAAATATTTTTGTGCGTAGTGTTTTGGATTAAATAGAATTTGAAAAGCGACATGTCAATGTCCCAGGTAATGAGACGACCCGCGTAATATTAATATTAGCTATATTTTCTGTGGACGCTTAGTATTATGAGAGAAAAACTTGATTATCAACACGTAAATGAACGGAACAATGATTATGAGTAAGAGAAGCATTCGTACATTCATTAACATTGGATTTATACCTGTTTATTTTCTAGGGATTACCGGAGGAGAGAGCTTAGTCAATACAAGAGAAAACATAGTATAAGAGTTTTAGATTACTTACGAAAATTATTCACCACCAGATCCAGCTGATGCAGATGATGCAGTAATGATTTCTCTAAGTGACAACGTGAATACTTATTTTTCTTTGATGACTATGTCGATTTTTGGTGTGTAGAAAATACTTACATTCCTGCCTTATTCTCACATCAATTCAGGAAATAGAAACAATTGTATAGGATAGTGATAGGTAATATAATTTAACATTGTATCCTTGGGTGTTCTGTGTTCTAGCGCACATAGATCATCCTGCTAGGGGGGAGCCCTCCCCCCTAGCAGGATGATCTATGTGCGCTTATTAAATAATATTGTAAAATCCACGCTCTAGGCCTCTCCCATGCCTGGTTATGCCCATGCGAGGTGACTTCACAGGTGACTCTACTGTACGTCCTTTAATAATCGATCATAGGAAAATTTATGTATGCACGAAAAATTTGTCACGTTGACCTGCTGTATAAGAAAGAGATGTGTGCGAGAGATTTGTGTTAGGGGATGTGTGTGAAGGATGGTGTTTATTAGAGGTAGGTGTGTGTTGTTGAAAAAGAGCCCGCTACTCATTCTCGCACCACTCTGCGGTCTAGCACAACGCTACCTTATTATATATATCCATCTGTCTATGCAAGCAAGTTGTTCTCATCCCAACATACATAAAATAGATTTATTTAAAATTTGTTCTTATACTAAGGATGGTCAAGAAATATTACGTGAACTTTTTATTTTATTACAGACATTTTTCTTACTTTTCTAGCGCAATTTATTATTCTATTAAAAGTCATTGTGCCCACTACCCAAGTTTAATTATTTATTTCCAATATTTTTTAATTTACTTTGCCTATCAGACATTGATTTGATTATAAAAATGTATAGCTCTCTCGTTATCGCAACAGCCAATACAATACTATTAAAAAGATTACCTATTTGGTGCTCAAATAAATCAATGTCATCTACATTACAATATTTCTTTATTCTCATAAGAATGTATGTTAAAAATAAAGGGCCTATTACGTACGAGTCATGTGTGAAATTACAACTGTGTCATGTAAAGATTTACTTAATGTACTTAATATCGTTTTGATAATACTTCTAAACAAGACATCAATGGATATCACGGATTTCTTAAAACTAAAAAAAAACAGTAGTAACACTGTTCATTGTATTGTCGTCGAGATTCCATTTTATTGTGTTTTATATAATTTATCGTGTCGGTGCGGTGTTTATTGTACCTACTTCACCTGTATTTCGTGGCCTAATGGTGGAAATTGCTTATATATATCACAAAATACTCTTATATTGTATAAAGCAAGAAAACATTGTAGTCATGCATGTATAGGTATAGTACTAGTCGATGATATTTTTAGATGTTTTTTAATGTAAGCAAATTTTCTACTAGAAATTGATAAAAACATTTTCGAAAATAGTACCTATCGTTTTGTCTTATTTAATTTTATTCTAACGTAGCCTTGTTTTATTTTACTATTAGCTAAAATATTTTCAAAAATGTTGAACCTACAAAATATCGATAGTCTGACTGACCACATCGTCTATTATCTCACATAAGACGATAAGCAAAGTGAATGTTTAGACATGCTAATGTACTTAGGTGTAAATATTATAAAATGTATACTTCTGGTAATTTCTACAGCTATTAAGTATTGATGTGTCTTTCGAGATAGCATAAAAGAATATTTTCGATGTCCTATAAAACTTAATCCTATGAACAGTATTAATAGGTTACGGTTTATGTGCGTTTAAGAATGATAAAAATATACGAATTTTTATATCATTCCTTTGTTTGTTTGGTTGTTTCTTTTATGACGATAGTTAAAACTAAATCTTTATGTACCAGACCTATGTATTGTCGAATATAACGAGTGAGTAGTTAGTATAATTCATGTTGTTGAAAATTGTAACGTATTGATAATCGAATACCTAGCTCGCTTGGAATCATATTTGTGTCCCTTTTATAGGCCTGAATATCCTGATAATGTAGCCCTTCATCTTGTTCATTGGAGCGTATAAGATTTCATTGAGAACTATTTATTTCACATGCTGTATTCTATCTTTTATAAATTTGTGATCAACACTTTAAATAATTAAGCAAAATAAATGTGACATGTAAAATAGTTAAGTAAGACTCGGGACCTCCTGGGTGGCGGGCAGGCATGGTAACTATTGCGCGACGGAGGTCGTCAAACACATGACGACATGAAGGGACACACGATTCCATGTGTCTCAGTTACACCTCTAAACCACCTTTAATAAATGTTCATTGCTCATCGTAATTTAATATTGTTGTTAGTAGTGTTTTCAGAGGTAACTTATAAAGCATTATGTTGTCAATCAATTACCTACATGTTCTATATGTTACGCACTTTTTAATAAAACTTGTTGTTTACTTTCGTTGATCATTTTCAAACCCCTAAGTTTTTAATTCAAACTAAATACATGAACTGGCTGAAAAATATGTATGTCGAATCGTACGCATCACATCAAATTCTATGTGTAATGTATGATTTGAATGGAAATATAATGGTTATAACTAAAACCGGAAAGAATTATGATAGTCGCAGTCAAAAGCTAGTTATTGCTGTACTAAAACTACAATATCTTTTATTCAGAATACCAAAATTACAGTATCTTCACACAAACAAAAACTAAAAGTCTACTAAATGGAGACATAAAAAAAATGCAAATAAAAAAGTATCTGAAAGCTACCAAATTCTACGTTTTAAGTACTTTTTTGTAATTCCATAACGATTTTCCAGTCAGTTTTTGGTATACCAGTGGTTTAATTAGCAAATTCAGTATCCTACAAAATCAACAATGAAGATTGAGCTAACCAGCGATTGCATATGACCATACCACTTATCTTTAGTCGGTAGGTGGCGCGACACTCCGCCGGTGAATTAATTGTTATAAATCAGTTGAAACAATTAAACGATAACAGTGTAATGATAAATCAGTCTATTGAAGTATACTATTGTTCAAAAAGATAGTCAACGATATTAAAACATCATTTATTATATTTTAATGTAATTTAACGCTTATCGTCAGCGTGTAAAATATCAGTACATTGACATCATATTGCGCCTTCACTTATGCGCGGTCTATATCGTACAGGTGATCAGATCTAATCTAATTTCCTACATTTCATAAATAGATAATATATAATTAACTATGTAAATAATATCAATCGTAAAATACAGCACCAAGTCTATATTGTTTTTACAGAAAATAAAAATTAGGTCCAAAATGTGTTGGCTCGTCTCGTACCCAAGTACATTGTCAAATTGGGATACTAAATGGATGCTAAATGCCTTTGTAAAACTGAGGAATACTGTTTTTTTTCTTACATTAGCTTTTATTATAAAAACTAATTTTATATTTGGGCCGAGTAACCCGAAATACGTAAAAAAAAATACTGATACTGATACAGACCACGTCGAAGTAGCAATGCATCATGATCGCTTCACCACAAAAGTTCTCTTAAAAATAAATTGTTCATCACAGAAAAATTGTCACTGCATTGTAGGTATACCAAAGTCACTAATTTTATACGTATATCAACATGAACCTAGCCGCTCCACGCCCATGATCACTTGCATCTCAACGAGGATCGCGAATGTGATGAAACAAACGTATAACATCGCTAATACCGCACCAACACTTTTTTTTAATTGAAACCTTCCTGCGAATAGGACAAGCCACAATGATGTAACGGCAAGGAGCAAGGAGATCACAACTACGTCGATACCGTCGGAAGAAATCAACACCGCTGTTTGTTCAGCGCCCTGGGAGACCAAGGTCAGAGTACGAATCAACCACGGGACTCCAAGGGCGAATAGGATTGCCAAAGAATTCGCTCCCAAAGCATTCGAAACGCCTATGCCTCCTTCACCTGAAACAAAATACAATATGTGATATCTAGAGGACGAATTATAATACCTCTAGCAGTGCCCAAAACACCTCAGATCATCAAAATACAATTCAACCTCTATTTTTAGTTATACATGAGAATGATTGATGTAACACGACATAGTTTATTATTATATTATTACTTAAATAACGATAGGTACATCAATTATGACCAAAAAAATGCCAAACCATATCTGTAAACACGAAATTGCACTTTTTGGTGCTAACGAATATGCTCAAAACAAATAGAGAAGTGCATGTAGGACGATGGATCACCGCCCCAGACAGGCCATCCATTTGTTGGCTTGCATATAAACCAAACGAAAAGTGTGGCTGCCCGGCAGTGAGTGCAAATTAATGTGTTTTCAGCCTTTTATCTCTTTATCATAAATCAGTATACAAGTATCAATCATAATTAAATGAAGTACATATGTACCTATATCCTATTAAATAAAATTCTCATTACGGCTAATATAATTCAAAGTAATGAAAATTGATAAAAATCTAAAGAGGATTTAAAAGATTAATTTTTAAAATCGTGCACAATTATGCATATTATCGCACAAGCAAATCCGTTTTCTTTCGCTTTGCATTAAGAAATATACGCTCGCTCGCAGTTTGCATAGAAAAGAACGATTTACAGTATTTGTATTACCTTAAAATGTACGTACCTCGCCTTGACATAATGAATATTGAACAGGCCTCCGGCAAACAGCCTCCAAATGCTAAAAATGTCATTCCCATTACGGAGTCCGGTATGAAAAATGTATTTCCTAAAACCAAACATTACATTAAATTAACTAGTATAATCTTAATGGCTACCACAGAATATAGTAGGTAGGTACTAACTATTTTCGTAAAATAAAAAAACTGTACACTATTGTACGCATTTTAATAGAGCAAGTGCACGTGCTACTCTCTGTTGATCAATCTCTATTGAAACAAGGTATTTATGGTACATAAATATGTTAATACATATTTATGTACCATAAATACCTTGATTATCTGATGATTACTAATGTAATCATCAGATAATTTCTGTGTTTTTTTTTAAAGTTCTATTATGTACAAAAGAAATAAGTATATCGTAGTGATTACATTTTTTAGCCCTGAAACGCCATCTTCAATAGAGTTATTAGCCTAATTATACTTAGATAATTAACAGTCATATTTTTAGCCACAATTTCAATCATAATGATAGTAATACGTAAATACCTTCCCAATATGTAGATAACACATTTAGCAGGTGCGTGCCACCCTATCAATACGTGATTGATGACCCGAAGTATTTTAGAGTTATCAATATGATACCAGTAACAATCGCATAATGATTTTTTCAATTGTCAGCAAGTCATTTTTATCATCTAATTAGAAAAAAATTGTTTAAAGTACGTTCATGTTACACGTGTTTGTATGAGAATTTCATATCCCAAGTTCTCTAGTTTTGGCTAGCTTGTGACTTGTGGTTGTGACATGTAAAATTGAGTTTTCGATTGACACTGCACTGAACCGACACCTGTACACTTACTATATTCTAGTCTTACTAGCTTAACACTCTTTTTCTATAAACTCCGCTTATCCGAATCGTTATTGGAGCAACGACATATCGATAAAATGAAGAGTACTCACCAATAACAGTCATACTCCAGGAGACGAAGTATGAGTTAACTCCAATCCATACGATGCACATGATAAAGGCAAGAGGATAGAATCTTCTGTACTTTATTGGTGAAGGTATTGTAATTCCTAGGACTAATTTCAGGGGCCACGAGTATATCCACCATACTTTGTATGTCATTGACTTATCCTTGGGAAACCTGAAGAGAGACTCCGATTCTTCCACTAGCTCTTCATCTAGAAAAAAAAAATCATTAGAAATACCTATGCAGATGTGGGAGTAAAAAAGAAGGTTCGAAAGTGTTGTCATGTCATCAATAATTATGACTTACTCTTTTCAGTAACTGCAACCTTTTCATCAACTGCAACCTTTTCATCAACTGCGAGCTTTTCGTCAACTGCAACCTTTTCGTCAACTGCAACCTTTTCATTATTATTCAATCCATTTGCAACAATGCTACTGTCTTCAAACGCTTTATTGGTATTTCCTTCTTCTTCAATAGAACTATCAAAGGTATTACTTACATCGTAGCTAGCTAAAAATAACACAAATATATATTTATTGAATATCTATGGAGAGATTATTTTAATTAATTTGCCGTCGCGTCTATACGCTAAACAGTCTTTACGACTCTTAATTAATTGTATTTAAATAGTTATTGAAGATAAGCTATCAAAGAAAAAAGAAAATGTTAATCAGCATAAGTCCAATATGAAAGGCAAGCCTTAATAGGATAAAATCCTTAAATAGGAATAATGTGAACACAGGTATTACCCGCACCCACACCTTGTAAGTAACCTGATTTGTAAACATTAGATGTAATTACCTACAGCTAATAAATTATATGTTTAAAAGAAATAATACCAAAGGTACATACAGTCGTTATATTTCTTGCAGGAAGCAACAATTCTGTCGTATAATGCAAATAGTCGCATACTATTGAACATGATGATGAAGTACAAAATATAGAGTATGCCAAGGACCAACGCCTCATACCATTCTACTTGGCCGTCCCATACTATTGTTACCAGAACGCTAACGTTGACCATATAGATAATTACGTCTCTTGTTACTGGCCGAGTTTCTATAGCAATGGGCTGAAAAAATACAAAATATATTTTGATAGGGTAGAGAAGGATGGCGTAGATGAAAAGAGACTTATACCCAGCAGTGGGTAGATGAAAGCTGATGATGTTATGGATAATTCCCAACAAGATTAAACCTTGTTAAGAAAAGTTAGTTTTACATTTCCATAATACTTAATATCCTAAAATATCAAAGAAATCATGAAACCGCTCTCAGATAACTAATATCTAATTATCTGATCAATTAGTTTGATAATAACTACTATATTTAGATTACGATTATGCATGATACGTTAAATTTGTAATGGCCGATAAATTGGACACATTTATAATTTTTTATTTAGAATGCAAACTGACTCTTACAACAGTGTTTATTTACTACAAACAAGTAAGTTTAATACTAGAGAACTAGAATTATGTTTGTAATAGAAAAAAAAAGAATGTTAATGTTTAGTAGATCATTATGTCCGTCTATTATAAAGAGGGAAAAAAAATATTTTTGTTTGTAACGAATAAACTCAAAAACTACTAAATAGATTTGAAAACTTCTTTCACCTTTGGGAAGATACATTACCCCCGGGTAATATGTTACCCGGGTGTAATGTACCTTACAGCCTCAGATCCTTAGTAAAACCCGTGCGAAGCGGGGGCGGTCCACTAGCTTTCTTTTTTTATGTGATACGGCAGACAATCAGGCGAGCGGGTTACTTATTTTTATATTATCACAATAATCTTTAATACTTACAGCTACAGCAGCTAGACCGCCTATAGCAGCAACTCCTAAGGCGTTAAAGATGGCAGATCCCACTATTGTTCCTATTCCCATGTCAGAGCCAGTCAGAAACGTCGAAATCACGTTTACAAAGAATTCGGGGCATGACGTCGCTACGGCCATAAAAGTAGCGGCTGCCACATTCTGAAACCAAGGTTTTTTTTATTCTTTTATGTCTCTTTCTGGATGGACAGTTTTACTGGCAATGTTAATAAACATAATGAGTTGTAAACATTTCTTGTAACTGTATAATGGATAGAGTAAACAAATGGAAAAGGTATCCAATACCGTAGATATTATTCAAGCCTTATGTAACTAATAATAAAACTGTGCCTAAATACTAAAAGAAAAGAAAAACGAATTGTTATTTATTGATGCCTTCAATAGTATTCGTAATGATGTAACTACAAAGGTTTGATTTACATGTAACTACAAAGTTAAGTTCTCTAAAATTTCGATTGTTGACACTGTACGCACAACGAATGCCAAATACAAATGCTTTTTGCACATACATTAATTTCTACTTTCTTACACAGATTTAACGTGTGTCTTCTACAGTTTATTTTTTATTTTTAATATAGCAAACATTATCTGTGCCGGCACATTGCTCTAAAAGTGGAGGCACTTGAAGCTGTTGTAATTTACGATGATAAGCTTTATCTCATTCTATGATTTCAGCGTGTCTTTACGTCCTAGTTGTACGAGTATAGAAGATTGCAAAACAGATTGACTAACGGTAATATTTATTGACAGTAATATATCCTAACAATGTATTGCGTATTCTAGATCTACATCCAGTAGTGTAATCTTCCTTTTTTTATCCTTCCGCGTATACACGAAAACGTACACAACGACACGTCGATGTCTATACGTGAAAAAAAAGACATGTATCGTAAAAACTTATTAAATTTTTAAGAAACTGTCCAAGGGGCCAAACAGACACACTACTTTTAACCGATATTGGCGTTTTAGCGATTCCATCTTTTTGGTATATATGATGTATTTGGCTTCAATCAAACACGGGCTTGAAATAAATTAGGACTGTCAAACTAAATAAGAAAAAATAGATAGTAGATATGCGTTTCAGCAACCGTTCATTGCCGATTGCCACGACTGAAAAATGGCCACCAATATTGACTACGACTATTAACTAAATAAAAACATTTTGACGATCGGAATTAAGGTACATTATCTATTATTTCTGCTGTTAACCGTATAATTAATGGTATGGTATGGAAAGACCTATTTGACAAATACATATTTATGTGGTGATCACAGGATTCGTCTGGTAAACGTATCATATGCAGGTTTAAGCCTAGATTATATAATTATTTAATTTATTTGCAATTTTATAATTTAATAATTAACCTGTATTGTGATTAGTCGCCGTTGCCGTCTTGTGTCATCAGGAAAATATTATCCGAGCACGTGCATACGCCGCAGGAAAACAATATCGTTACTCATTATCATCTTAGATTACAATATCAAAATAACGATCTAATAATCGATATGATTGCAAAATAAAGTAATCCTACAATTCTTTTAACTTAATATCTGATTCTATAGGTATCTCTTAATTAAATAATATTTTGCTTTAATCATCACCAAAACCACTAAATTTTTGCTTAACTTTTTGCCTTCTAGAAATACGGGGTAAAAACTGAATACATATAATATTAGTTATCAAAATATTAAGGCTGAGTTGCGCCATATTAAAAGTCATAGTAAAGGTTTGTATTAAATTTGAGACTAACAGTAACGCTGACTTTAACGGTTAGAGCAAAATGTGTTGCACCGGCGAATTCATTAGCTTTGTCAAAGTTAAAAGTATTGCAAGTCAGATGAGGTGTGATTTACCCCAAATTCGTTGGGGGTAACATTTTTAAATATGGCATCATCATCTAGCGCTGTCCACTATTGTCAAATTTTTGACAGTTCGGTGTGTTTGTTTTATTTCAACGCGTTTGACAGCTTGACAGATAATTTAACACAAACCATAGCACTAACCAGCGAAAAGTGAGCGGTTACCGTAAAGGTTAAAGTTATGACGTCATTTAACTATTTGTCTACAGGTGCAACTCATTTTTGGCCTAACCGGTACTTTAACTGAAGTTCGTTGTTTGTTATTGTTAAAGTAAGATGGTGCAACTCAGCCTAAGTAATATGGTCTTTACTTAATTGTACTCATTGAAAAAAAAAAACTACATTTTACCGTATTTTTATATGTTCGGCTAATAAAAATAATAATTTACTCACCTGCGGTATTTTTAAATCTTCACAGATTAATTCGACGCACGGAATGAAATAATCGTTACAAACATTCGCAAGCAACGTGAATGTATAGATTCCGAACAACACGTACAAAAGGAAAGCGCCGTTTCTCAGTTGCTCACCTGAAAGTTAATAAATAATTATTATATTATAATAACATGAATCAACAGTCCCCTCCGAGATAAAATGCACACTATTTCAAATTTTATCATTTCAACTATGTAGTATTTCGATGAGTATCTCACTAGAGATACAACATAAATCAATACAAAAAAGTAATAAATACCTTGGAAAAATATTTCCATTTTTTGATTAATGTAAACAAAGATTAGATTTTACAATCATCTTAACAAAGAAAACATTTATTATGTCAGCAGAAGTGCTATTCTTACGATTGTGCCGATAACTACTGAGTAAATCACTGGTCTAGTTATCAGCGAACGAATCTAATGAACAATGGTAAATAATTTGCATCATTAAATGGAACTGAACTGAATTTTTTTATTTAAAAAATGGTTGGTGACATCCTTTAATTTTAACTTTAAATATGCATTAATTAAACTCACTGTCAAAAATGCCTTCAGGGAAACTAGCTGACTCTATTCCTCGGCATGTTTTCTCGGTGAGCACACCGTCCAACACTTCTGTTCTAGTTCGAAGCCACGGCCGCAGATGCCAAGTTATCAGCTCGGATTCTAATTTCTTCATGAGCTCCTCAGAAATGAGTACTGCCTCTCCATTGTTATTGAGCATTGAAATTAACGAAGTATCGGTGTCATCTGCAACAACACAATTTATTTCTATAAATACTATCGCTCCCGAAAGTGGGGAGACAAAAACAAATCGGATGATCGATATTGAAATCTAAATGTGTCCAGTGATAACATCGTTGAGCCAATAGGCGTCAGGTAACATAATGAGTCCAGAGAATCAAGGACTCTGTAGGAAATATTGTTTGTTAAAAGAACAAACAAATCTAGAGGAAAATTCTTTCAATATTCACGAAATGCCACACCGTGGTATTAAGATCCTTGTACAATCCACAAATTGCTCTGGCCTCAATCTGAATGCACTTAACCTTATCAACGGTCAATTAAGTAAACTCTGACGTGATTATCTCTTTGGAACATAGTGCTTAATATTTTAGATATCAATTACACGGACGCAATTGTACTTCCTTTCGGTTTAACTGGATAAGACACAAAAAAAACACTTCGAAGTATTTTTTGTTTGGTAACTATTAACAAAATTTATAACTAAATGCATCACTTACTGATCTCATCTTGCGTAGTCTTACTGATAGCAGCGAGCAGTAACACAGCCAGCCAAACAAACTTTGTAGTCATCTTATTACAACTTAATACAGTTTTATTTTCCTTTCACTAACGTGGGTAATCTGAAACAAATAAGTACATCCATAACAATATTCATACAAAAAGTCTGCCTATTGTTACGAATGGACATAGTTTCAGACCGGACATAGGATAGTATATATCGCCCTGGGAACTGGAATAACTTTATAATGATAACACTATGGCCATGGACAAACGTACGCCACGTTTCTATACAAATTTTAAAAATATGTAAGTATGTTTTGTTTATTGGTGACTTCTTCATAAATTGTAAGGTTTGGAGAGTGATGTTTTTTTTCGCCACAGGAATATAAAATCTCTGTGTTTACCATGTTAAATCTAAAGTCGAATAACCAAAAATTTTGTTCATCCGACTCGTTTCCCTTTAAAGCTTTTCCTGGCCTTTGGGAGATACCAATGTACATTTTTAGAATGAAAGTTTATTTTGACTCATCGTAAAAGAAAGTAATGTATCAGTGAGCACGTAATAAAATATACATACACGTGTATACAAATTATTTACTACATCTACTTCAAAACAAACGTTCATTTCTTTGAAAAAGACTATAGTATATGTATTGTTATTATAAATAATAATAATTCTATTATGTAATGAGTGTTTGATAAAATCCGCCTCTACTCTCGTGGTTTTTCCCCACATAATTACATTGACACTTAAATTGTGTGATACTTGTATCAAAATTTATGTTATACTAGCTTTTCCCCGCGGCTTCGCTCGCGTTAATTTTATGACAGTTCTCGTTTGACAACAAAACAACCCATAGCGCGACTTGTGGCGCGTGGTAGCTATATTTTCCCATTGGAACGACATACTTTCACGGGATAAAAAGTAGCCTTTGTTGGGCTCTGTTCTGTACCCCTAACAATATGTATGCTTTTCATAATGATCGTCAAGCCGTGAAGGAATAACAAACAAACAAACTCACTTTCTCATATTTATAATATTAGTAAGGATTACTTTACTTTACTAGGTTTCCATCCGTATACACGCCAGTGGATATGGAATCTGCTTGTGATTGTGATAGATTTTATGAGCGTGAAGAAAGAAAGTAACAAACATACACACTTTCGCCTATAAAAGATTTAACTTTTCTTGGTTTCCATATACACGGCTGTGGTTATGGAATCCGCTTGTGATTGTAATAGATTTATGTGAGCCGATCCCGGCGGCACTGCCGCTGGGCCGACCCGTGACGGGAGTGGAGCGAGCCCCGAACATCCCGTCTATTTACAAAAATCAGTTTAATAACTCATTCTACTTTCTTTCTGTTTTTTTTGAGATTGTAAGTGAACTAATTAGTCTCACAGCCTTTTTTCGGCTCAAATAAAAGCTAAATTAATTTACTACAGAATATTCAGTGATCTTTTTTCATAGGGCAAGTAGTTTTGTAAAACTTTTGAGAAATACATAAGTAAAACCTAAAAATTGCATTTTCGAGAAAAATGGGTCACATTTTTTTGAAGTTATAAGCAAAAAACTGAAAAATTTCAAGGTCCTTCGAACACCACAAAGTTAGCACAGGTCTTTCGGGGTTGCAAACTTAGTTTGTACACTATTGGTATCTATCCTAACAACATGCCAAAAAATTTGAACCTTGTAATTTATTGCGACCTAACACGATTTTTGTGTCTAGCTACGGTGACTGGCGTATAAAAACCAGCGAGATAGCGCTCGAGATAGAGCTGAGGTCTACATTCAAACGTCATTTTGCACACAACAATATTCCGAAACACACAACTATGCATGAAATAATTTTAATCGTAGATATTACGCTTAAATGCTTTATACGAAATTGCTTACCGTATTGCTATAGGCGAATAACTTCGATCACAAATAAAAGAACCCGGATATTAATGATTTTAGATGGAAAAGTTGAAAGTTGAAAGAGAAAAGCCTTCGCAATTTTATCTGGACTAGTTAGCAGACCAATAAGTTCACCCATAATGTTGTCAAACGTGGGCAAGCAGGTCGCGTCGGTAGTCGTACCTTTTTGATTTCTTCTTCCTATCCTTTGGGGATTACCAGCCGCCCCCGCCGCGCCGCGTAAAGCTATTAATGAAGGTTTCTTTTACTATTATATTATTGATTTGTTTTTTATTATGTGTGTTTTCAATGTATAGTAATAAAATGCTTGTATAGTAGACAAATCATTTATTATTTAAATAACTATTCATATATCATTCAACGACAATGAAATGTTTAGTCTAGACCTCTAGACTCTTGACAAATAACCCGGAATGGCAAATTTTCTACATATATAGTAATTTAGAAATATTTTAGACGTTTTTGGGAATTCCCACGAGAAGGGAAACAAAGTTACCCAACAATAAAATATGTATTATAAATTATTCTAAGACTATTTCTATTTTTGTTATATATTCTATTTTTGTTGTTATTTTTAAAATTCTAAATCTAATAAGTAGATTTTCTCACCCCTTAATACCGGTACACAGCTACTTGGCGTCCGAACAAGGTAAGAATGTGAAACTTATGAACACAACTTTAAACAAAATACATCTGGAGAATGACGATGCGGAAAATGTGTATGACAAGTGACGAATACTAGAAGGATAACAGTTTGAGTACACACCATGCATAATTAATATGGGGAAACCTATGGTTGCCGGGGGAAACTTAAATCGGGGAATACACCTCTCTGGACACGGTACTAATTTATTTATCTTTATGATATGAGTAATCAAAGAACAATATAAATACTAAACTCCTTCCTATTGGACAGGGTCAAGTGTTTTGTGCCTTTTATTATTGTTGACTTGATAAGGCACTTATGGCACAGTCAGTACATTAAATATTAAATAATGATAGGGACAGAACTCGACACACGCAATAATACAACTGGGACTGCAATGCATGGATACGCATGCACGCTACTAGATTATTCATTTGAATATAATGTACATCATCTCATCATCATCAATAATGATTTTTAAGGATCCATAGTAAATATTCTTTGACCCGTGGGATAAAGTAGCCATTCCTAGCCAGCCGACCAACTGTTATTGTCAGTAAATACTAAATACGGAACTCTTATAATTTCGCCATGTACAGGAGCAGGTCGACCTTTACATATTGGACTTTGTACCGTTCTTAAGTTCTATGTCATAAGAGCCAAATTGTACTGCAAGTGTAAAGCTCGACGTGCACCTGACTGTACGTATGTGCGTCTGTCCGCCGCCGGTTAGCTCCGAGGTGCATATAACTAAATACTATAGAAGACTAATACGCACAGCTTCGGAAGAATTCGGGCAAGACGCGACACTAGCGCCCCTACGGCATGAGGGCGGCATGAGGTGAACGATTTCAAAACTTTTGTGGGTTTTGTATGCAAAATGTTATAGCGCCCCTAGCGGCATGAGGTGAACGGAGGTTTTTTGTATGCAAAATGTTATAGCGCCCCTAGCGGCATGAGGTGAACGGAGGTTGCCAAGTCATTGTATGAGAAACGTCAAGAGCTGTGCGTATTAGTCTTCTATAGTATTTGATATAACACATACATACACCAAAATCAAAATCTTGATAAAAAAAAACGGTGTGTGCCTCCCTGTACCTACCTTTAAAGTAGGAATGTTTTTTTTGCGCCAAACCCATGATGTGGCGAGTCGCTAGATGGGCCTCTTAAAGTCAGTGGGTTTTTTTTTTTTTTTTATTAATTGAAAAGTTCAGTTCGGGTGTACTAACACCCTCTTCTGAGACACCGGACTGTTGCGGGAGCGTAGGGCTCTCACCGCCAAAAAGTCAGTGGGGGTGAGGAAAGAAGCACAAGTAGTGTCCCCCACTCTACCCATGCTGTATTTGAAAAGCCCTATCAAAATGGTATACCAATTATTGCTATTGAGTGCTGTCCCCCAAAATAATTCCACCACCATGTTATATTTAAATAGCAAATCAAGTCGAATAAAATTCACACGAAAAAGTTACTGGCAAAAACTGGAATACAAGCGGAAAAGTGCATTTTTATAATGCTTTCTTTCTCCACTCAAGTAGAAGGTTGCCATAAAATTTACAGCCACTTATTCTTAATGACTTATTTCTCTGAGTGTAATGAAATTTGAATTATATTCTCCAAGTACAAATAAAAAGTGCCTTTCATAAAATAAGGCTTACCTTATACAAAAAAAATATTCGGTTTTTTTATTATTCATCATAAGGATTTCACTGAAACTTCACCTTTTATTTTTAAAACTAGCTTCTTTTGCCCGCGACTTCGTCCGCGTGAAGTTCCGGACCCGTTCCCGTGGGAACCACATTGAATTTCGGAAAAAGCTAAAGCCTATGTCACTCCCTGACAATGTAGCTTTGCCTATTCAATGCAAACAAACAAACAAACAATCAAATCTTTCCTCTTATAATATTAGTATAAATAAAGGAAAACTATGTGAAGTAAAAAGTGGCTACTCAGATAAGTAGATAATAAGGAATTATTTGCTTAAGTTTGATTTAAAGTAATTTAGGAAAATGAGCTAATGCGTAACGCAAGTTAGCGACAATTGGAACCTTAATGATGATCGACACTAAAAATAAGAAAGTCACTGTTCCAATCAATTCCAAGAAGACATTTAAGTTATAATAAATAAGTTTCAACAAACTAATACAGTTCGAGAGTGTATAGAATACATTGGCGACTTTCACTATAAGTCCATAATACCTACTCTATTTTCATATCCTATGAGACGAAAGTTTACGGACTCTACTTATGAAGAGTCCAAGTTACTCAACGTATGAAAATAAACATTCGAGTAACTTTTACTCACGATTTTGCTTGTGTTATTGATATAAAATTTACTTTTTAAAACTATCAAGTGATAGTTTTTATATAAATAAAAACTTCTTTAAACAAATAAAAATAACAGTGTTCATAACACTTATGTGATTTTAGCAAATCACAACTTATTTTTGTTTTAAAATTATTAATTTACTTAAGACGAGATCAAACATACGACTCAGTTGAAGTATTGTAACATAAAATACATAGATAATACAGGGTTAAGTGTATATATAACACCTGGTATATATAACACCTAGTTATAGAATTTTGCACCATTCAAATGGTGCAAAATTAATTACTTAAAAAAATACTTTTTTGTATAATATTTCATATAAATTTTGGCGCGCGGAATGTTTTTTTATTACGCCTTTACATTGTTTTACATACTTTCAAATAGAAGGTTTGTTTAAAGATTGTGTTTATTAGAAATTTTGTAGATTGACTCTAATTTACCAGCAAAACGAATTCTCACAGTTTGACTGGGTAAGCAAAATTAAAATTATTTCAAAAACGTGATCGGAATCAGTCATCATGCTATGTATTTTTCCAATATCAAATCTCAAAATGAACAGGAAACTTAAGAAATAGTGGCAATGTTTCTTAATCACAATATGGAAGTACATATATTTATTTACTCTTCAAATACTTGATAGGAAGCAATCTGAAGTGGATAAGATTAACCAATCACACTTCTTTTATATTCAATCAATGTAATATATATAATAAGCAATTTATTTTTTATAACTCATTCACATCAAGTATTTGAATGTAAGATATTAATTACTTATTTCCAATGAAAGATAATGTAAAAAATGCTTATAGATAAAAAATTATGTACAAAGAGTGAATAAATCTGTTACACAATATTGTTTTTATAGACAATATGTTAGAGAAATAGCAAACATTTATTATTATAAATTATGTTGTTTTATGTATATTTCAAAAAATATATTTATTTCTAAACATATTCGTCAAGTCATATGGCGTTATTCAGCGTTATTCAGCACTGCAATAACTGCAAACCACAACAGATGCACTCAGTTGAAACGGCGTCGGAAATAAAAACCACCATATAATATTATTTGTATTTAAGTTCCGATAATTATATTTTAGTAATCAATAAATTTATTAAATTAAAAATTAATAATGAATTTGTATACTCACTGTAAGAACAAGATGCAAACTCGCAAGGTTTTAATAAACCAATTTTAATTTAGCATTTTAAGTAACTGATTTTAATGTTACCACTCCGCAATCACATCTCACCCACGACACTGAAGGCAAATATCAGCGGCGAGGGTTTTTACAGATAATCTTATTTGATAAGACTCCTTCAGCGATTAGTGGATTCAATTATATATCTACACACCTATCATATTGCGCGGCGTTTTAAAAATTCATCAAAATACTAATGTTAATAGTTAATTAAAAATAAGTTGTTGTTGTGTAGGTACCTGTAGAAAATTACGATGTAACAATGATAATGATACACAAATCAATAACAACGCGTATTTCATGTAAACAACTGTAAAAGATACTGTACCTATTAATTTAATGAGTTGTGGAAGTTCTTGAGAAGGTTTAGTACACGGTTCTATTGAAATAATTACTCCCATAAATAAATAACACTAGGGGTGCATGGCGTAACGTGATGCAAAGTTGAGCTGAGCGAATGTTGAAAGTTTTGGCGCCAAAAATCAGCTTTATTGGTTTTGGCACATTTTGGCACATTTTGGCACATTTTATTTTCATTTTTATTTTTTTAAAACCTTGCCACAAACTGTCTCTTAAGATGTGCCAAGTTTGGTTCTAATTGGTGGAGTAGTTTGGGAGGAGAAGACGAACAACCAAATGAGGAGAGTCTGGTATGGAGAGCTTCGCTCGCCTTCGGCTCGCTCAGCTCAACAATAAACAATTTGACTAACTCATTTAATTTATTAATATTATGTTTATATATAGTGTGTAAAATTTAACATTTATTCCAATGAATTTATATAAATAAATGTGTATTGTCTTACAGTCAACAGTCGAGGTCATACCTATACTCAGAAGTTTCCACACAAAGCAATGCCATTGGTTACATAGTGAATTCCATTCGAGGTTTCAAATACAAGCCAATAAATAAAAGCTAAAGCGCCAAACCAATAAAATAAAATATGCTAAGTAAAGTTAGAAACTAGGTATTAAAACAATGGTGTTGACTTTTTGTTATTATGTTTATAACAAAGTATGGTTTAATGAAAATTACAAAGAAATTGGTTATTTAAGTATAGGTTATCGTCTCTCTATAGAGTTTCTATTAATACCTATAATTCAACATAAATAAATAGGATTTAATGACTCTTATCAATGTTTTATAATATGGAATTGACAACCAATTACGTTGTTGGCATGCAATTATAGTATTTAAATGCTCTGCAGACCATTGAATCGCGAGTACTAATAGTCAAATAATCACGTCTTTTGACGTACTGAGTATTATAGGAAAGCGTCACATTCGTTACTTGTATGGATAATACGAGGGCGACACTGAAAGTTTTTAGAACTGGCCACTTGTAAACTATATAATTAAAAGATAAGTTTATATTTTGAAAATGGAACTCTTTGCCAATATTAACGAGTATGTTTTTTTTATTTTTCTTTTGTTTTACTTTTTGTCGGCAAATTGAAAATTGCCCGAATCACGTCAGCATGAATTTAACGCGAGTAAAATTTTGTGCCATGATTTCTATGACTTTTGATGTCATTTATGTCAACATGAATGTTATAATAGACTTCGAATGGCCTTTCATGATGAAGCCCCATCCCGTGCCACAATTTACAAATGGTATAATGAGTACAAACGTGGTCGCACTATACTTACCGATGATCTACGTGAGGGACGGCTTTCTACGGCGACGACTGAAGTTAACATCAGTGTTGTGCGGCGTATGATAGAGAATGACAAACGAGTGACCTATCAGCAAATTCGGACAAGCTTAGGCATCGGTATGACTCAAGTGCACAGAATCCTCCATAAACAGTTAGCGGTTAGGAAGCTTTGTGCCCGGTGGATACCTCATAATTTGACCGATGCCCAAAAACTCCGTCGCAGAAACCCCTAAAGACGAGTGGGGAAAACTGCTTTGCTCAGTGGTTTCATCGGATGCAACGATGCATTGATGTGAAGGGACACTATTTTGAAAAGATATAGTAAAACTATTAACTTTTATTTTTGCCCAGTTTTTTATTTTCTAAGAACTTTCAGTTTGACCCTTTTCTGTTTGATGTGTGTTTGTATTCCTGGTTTTTTTTTTTATTTAACTCAACTTACTCACATATGAACATTTCTTGTCTAGAACGTCTAGATATTAGACGTTCTACTAGACCAATAAAGGTAGTATTATTACGTTTTAAAAAAATACAATCATTCCGTATCTTGTTATCTGGTCATCTATAAACTTTGCTTTATTTAGGATAAATTATGGCGATGCTGTGTAAAATACTCATTATATCCATGGTTTATCTGCACGATAAATTTCTTGTTCCTTCCTTTGAAAGGACCAAGGCCCGGTGGCTCCATTCTTTACCTACTAACCTTCAATAAAATTCAGTCAATATATTTCATGACGGAGATGATATTTCGCAATTCCTATATCTATGGATATCTTTGGATTGTCTGCACTGCGCCAATCACCTTAAGGATAATGGAGTAAAGGGAATTTGTTTGTGAATTCTATGATAACCGCAAAAAGCGTATAAAGTGCTTGTCCGTCCTTCTAAGATTTATATTTCCTAATATGCATTGTAAAATATTACTGCTTTAATAGTCATGAACTATAGGCATTAAGTCGTTCTTGCTTTATTGAGTAATAAAATTCCAAACTATTAAATAAATAAATATATAGGGACAGTTCATACAGATTGAGCTAGCCCCAAAGTAAGTTCGAAACTTGTGTTATGGGATTCTAACTCAACGATATTATATTTTATAACAAATACATATTTAGATAAACATCCAAGACCCGAGGCCAATCAGAAAAAGTTCGTTTTTCATCATGACCCGACCGGGGATCAAACCCGGCACCTCCTGGGTGGCGGTCTGGCGTGGTAACCATTACGCCACGGAGGTCGTCATGAAAAGGATGTAGGATACACATTATGATATTTGAAAACGAATTGTCAACTAGAGTTTAACATATCTTAATAGTATCTTTATAAGTAGTTATTCATATAATAACATTTAAAAACAACATTATTGTTCGTTCTCAATGTTTTGGAACATGTTAAAATGTTAATCATACAGAATGCTCCCCTTCTAAATAATAACATCCTCGGATGTGACATACACGTACGTAACACATGAGCCCAATTAATCCCAAATTATTTTTTGAGAAAACGTGTTACAGGATGATTTCAGGTAAACTTTAAAAATGTGGTTAATAGTTAGGTAGAAATGTATCTTATCAGAACAATAGAGTATCTATCCTGTTTCCGGGATAATAGCACCATGTATTTTCCACCAAAGAAAGTTAAAATGAAACGTCTTTCAGTAACTATCTAATAGTAGATGTAATTTACTAAAACAACACTTCTCGATAAACCATACTCACAACTTATTTTATTACGCGGTTTACGTAAGTAATCGCTAATAAAAAACAATACTAAAATCACATGAGTCAGATGAATTTTAATTACGTATTGATACGTCAAATGTTTATCGAATTAATTTAATTGACTTTCGATGTAGCGAAATTTTCCTATACAAATGCAAATAAATAAAGACGTTTCATAGATTAGTCATACATCGCTGGCTGTCTGGCAATTCGGGTTATTTAATCTAAATTGCTAGATTATCTCTTAAGACGCTAAAACGAGAAAGCAGACTAAAATAGATACTAGAGTTGATCGATTACTTTTAAATGAGTTGATCGATTTAATTACTTTTAGGTGAAATCAAAGACAAAACTTGAGTTTACTTACGTTTGTTATTGTAAAAAACCTGGCATCCTTGTGTCTCTACTCACAAGGTAGAGTTCCGTCTTTACTACGCTTTATGTCAAAAATTATCTTCGCACACCCCAATGAATTTCTAACGACACACCAAACCACGGGGTGGGAGCGAAAAAATTCCGACTTTACGTGTAGGGGATCACACGAAAATATTTTTTAAGGATCTACCATTTTGTAAGCATAGATGTATGACTACAGCTTTCTAGTATTAAGCGTCTAGTCAGACGAACTCGACGAAACTATAACGGTTGATATTTAGTTTACTACGGAGCCTTTTTTATCCTAAGGAAAAATGATCATTATGATTGGCCTACAGTTTCAAACAATTAAACGCTGACTACTACTAATAATAATAATACTACTAATAATACTGAACGCTGACCGCGAAATGAATATTTAGAATCTGTTCTAAATCTGTTATAAGTATCGTAAAGTCGTTGATGAACTGTTAAAATTATGCTCAAATATTTATGATCATTAGCTTGATTATCATAAGATCTACATAATATAAATCATGCCTAATCGAAATAGATATGCCCATCAATGTTATTCAAACTGATTCATATTTTATTCTGCGCACATAGGAGATAGGTGATGTTTATCTGATTTTGACCAATTACACGTCTAACGCCCAACAACCTTGATGCGATCGCGATGTCTTCTTGTATGTATAAATCCTTTAATAAATATTTTTATGTGTAAATAATACCTATGTGCACCTATCCCCAATTTTATTAATTTATTGCTAGCATTTCAATTACAAGAAGCGTTACGACCGAAAATAGTTTTCTCTGGAAAATCGGAAAACATCAAATCATTAAACAAAGTTTTCGTCAATACTTACCTATCTTTGTGGGTTTATTCCAACGGACAGATTGTCATACGGATTTCATAACTATTAGGAAAAAAAACTATGAAAATTGCAACCAGCCTGATACGGGTTACTTTTTCACAGTTAATGCGAATCTGTTATTACGAAAGTTCAAGAGTAATTTAAATTCAGGAGATGCATTACTATTTCATTTAAAAAAATCGTCTCTATCACTTGTTTAATTCTACTGCGTGCTGTTGACATGTTTACTTCGGTCTCCGAGTACAATAATAAAATATACACAGAACAGACAGATAACACTAGACAGCAATTACAACGTGGATTAGGGATTAACAAAACCAAAACATGACATATTTGGATCTAATTTGTTCATGATACTTAGGCGTTCCAATGTCATACCGGTAAGGTATACTTTATACGACCAGTAATTTAAATACCATGTTATGGTTTCAAATAAAATAAAATATTTTTTTACATTAAATTTATTTATTCAAAAACAAAATTAGGCCACACGACATTAAAATGGCGATCAAAAAATACAAATATGATAGAATAGAATAGTAACAATCAATTAAACAATAACTACGGTTACCTGTTGGTGATTGCTAACCATCAGGGGAGCGGTAGGTTCGTTTGTCTGCCATATAAGGTCCTTATTAATGAACTTCCTTAACACATGACTATTTAGGTTACATATGATCGTTTAAGCAAGGAAATAATGGTCAAGTATTCAGTAAAAAAAGGTATTAAATTTAGAAATACTCGGTAAAATGCGCCTCTCTTGTAGCAGCCATCCGTCAGTAGAAAAAAAAGGTTTAGGGGTGCGGTGCGAAGGGCGCGTCAACGCGTCTCACATGGTTGAATATGAATGAATTTATGTAGTAAGCAAAATTTTTTAACTACTTACAATACAATCTACTTTTTTTTTACTGAATACTAGACCATTATTCCCTTGCTTAAACTATCATATGTAACCTATATAGTCATGTGTTAAAAGGAAATTCATTAATAAATTAGGACCATATATATTTTTTAAAAATGCATGGCTACTGCTGCAACTGCTGGTTAACAACATCCAGCCTTGAAAACTTTACCAATGGTGATCTTACAATAAACGCTTTTTTATTGTGATCGAAAAAGATTTATTACCTAATAAAGTTCACGCGTAAAAAAACTGTAGGACAAATCATGCAAATATAGTGTTGAGCACAACTAAAGTAGCGTCACGCCACAGGTCACGCTATGATGGCCGTTTTGACGTTTGTCCACTCATGAAGTTTCGTATTAATTAATAATTACATTTGAAGGAGCAAATTGCTGTTCTTTATTATCAATAGTGACGTTCAGTTAGTCATATAATTTATCGAATGTATGATTTTAGGACACAAAATTTATTTATTACATTGATTTCTAAACTATATATATTAGGGTCCCGCGAACATTTATCTTTTATTTTTATAAGATTATAATTATTGGTATACTTATTTACCACACAACTCTGCATTTGTTTTTCGAAATTCAAAGTGTGCATTTATAGTATGTATATACATTTTCATTCCAATATTCAGTTCGTTCAAATATAAGTAAACATTTATATTTTTGTTCTATTAAACCTTTTTAATTAAGTACATAAACTTATAGATTTGATTATAATTTTTTCGTGAATAAATTGACAGTTCACATCTCTATTGTAATATGTCAAAACGGCCATCATAGCGTGCCGCTACTTTAGTCTAACGATTATAAAAAATTTGAGTCTATTGCAATTTGAATATTATACACACGCACCTAAATAGCAACCAAAAATTCATTTTTATACTAATTTTACTCTCTTTTAAAAACGCTCGTCAGAATCCTTCATTGAGTTGTACTTGTGAATGATAGTTTAGCTTGATATTTTTAAAGTTGCTATAAATAAACTTCTAATATATGCTTAAAATACTACACAATTCCCTTAAATTCATGGCGTATTTCATCTTTCATGACGTTAGGCAACCAGCCTGCCAATAAAACCAATTATAACATGGATGTAGGGACAAATAGAAACAAATAAGGAAAACCTCAGCTGTCGGAACCTAGTAAAGTCACCAAATCCGAAAATTACCATCTCAACTGTGGTTTTCCCATGTTTTCGTCATGACAGTTATCTATTCTGAACCTGACACTACTGTTATGTTCTTGTACTTTTACTATATGACTCGTATTTATTTTATTGTTGTGTTTGTTAGGTTGTCTATACGACTGTAAAGTAACCAAACCATCGTAAACTACTCTCAATGCAAGAAATAGTAGGAAGTCAAATCCGGATATAAGAGTGAATCCGAGCAGCAAACTAAGTAGTCCCCCGAATGCCGCTGGAAAAAAATATGATAAATGAGTTATTTTTACTTAAGCATAATCCAAAGCACAAATTTTATCAAATAAATAACTTTCTTAAGGCGTTTTCTTACGTTTTAAAAAGTTTATATTTTGTGTGAATTTTCGACAATGCTTATATATGTGAAACCGACTCTTAATGTATACACTACTTCGCTCTCCCTCTCTTTCTCGACTTAAAGGATTATACAGACTGAAATAAGTTTTAGGAGTTATTTTATCAATCGTAAGTTTATGCTTTGTATTGTTGTCAAGTTTCCTATGAGAGGTGCCACGTTAAAATCTTTTCATAAACAAGAATTAGGTTAAAATAATTGAAATAATCATTACAGCTCAGAGAATTACAAATAGAAAAAAACAAAAACTCTATTCTATGAAATAGACATTTCCCCCACCAAATGTCTACGTGTAAAACAAACACACCGGTTAGTTGCCGTCAGTTAGTTAGTGTAAAAGTAAAACTAGACTCTAAAGTTACCGAATTAAACATTTAGGTCCGAGTTCACCAACTGATGTTTAAATTTTAAACAGATGACCCTAATCGGCTGTTTAACTAAATTGTGACGACCTCCGTGGCGTAATGGTTACCACGCCAGACCGCCGCCCAGGAGGTCCCGGGTTCGATCCCCGGTCGGGTCATGATGAAAAACGAACTTTTTCTGATTGGCCTCGGGTCTTGGATGTTTATCTATATATGTATTTGTTATAAAAATATAATATCGTTGAGTTAGTATCCCATAACACAAGTTTCGAACTTACTTTGGGGCTAGCTCAATCTGTATGAATTGTCCCTTTATATTTATTTATTTTATTGACGGAATGGACATAGTTTAAACATCGGTTAGGGTCCTGACGTGAGTTGTATCTCACTATATCACTGAATTTATTGAGTGCACAGCCTTCCCATTACGGACATAGCATTTACTTAACAGATTTTGAATTTTGTAGTATAAAACAATACCATACCATTTATAGATGTCGTTCGGGTAAAGACAAAAGTATGGAGGTACACTGCCATCTTTACAAAGTAGTATTAAACTATTCATTATTTTTCGGCTCATTCATTCAAAAACGTTTGGTTAGTTAACCGCCCTATAAAATTGAACGGTGAACATAAAAAAAACGCGGCTTGTTTAAACATCGATTCAAATATAACCGAGCGATTACGTAATCATTGATTATGTTGTAGTTGGCGAACTCTGACCTTAAGGCATTAAGCATAGCAGTTTATGGCTTATTTCTATTTCGTACGTTTGAATGTTCATTGGTAAAAAAAAAATCCTTGCCTTGATATGCATAGGCTAAGCAAATGTTATTGATATGATATATATGATATGTGCTTGCATATTTTTGTAGTTAAGGGAAAATTACTTATATGGGTACTTAAGAGCATTGTGTACGCTGTCCATGCGCACGAACAGTAATTTCGAACCTCTTAATACATGAACCAGTCATATTACAAAATATGTTAGTTACTAACAACTATAGATAATTTTGCCGTCTAAAAACTGAGAAAATATTGTGATTAATAGAGTATTCATTCATTCTATCAAGATAACATATGAGAGTTTTTCTTAATTTCCCCTACAGCGCTAGTTTGGAGGCTTAAATATCTAGAAATTCAAATGATTTTATCACCGATATTTCTTCATTATTTTTTTAAAATAATAGCTTTTTAATATAGAATAAAGTCTAATTTCAACCATTACCCCGTAATTATTTTTCTATAAATATTTGAAATCTATTAAAAAACGCTGCGCGCACACCAATACGTTACCGCTCCATACAAAAACCTGCGCAAGGCTTAAACGCAAATTTTTCAAGATGCCACAATTCTCATCTTCAAATCTCAATTCTCAAGTCAAATCAGACAAAAAAAAGTTTTACTCGGTAGGTACATCGATGGAGCAGTTGGTGTAGGTGGACATCCACAGAGTGTACGGGTTCGATTCTCACACGGTAAAAACGTTTGTTATAGTATCCGTTCTCATTTCCACAACACAAATAGGTTGAAACCTGTTTGACTTGGGATCCCGGTGGCGCTGAAGTATGTACAATTTATTTATACAAACCTAATATGTTCTGCCAGTTCAAGTAGACATCACGTCTATACTTAGTCGACACCAAATCGTTGAAAAAAATATTAAGTAAAGACTTGTTTTGTAAATCGACGTCATTGCTGAAACAAGATAACATTATAGACGACGCTATCCAAGTCTCATTTTTCGTACCTACCAATCGTTTAATTTGGCCAGGTAAGAAAAGCGGTATTGCGCATAGCAAATTTTGTTTTTTTTTTTACGAAATATTGTTTACTTTGTACTTCAATGATTCATTCATCTTTTTTAAGGTTTTATGATGTATCGAATAAGATCTATTTGGATTATTTCTTCAGTTGCAGATTTTGCTAAGATACGTATTTTTGACTGAACGAAACAGGAAGCTATGTGCAGTCAGACCGCGCCCAGACCAAACCAAACCCCCCCCCCCCCCCCCCCCAACGAAGTAAGAATTAAAAAAAATCGTTTAAATACATTGGAGAATTTAATGACGAAATTTAATTCTTACTTCGTTTGCAGCTAACTGTACTAAATCCATCAAATTCTGCTGGTGGTTCAGTATATACGATCGAGTCTAAGCTGTTATTAATGTCAGAAATATTCCTAAGAAATATAATTTTAAAATTTACCTTAATATTTCAATATGCTTTTAATCTCACGCGCTTCCTGTTTCGCTCGGTAGACGACTTTTAGTTACAAAAATACAATAATATTTTCTCAAGACGATTGGTACGAGTAATGAAGCATGGACAACGGACTAATGTAATTATATATTAATTTTAATAACTTGATAACGTGAACGATATTTATTTAATCGTTATTGATTATTGATAAGACTAAATTAATAACTGGCGACAACTAGTGATTTCTCCTAGCTATTACCAGTTATGCATCGGAACAACAGTTTGGTAGCGGAAAGCGATTTTGACCTAGGAAAAATGGATTATTCTTGACTTTCGGTAACATTACAGACGATAACAGACCAGTTTTGTAGTTTTTTTGTTGTTTCCTGAATGTCAAGAAATCGGGAAAAAAACGCGTTCTTTACAATCGAGTACCTATAGGAAAATAATCTTAAGATATAATATGGGGTAATCCAAAATAAATATAAGTTTACAATAATGCGATTGTATGAATAGAAAAATCTAAACGCGAATTTAAAAAAATATGTATAATTCTGCGAGAAATTACATAGTTTTTATACCTTGCTAAAAGTATACCACGTGACACGTCAGTATTCCAGTTTATGTTTATCCCCAAACGCCTCGTAAAGCACAAAATTATTCTGATACAGTTTCCAATTTTTCACGAAAAGAATAAATATAATTTTTGGAGTGGCAGAGCAATTATTATGAAATAGGCTAGCTCGACCGGGAAGTACCACCCTCTCACAGAATATCGACGTGAAGCAGCAATGCGTTTTGTTCGGTGAGTGAGAGATCCGGAAGTCCAACTCCTTCCCTATCCCTTCCCTCCTTCCTTTCCTCCAACCTCCTTGGTGGACAACGTATTGGTAGCGCCCTAACACCAGGCCCGCTTGCTTGTTTGTCTACTGTTTGACATATAAAATAAAATAAAATATATATAAAAGCTTTTCGAGCTTTTCATGAAAATGGGAACAATATTACGATTAACGGTCTATAATAAAACAAGAGATGCAGGCCGCTGCCAGCAGGTCGCATTGAAGGCGTTAGGCAGCAGGCTTAAGTCCAGCAGTGGACTTCTTGTGGTTGAGATAATGAATAAAATACAACCCACATAATTATATTTAAAGAATATAATTGTTATTGTGACATATTGAGTAACAATTTCTACATTAATGATACGCAAAGTCGCAATGTTCAATATTTTAAACTTTGATTTGAAGTCGGGTGACTTCAAATCAAAGTTTAAAATATTGCTCCAATGCCGTCTCTCGTCTTTTGCTCTTAGTGAGAGGGTTCTCACTAAGAGCAAAAGACGAGAGACGGCATTGGAGCTTGCATGGCATAAGGGAATGCTGAGCGAAAACTGTGGCTGACAATGAGGGAAAGTAAGAAAATACTTTCTACGTGGTGAATTTTGTTTCAATGAGAGTTAAAACCAATTAATATAATAGATAACATAATCCTACTTCCTACTATATATTATAAACATCCATGTACATCTCTGTACCTAAGTTTTTTTACATTTTGGTATTGTAAAACAAAACGTAGTTTTTTTTTGTTTATTTAAATCGAATACGTTACCGAGTGTTTCCTGGGATTATTGCTAAAATGCTAGCTCTACACTACACTCTCTGAAAGTTGAGAGAAGTGACATGAAATTCGATACGAAGTTAAAAGAAAACTGAAGATGAAGTAGAACGAAGAGCTCGTGCACACTTTCGTTTTCGCTCAACCTCGCGAGAGTGTAGAGCAAAAGATTCACCGTACACAGATTTATTAAAAATATGAAATGTCTTGATATGCGACGAAAAAGCCCGTACGTAACTGGTTTTCTTATGCCATTTCTTTTATTTGATAATGGCCATATTACTACATGGTCCAATGGGAATTATTGAACTTTCTGTTTTTTTATATCCATGCTCTTATAATAAATATAAGAGCATGGATATCAGTTTGGCAGTCCTGAACCATGCTCTGCAAAAATTTGATATTCTGTTTATAACGTTCATTAATTAGACAGCTCTGCAAACCAGAACCAGACTAAACAACTGTTAACTTAATTAACTGTTATAATTAATTTATAAAATAGTAGTAACGTATCTACACTGTGTACTGTATTAGAAAATTATTAGTAGGATTTGTTTTCGTAATTTCTAGGACTACATATTCAGCCGAAGCATTGCGTAAAATTGGGAAAGTCTAGTGTTGATGGAATACCTACTTACATTCTTATTCGTCCTAGCGCTATATCTTTTACAAGACCATTAGCATATTTTTCAGGTCCTATTTATTAATTCTAAATCGCATTTGATATTATAGGCCCATCGTTTGAAGCGGAGACGGGCGGAAAGATAAATTATTTTTAATAACCAACAGGATGTCGCTTTTTCGAATGGGATAATAGCAATATCTTATTGGTTATTTGGTAAACAACCCAGCTCCTCCGGCTATTTCCGGTTCTGCAGGCGATGAGCCTTTGAAAATCATTCGACTATGCAGTGTACAAGTTAAGATTGAGAAATAAATAATTTCCAACAGATGTGAAAATACCTTTATACAAATATCTATTTGACTTTTAAATGTGCGTCATCCATTAAGTACATCACTCATTTATATCTCATATCAAACATCGACAACAGATAAAGATCTCTTCTGAACCAACGAGGTCAAACAATTCAAAACTTCACCGATCCTCACATTTTAGTTAAGGAATATTTTCGTAGTTACATGTGGCTTTGAAGTCGAAAACTGAAAATAGAACGGATAACTAGGTACGAGTTCTTTTCTAAACAAGTAAACTTGATTGGCTTGAAATTAATCATTAGGTTGCACGCCAGTACGCTCGCGACAGCTCGCCAGACAGCACCTTAATAACATGTCCACAGTAGATTTCTCGCTCTCGCAGATTATTGGTTTAGTTCCGTATAATTCTTGAAGTCGCAAAAATAATTGTAAGAAACTTCAACGAGAAATTGCAGATGTAAATGTAGCCTTAGATACCCGCGGATCATACTGATAATAACATTATAAAGAGATCACATACAAAATAATTATTTTAAATAAAAAATGGATGTAAGTAAATGCGAAATATTTTTAAAAAACATACACGAGTAAATTTAAAAAGAGCGGACAAAATATTAGTGGTGAGACTATGCGACTGCTTTTAATTGTCATTAATATTATAGTATTTCATTCTAAGGTCTTACTTAACTCGCCTTATCAGGCATTGAAAAAAATATTTGAGCTGAGCGAGCCGAAGGCGAGCGAAGCTCTCCATACCAGACTCTCCTCATTTGGTTGTTCGTCTTCTCCTCCCAAACTACTCCACCAATTAGAACCAAACTTGGCACATCTTAAGAGACAGTTTGTGGCAAGGTTTTAAAAAAATAAAAATGAAAATAAAATGTGCCAAAATGTGCCAAAATGTGCCAAAACCAATAAAGCTGATTTTTGGCGCCAAAACTTTCAACATTCGCTCAGCTCAACTTTGCATCGCGTTACGCCATGCACCCCTAGTTATAAAATAAAGAAAAATAAACTAACAAGAACGGCAATGCATTGTGTTGTAAGTTATTGGTCAATGTCCCAAGAGCCACTTCCAGGGGGTAGTCGAAATGTTCGCACTCGGGCAAGCACTGCAGCGTACTTTCAAAACTTGAGTAGCTTATCTGGCCATCTAGCGGATCTGAAAAAAAGATTCATTTAAAGATTTGAAAGATCTTTTTAAAATTAAATCTGACTTCTTTTCGTCCCGTTTCCTAATTAATCCATTTCTTAGGATTTAGGCTACCTAAAATAAAAATAAAATAAAATAAAAATCGGTATTGTCGTCTTGCTTATCACTTAGGAAAGTGATAAGCAAGACGACAATACCGATTTTTGCATGGAGCGACTGCCATCAAACCTTCAAAATCCAAAAGAGAAACTGAACCTCACATTACGTCACAACTTTTTCGGTTTCCTCCCGTTATTGTCTCTGCCTTCGTCACCAGTTAGGCTAACTAAGCATAAATTTATTGCTGGCCACTCACCCGTACATTTCTAAACGAACGATTTTTGTAGCGAACGATCAACGAATGTCCGATACAAAATTACAATTTGACATTTTCAGAATGAAAAAACACATGCAGTAATTAATTAATTAATAAATATACTTAGTAATAGAAAAAATATGAGAATAAGCACCTTTTCTATTAAGACAACGATTAACGATCACGAAAGTGTGAGTACTTATCAAGGCCGATAAGACGTGCGCGTTTTTCGATCGTAATCTATTTAATTTAATTGTACTTTTTCCTTATTTATAATTTTCAAACTGGAAGTGATAAAATTGAATGCGCTCTATACTCAGCTATCAATTTACATTTAACTGGTAAGTGATTATCAAGTGATGAACATTGACGTTTTTATATTAGTCCTATGTTTTTTTATAGCCGGCGCATATTCTACATCGGCTATATGTATGGAGTGCACGTGGGCCACCAAACTTGTAAAACCATTGAACCAATGAGGAATCCAGTGATGCTGGCGCCAGCTACTGTATCAATATTACTATTGATACAGTGATTGATACAGATTTGTATTTACATACAAAGACACATAATCTTAATCCCGAGCGACGGAGCAGCGGTTAATCGACAAGGCGACAAACTCACTATATATCCAGTTTATTATTTTATAGTCAGTTTATTATTTTATTCGGTAATGTCTGTGTACCCCTCAGTAGAGTGCGGGACGTCTGACATAACATAACCCTAATGTTTCCCCGAACGACGACGACGAGAACCGAAGGTTTTTATATTAATAGAAGAATGTTTCACTCTCGAAGAATAAGATAAGATTCTTCGAGAGTGAAACACAGGCCACGAAGAAGTCCGCGCCGTTTACTTACCTAAATATATCGCACACACACCTCATCTAAACAGAGACAAACTCAAAAATATTGTTCTTTATTTTCAGAATAGGTGAAAATCTGATTTCTGTGTCTCTGTGGACTGCTGGAATTTTCTGAATTGATCAATATTTAAATGCAAATAAAATGAATTTATTATAATCTTTTTATATGGGGGCTGAATTATTGATTTTCCCTACATATTTCCGTATTGTTTAGAAACCACATTTTTTTTAAATTGCTTTAATTCAACCACACGGGCTGTCAAAAAGTGTCACCATATACATTTTATAAATGGATATTACGTCAACTCTTCCTAAAAGCTTGTGAAAATTGATTGTGCGAGCCAGCCCACAAACTTTACTTCTTTATAATATTAGGGTAACTCACTTAAGGCGAGCGATTTCATAAGTGGTCCCGGAGCGCCCAAAATATCTGTTTTGTAACTTCCGGGTTCAGACACATCCGTTCACATACATTTTCAATATCCCGTATGAGGAACACTCGGCTTCGTGTAAATAATTCAATGGTTACCTTCAGTCACAGAATTAATATAAGTAGTACTAACGCTTCAGTGTAAGCATTTTTACAACTTTCATAATAGGTGTATAAATTGTTCATATTTTAAATAGGAATAAAATATTAACCTATTATATGTTTATATTGTTCTTTGAATAAAGTTTACGCACCTTTCAAGATAAAATCTCATGTAAATAAAACTCTCATAGCATATTAGAATAAAATAATCCCACCAAAAACATTTTCATGTAAAAATGTTGCCAAGACGAGTCTACATAGCTTACCCTGTGAAAAAGTTATCAGATCTCGTATAAAGCCAAGCTCTAAAGACTACACGCTCGCACGCACGATTTTGATTATGGTGTAGTGTAGAGATTGTACGTTTTTTTAAACCATTTTTATGCAAAATTTGAAGTAGAATCAAGTTGTCCCATAATAACTTTACCCCCCTTTTTTACCCCCTTAGAGTTCGAATTTCGAAAAATCCTTTCTTATCGGACGCCTACGTCATATAATAGTTCCACCTGCCAAGTTTCAGATTTTTACGATGAGCGGTTTAAGCTGTGCGTTGATTCTCAGTCAGTCAGTCAGTCAGGACAAAGCATTTTATATATATAGATAGATATACAATGTGTTGTTTTAGTCAGTTGCAATATTTGAATAGAAAATTGTAAGAGGCGTAAATAATTCGTTGGTTCTATTTTAAAAGCCGTAATCCTGTAAATTGTTCTTTACTTACTAAGTTTTGAGAGGTTTTTGAAAAACCTCTATCAGTGCGCAGAATGAACCGCGACAATGTTCGTATATTTATGAGCAAAGAGTTTGTTATAAGATGTTGGCCACTTTAATGAAACATTTTGACGCCTTGACGCAAATTTGCTGTCAGTAGTGACAGTTAATAAATGGAATCTAGACCTATGTTGTGTTTATACCATGTTTATACGGAAAATTTCAATTTACCATGTGATCGAAGAATTTTCCAAATTTTTCTGCAGCGTTTCTGTGAAGCGGAAGTGACCACCGCATACTAAGAGGCGGATGTCGGCGCCCTCTCATACGGAGTGATTTCATAACATAAAATGTATGGTGTACGATTTGCGGGCGGATGTCGATTTTCGTCATCCGCCCGCAAATCGTACACCATCATAAATTCACACATCCAATTTAAATGTAAGTTTTATATAATGTTTTTTTTCACATATTCGTGTTCAGTATCAGCAGTAGATACGCGTCCAAAAATATTGCAACTGTACAAAACCACACATTGTATAGATATTACGCCGTTTTAGTCAAAATAAAAACCGTTCACACTAACACGGGAGTTGCTATGGTCCGACACCGACACCATCCCACTACACTACTTAATTTATATTTTTGTTTCAAAACAAGGAAATATTTCCAAATTTCGTTTACACGAGTCGGTGACTAAATGCGATCTACAACCGAATACGAAGTCTGAACTGAACGAACTATTTTTAAAGAGTAATCCATAAAATATAATTGCAACAAGGTGTCAAGGTGCGAGGACAGGAGGTTATAATATAATCATGAAAAACAATGCTTAGGATTTGGATGAAATCTGACTCAAAGCTTGAAACCTGAATTAACTTTTTCTCTCAAAAATAAGGCACAGAATAAGGTTCATTAAATTATTGGGAAAATCGGCATGCTGGCAAACGAAGTCGCGTAAACAGTTTTGTGTAGTCCAATGTGAATATTCTCGTCCCCAAAAGTACAGCTTGAGTTTTAAAAATACAATTTGTTACACACACAACACCGAAACATTTTAAAATGCTAGTGGCAACTCTAATTGACCACTTTCAGTTCAATCTCATCTCTAATTAAACTGATCTTTTTTGATAGAAATTTTATTCCCTTGGCTATGGAGTTGTTATTTTGGACTACTAAATTAGTATCGAATCCGGAACATGATTTCGCGTTCGTTATTAAGTAGAAACATTATTATGATAAACTTTTGCAATCAAATTTTGATTAACAGATATGAAAAACCCAGAAAAAGAAATTATATTGGATAGGTAGATACCAATTTGTATTACCCGCCTCGCCCAATCAGGTTTTCTTTCTTGTTTTATATGTATTTTTACTATTTTACATACTGAAATGTTTCCAATCTGTCAAGTTCTTTATTTTGCATAACACTCATCCCAAACATTCTGAATTAACATTATATATATGGGATACTTATAGATGGTATTTTTTGCCAATTGCGCAGCTTCGAGTTAATGTTCGAGTTTAGTTGAAAACAAATTGGAACTTACTTAAAATATTTTCCAAACAGTCCAGGTCATTGAAATTACATAGGCGGAAGTATTCTGAAATATAGATTTCAAAAAATTTACATTTCGTACTAAAACATTTTAAGATGATTTATTTTATTTTTAATAACGTACCTTGCATAGGAAAAAAGAAAGGCACGCAATCACAAGCGTTCTTAATGACCTCCATTTTCTGATAAGCAATGCAGTTATGAAAAGAATACTTCTGAAAAACACCGAACTGCATCTAAAAGACAAAATGAAAATTAATACGATACGATAGACCAAGAAGCGATTTAGCTCTTCTCCTGCGATGGATGATCAACTAGAATCTAGTAAACTATTTATTTCGAGCGTTAAACCATTGAAATCCAGTAACTAGATTTCAATAGTTTAACGCTCGGCTATAAGCGAATGTTCTTATACGACGGGCGAATATTCGTTGCCCACAGGTTGGTTTCCCAGCGTGAGCACTGCCAAACAAGCACCGCTAAAAGACATCTTTCTTGCCGGTAGTAGGAACTGACAGCGAACGTAAGGTTATGTCGTCTTCGTCGTAATCTTACTGTAATAGTTTGCAGAGCTATTTACCCTTTGGGATGTTCGTTAAAATCTTCAACATTGGGTTGCAAGCATTCTGCGCCAATCTCCCTTTTTAGCCCCCTCGCGGTTAAAAATCCGCGTGACTCTAGTTCTAGGATGTTTACGTAAATAAATTACACAACCAAAAACGATGGAAGAACTAGTATAAAAAGTTTTCTAGATCGTTCTTTATGATATATGGATTAAGTACGATATCTTCAACATTAATATTGATGTCGATTGTAATTTGAACGTCATCCTCACATTGAATAATGACAATATATTTTAATAAATTATCATTTTTACGATTCTATATCCATACTAATATTATAAATGTGAAATTGTGTATGTTTGTATATTAGCTTGTGTGTTTGTCTTCCCTTCACGTCGTAAGTAATGAAGGGATTGATATGATTTTTTTATTGGGGATAGTTTAAGGTCTGGAGAGTAGGATAGGCTTTTTATCCCGGAAAAACATCTTATTCCCACGGAAAAAAATAAAGTATATAATTTTTTGTTCTTCTTTCACGTCGAAAGGAACCTAAGTACTGACATGACTTTTTTTAAGAGAGATGATTAAATTTAAGGTCTGGAGAGTGATATAGGCTCCTTTTTATTCCGGAAAAACATCTCATTCCCACGGGAAAAAATAGTATGACATTATTTTTACATAGTTTTTTAACGGGGATAATAAGGTCTGGATTGTGACATAAGGCTACTTTTCCCCCCACGGGATAAAGAGATTCTCATGGGAAAAGTTATTGGCATATCCCCTTGACCACGCAGGCGGAGTCGCGGGTAATAGCTAGTAATACATAATTCCATAAAATAGAATTATTTATTCATAGCCTAGCAGATCTTCCTGGAGGTACTCTTTAATTATTATGAATCTTAATTATTACTTACGATATAAAACAAGCTATTTCATTACGATACGCTGGCCGGGCACAAAAACTAGGAACTTGGCACTCTATTCTCATTTTAATATACCTACTTTACCCCCAGCGTAAAATTGTGTAAATATAACAATACAGTTTTAAAAAAGCTCTTAGAAAGGTAAGTATTATACTTACCTTTCTAAGAGCTTTTTTAAAACATAGAAATATAACGAAAAATTGATGATATGAATAATGATACTTTTGATATAATTTAATAAAACAGAGTGAAATCAAATATAATAATCAGATGTTGTATGTATTATTTTGAGAGAATTTTAAAAAGTCACATCAAATGTCACATAAAGAATAAAATAGATCTATTCAAATTTCGAATCATTCACACTTCCCCTTAAGGACATACATCATCTATCCATCTTCATGCAGACCATCAAAATAAAAACACACTAAACTAAGCACAAATCAGTAGCAAACTTTTTGAACTTAATGCGTCCCAATGGTTTTGTTAAAATGTCAGCTGGGTTACTCTCTGTTGGAATGTATTCTAATATTACAACATCCTGAATCACACACTCTCTAATATAATGTGCTCTTATATCTATGTGTTTTGTCCTTCGGTGGGCGACAGGGTTGGTAGCGAGTTTTATCGCACTTTGGTTGTCCACATGAATCTTAATGTGGTCTACTGACTTACCACGAACGAAGCCAATAAGTTGTTTGAGGTGTGTAGCCTCCTTACATGCTTCCGATAGGGCAACATATTCAGATTCTGTAGAAGAAAGTGCTACACAGGCTTGTTTCCTGCACTCCCATGAGATCAGCGAATCTCCAACCTTAAACAGAAAGCCGGAAAAAGATTTCCTGTCTTTAATATTGCCACCCCAATCAGCGTCCACGTAGCCAACTGTAGTGAACTGTTGTAGCTTAAAGGACAATTTCAGCTTCATAGTGCCTTTCAAGTAACGTAAAATTCGCTTTGCAGCATTGACATGGGTAGCGCGGCAACACGAATTGTACTGTGCAAGAAAGCTTACACTTGCTGCAATGTCAGGTCGTGTATTGCAGGCCAAATAATTTAACTCTCCTATGAGAGATTGGTATTTCCAAATTTCTTGACGAGATAGTATATTACCTACTTCCCCTTCCGCCAATAATTTGTGTAAACCAAGCTCCATTGGTGTAGTAGCTGGCTTGCAATCAAGCATTCCATGTTTTTCAAGTAAAGTAGTAATGTAATTTTCCTGGTCTAAACAAATTTCATTCTCGTTTCGGGTAAGACGCATCCCGAGACATTGTCGAGCTTCCCCTAAATCCTTGATTTTAAAGAATACTCGTAAACTATTTAATAACTCATTTTTATATGATTTGTTTGTATATAATACTAAAAAATCATCTACGTACAAAATAATATAAATCTGTCTGACAGCATCAAAATATAGACAGTTGTCAAACTCGCAACGTTTGAAGTTCAAAGACAATAACACGTCATTGACTTTTTCATTCCAACTGCGTGAAGCTTGTTTAAGTCCATAAATTGCTTTCTGCAGTAAACAAACTTTATGCTCTGAACCTTTTTCTATACATCCCTCAGGTTGTTTCATATAAACCTCTTCATGTAAAATACCGTTTAGAAATGCAGTATTTACATCGAAATGGTCTATGAATAAACCTTTTTCTATTGCGTAAGACAACAATAAGCGAATTGTCGACTTTCGTACAACTGGAGAAAAAGTTTCGAAATAATCTATGCCATAGGACTGGGTGAAACCTTTAGCTACAAGTCGAGCTTTGTAGGTTTTGACACCATCTGCATCGAACTTATATTTAAAGATCCACTTATTTCCAACAACTTTGGCACCAGGTGGTTTGTCTACTAGCGTCCAGACTTGATTTTCATACATAGAATTCATTTCTTTGTCCATCGCCTCTTTCCAATTGACACGATCCTGTCGACTGAGAGCGTCTTTCACAGTCGAAGGTTCGAGGTCAGTAGACGAACAAAGAAAGTTCTCTTGATTTATGCGATTACGCAAAGGATATCTACAGGTGGGAATGGGAGTACTATCGCCTGTAGGTCCCGTAGGTGTCACCAAGTGTGATTGGCTATAGGGATCAGAAATGTCAATATCCCCTCTAGCGTTCTCATCAGCTACTGTACGTGAAGTAGACGGAGTCTCGGCCGTATTTAATTCAATGTTGGATTCTGGTTGAACCTTGTTGTTCATCTCCCAGGTAACAACAGTGTTGTCGACGTCAACATTTTCTGAATTATTGGCACTTGTTACTTCTGTACTGTGTAGTTCTTCAATGAAGGTGACATCTCTCGCTGTTACAATTAAACGAGGATTATTTGGGTCTGAGAAACGGTAACCTTTCGTTTCTTCACAATAACCCACGAAAATATATTTATTTGCTTTAGGGTCCCACTTTTTGCGAGTTTCTTTTGGTACGTGCACATATGCTCGAGATCCAAAAACTCTCAAGTGATCAACATTCGGAACTTTTCCCGACCATAACTGTTCTGGAATTTTACCTCCATTTGCACTATGTGGCAGCCGATTCTTAATGTACACAGACGTGTTACAAGCTTCAGCCCAATATTTCTTATTAAGTGGCTTGTGAAGTAACATTGAACGTGCCATCTCCGTAATAGTACGAATAGAGCGTTCGGCAACGCCATTCTGTTCAGGAGTGTAAGGAACAGACAGTTGATGTTTGATTCCCTTACTACGCAAAAAGGTATTAAAATTATTATTAATAAACTCGGTTCCGTTATCTGATCGTATAGCCTTAACTTTGAGGTTTGTTTCTAGCTCTACGAAAGTGACAAAATCTACAAAAGATTTAAACACTTCTCCTTTAGACTTTAGAAAATAACAGAACATTTTCCTAGTAAAGTCATCTATAAGGATGAGCATAAAACGAGCACCTCCATAAGATGGCTCTGACATTGGACCGCATACGTCCATATGGATCAGTTCGAGTTTTTCTGTTGCTCTCTCTGCCACACCAATTGGAAACGGTAAACGGTGCGCCTTACCTTGCAAACAGGCTTCACAGGGCTCCATTACGCTTTTTCCAAAATTAAATCCCGGAATCTTACGTAAATCCTTTTCATTTACATGACCAAGGCGTCGATGCCACAGCACCAACGGGTTGCTTGCCTTTGTCGCCAAAGCAGCGTCTACTACAACAGGAAAACAGTTGTCTAACTTATAGATACCTGGGACGCGATTCTCGGTTCTTGCGAGATATCTCTATTTCGAGATAATGTCGAATTTTAAATGTCTGCTGAAAATGTCACCAAAATCTCTATAATTTCATTTTGACCTATTCTCGGTGCCAATAGAGATAAATGTCGCCAAAATGTCATACTTTTTTGGTGTTACGTTCCGTTTTTTCGATTGTGTTGAATCACAATCGAGCTAAACGAATTTGGAACTAGAATAGTCTTTAATATATCATAAAACTAATATAATACTAAACAACATAAATGCTATAATATATTACAACACAAAAGTATCATAAAATAGGTTCTCAAAGAAGGAAATGAAATATTTTGTCTAATATAGCTGCGTGAAAAGTAACGTAATTTTTCTTTTCGCGATTTCGAATTGACAACACAACTTTGACAAGTCGAATAAACGCCGTTTGTTTTCCTTTAATTCTACTTAGTGTTATTTTTTATTTCTATTTTTTTTTTAATCCACTATATTATAATTAATAAAAAACGACATAAAATCGTCTCCAGACATATACACATTAATTAGACATGACAATTGAGATTTCGACTGACATAATGTGTGAAATATCCAATGTCTACTGCTGTCGACCACTCGTTGCTTGTCGAACGCTGGGGTACGACATAATCTCTACCGTGAGATGCTGAGAATACGGAAATCTGTTTGCAATCGACATCCGCCATGTTTTTTCGAGATATCTCGATGTCGACATTATGTCACGCGCCCGAGAATCGCCTCCCTGAAGTAACACTCGCCGTAGCCAAAAGCTTACCCGTAACCTTGCCAGGAACAGATTGGTGATACAACTTACATCCATCCGATTCAAAACTAATTCGCCATCCTCTCTCTACTAATTTCGAAACAGAAAGAAGGTTAACACGCAAACCAGGCACATATGTTACATCCTTCACGATAAATTCTCTTCCGTTCAGTTTAATCATAATATTACCTATGGCTACGCTAGAAACCTTATCATTATTTGCACATGTCACTTCAATATTATTTACATCCTTAAAGTCTCTAAACCAAGTTTTCTGGAAACACATATGATTTGATGCGCCGCTATCTACGTACCATACATCCGAATTGAATGAATCATGCGCGCAAAGGGATGTACACATACATAAATTCGCTTTGCTCGAAGCTGACGGTTTATCATATTTTTCCTTGGTTGAAGGGCAATCAGGAGATCGGTGTCCCTTCACACCACAGCGAAAACACTTAGGTTTGGATTTTCCTTTTCCCTTCTTGTCTTTTGTTTTAGTTGCTAAGACTGAACTTGTGGTAACAGTGCTTGAGGTAGAGCAGTTCGTTTGGCGTGAATCTTCTTGTAGAAGTTTAATACGAACATTTTCTGATGTTAACTTCATTCCTGAATGCTCTATTGCCATCCGCATTGGTTTGTACTCCTCTGACAAACCTCTTAACAGCACAACAGCTATCAATTCATCATCAACACCTTTGTCAATCTCATTTAGCTTTTGAGCGTGAGACATTACTGCCGCTACGTATTCGTGCATCGAAGCGTGTTTTTCTAGGGTTTCATCAAGAAACGCATTGAGTAATACAATCCTTCTGTTAATTCCTCTGTCTTCGAATACCGATAATAGGGTTTTCCATGCCTCAGAAGCAAATTTACAATTTTGAACATATGGATATAGGTGTGGTTCAATATGTAGACAAATTATTGATAGGGCTTCTTGATCCCTGTCAAGTTCCTGGGAAATGGTGGAGTCGGGTGTGTTTGAAGTATATGTGAATAACTTATCTTTCAGTAAAAGCATTTTGATTGCGAACTTCCAAGAAGAAAAATCTTCAAGGCCTTTTAGTTTTGGTATACTAAATTTCGTTGAGAGGGCCATAACCTTTTGATATAATTTAATAAAACAGAGTGAAATCAAATATAATAATCAGATGTTGTATGTATTATTTTGAGAGAATTTTAAAAAGTCACATCAAATGTCACATAAAGAATAAAATAGATCTATTCAAATTTCGAATCATTCACAGATACAAGTACTTAGAATAAATAGAAAGAAAAAATATGGCAATACGCCACATATAGCATTTTCTTGCGATACTTTTATTTTTTTCTTACTGTGTCCCAGGAAATTAAACGTTAGCAAATGTATCAGACATTCCTGTGAGGTCTTTGAAGATAGAGACAATTATTTGCCATCATTCATTTTTCTGACATGAATGGCAACTATTTTTTAATAATAAATATGTGATGAGTTACACTGTTTAAAAAATGTTACATATAGGCTGTAATAGTCTTAAGTTTTTCCAGTTCTCAAAATTAAGAAAACAACTTAAACTTAGTCTGGCCATAAATACTGTTAAAACTAAAAATAAACAAAATATTACGTTTGAATTTGGAATCTGTCATTTTTATATAATTTTTCATTGTCTTTTCTTATTTTGGCGCCAATACATTGTACAATATTTTGCGATATTGAGTGGGGTGATAAAGAGAACCGAATCGCTGTGATTGCATTACACAAAGCAGGTATGGAGCCAAGTCCAATTTTTAAAACTCTCCATACGCTTGGTATTAGTAAAATGTTTGTGTACCGGGCTATTAATAGGTACAATGAGAGCTCCTCTATTTGTGACAGAAAAAGATCTGGCCGTCCACGTAGTGTTCGTACGAAAATGGTGGTCAAAGCAGTAAGGGAAAGAATTCGAAGAAATTCTGTCCGAAAGCAAAAGATTTTATCTCGGGAGATGAAGATAGCATCTAGAACCATGTCGCGTATTTTAAAAGATGACTTAGGACTTGCAGCCTATAAGAGACGTACTGGTCATTTCTTAAGTGATAATTTAAAAAAGAATAGGGTGGTAAAATCGAAAAAAATACTGAAGCGGTACGCAAAGGGAGGTCACAGAATTTTTTTATTTACGGATGAGATTTTTTTTACAATTGAGCAACATTTTAACAAACAAAATATATTTTTAAAAAAACATTTCTCAACTCAACTCCTTTCGCTCACTCACACGCTCTTTAGGCTAAATAATTCCCAAATGTCGAAACAAGTATTTGTAGCTGTAATACAATCCAATCGGCCTCTCGGAAAATTTGTTTTAGCTCTCTGATCTCAGGGAAAATAGCCGAGTCTAATCTAAACAATCCATGCCGTAGACACCTCCAATCCCCGAGAGAGTCACTTTAGCTGTCAACGTTTAAGTAAATGAAAAACTTGTTCTTGGGGTCTATTGTTTATTCGAGAACATCTCTGACGTGTCGTTTTGTTGGATGACTAATAAAATAAAAAAATGTGTGTAAGTCATTTAAAACCATCGATAAAACACAATATTCTAATTAATCGAGCTTTATCTATATATATAAAAGAGAAAATCACTGACTGATTCATCACGAAATCTCCGAAACCACAAGTGCCAGGAGTCTCAAATTTTGCATGGGGGTTTGTTTTGGGGCATAGGTGCTCACTAAGAAAAGATTTTTGTCAATTCATCCCCTAAGGGGGTAAAACGGGGGTGCAAAGTTAGTATGAAACTTTGCCGTTTCTAAAGTTATTCGAATGAAATTCAGCATGAAGGTTCTTTATTGAAAGGCATGAAACACGAGTAAAATATCTTTCTCAAAAATTATCCCTTAGGGTTAAACGGGGGTGTAAAGTTAGTATGAAACATTGCCGTTTTTGAAGTTATTCGAATGAATTAGACCAAATAGGAGCGTAGCATCAGTGAAAAATGATACAAAAACGGGGAAAATTATTCATATCGCGATAGTGTTTTCGACAACCACGCGAACGAAGTCGCGGGCACAGCTAGTAATGTATAAAAGTAATGGTATGTTTTCTATTCATTTGTTTCCAGAATAATGATACTAAAAATATAATAATTAGGAGTGGTAGAGCATTTATAAAATGGACTTGATCGACCGGGGAAGAACGTAGAAATGAGTTTCGTTCGGTGAGTGAGAGATCCATAAGCCAAACTCCTTTCCCTTCACGTTTTCCTTATCCCTTCTCTCCTTATCCCTTCACCTAACTACTTTCCAAAATAAAAATGTACGTAGGTACTTATAACTATAAAGAGGAAAGATTTGTATTTTTCTTTATTTTCTTTCGCCGTTAGTTCGTACATTAAATTTAATCCTTACCCGTGCGAAGCCAGAGCGGTCCGATACTTTAAAATAATTTATTCCAAAAGTGCGTAGGTGTGGAAGTAAGTTTGAGGCGAGGAACGCTTTAGTTTAGATCGTGGTTTCGTTTAAATAACTTAACACGTTCACATTCATGCAATCTTATTTTTCAGTCAATATTAACATCATTAATGTAATTATTTTATTAATAGCTTACAATTATTCACCGGTTTTGGACTTAGATAAACTTTATTCCGTGAATAAATTCTGATAAGTATTATCCCACCATCAAAGCATCGTACATCGAACAAAATGACAATTAAATAGATAGCAACCAAAATAGTTTCAAGGTTCTTAATAATAATTATAATTATCTCTTAATGACAAACAACGGGCATTAATATTCGTAAGATTTTAAAATCATGAAGAGGACATGTAGAGAACTTTCTAACGTGATTGAAGAGCATTAACCTAATAAAAATTAAATATGCTGAAGGCAAATACACTGAAGAGAGCATCAATGGAATTAAATCACAATTGTCCGTCGATTGCCAATAACCTAACAAATTGACAATTGCATTTAAACGTCTCACAGTCAGGGGCCCGATTATTTCAAATGTCAAAAACTATTCCACTGATACACTATCGGCATTCTTTTGAGACACGATTGAGACACTATTGATAGTCCATTGGTGCATTTGTGATAGTAGAATCGGGCCCCAGGCCACTTCTGTGGACTGTGCCATGATTATGACTAAATTCCAATCCGACAAGCAAGAAAGATCGTCATAGATAAATTACAGGGAAAACTACGCGTCACTGTGACTGGGCGTGACTGCAACACGTCATCAGTCAGACCATGGTCAGACCCCTGTAATGATTTTCATAGCTATAATAAAATTAATCCGTGATTACACAAATCGATCTTGACCTCGACGCGCGGCCGCCGCGCGGTGTCTACGCGACATGTACATGTACCTTGTGTACTAGTCAATAAAGTTTAATTTGCTATGAACGCAGATATCCGCGAAGTCGCGCGCGGGCGCTCATGACATCGTCTGAACGAGCCCTAACACGACTTGGCAACTGAGCTTCGCCAGGTGCGACTGAACCGACGTATTCACCGACATCCATGTGAAACAGCGAGGTGCGAACTGTGCCGCGAGCAGCTTTTATATTAGGGATACTCATCTTGTCCGACCAGTAAAATTAAACATACGTTTCTATAGAAACAGTATTTTGTACTCTTACCTCATCATAATAATAACATTGACGTTTATCTGGGCTGAAATTTCTAATTCCGGAAGTTGCGTATGTCGTTTCGGGGGACAAAGCAATTAACACTTCAGTAGAAGGATTCACTAGCCGTACTGGTGAATCCAGATTTGGAAAATTGTACGCATCATCAATGAAAACCTGAAAATAAAGTTTATATCAATTTTTTTAACAATTAAACAACCCACACTTTTCCTACTTCCTACTAATATTATAAAGACGAAAGTTTGTATGTATGTTTGTTACTTCTTCACGCTAAAATGGCTGGGTCAATTTTTATGATATTTGGTACGTAGGTAGCTGATACCTTGGATTAACACATAGGGAACTTTTAACCCCGAAAAGTACGCGATTTCCGTAGGATTTGGTCAAAAGTCTGATATAGATGGCGCTGCTGTGCATAAAATTAAACGCGGATAACACCGCGGACAGCAGCTAGTATTACATACATCGCCTGCATCTAATTGAAAACACGAACGCAGCTTTTTTTTTTTCAAACAACAATCGGGATACATACTCGATAGCCGCACACTGGTACGTACGTTATTAGCTGACTCTTCACTCTACTTTCTTAGTTAATTAGCGTTCCCATAAAGTTTTAGGTAGTATATAATTATCAGCTGAAAATAGCCAATCATCAGACGACAATTGATTGTTCTATGGTTCTAGACGAGGATACTACCGATACTATTGTTTCTTGCTAAAAATAAAATATCGATAACTGTCGATAGTCTGCCAATTTGTAACTTTTTTTAGCTAGTAAATAAATATGTTCGTGTTGAATACGAACAGATAAAAAAACTGGGTTCTATAGCAGCCAGTATACGGTCAATTTAGATCGAGGTTTGTAATCTTGATCCAGAGACTGATCAATTCGTCAACCCTACACGTTCCAAGTATAACATAACTGACCACGATCACGGATCACCTAGATTGACAGTGCTGCTTATCAAAATAAAATCAATCAGAGATTAGCAATGGAAACTCGGCAAATTATTACCTCTTTTTGTAATAGGCTTATGGATTATTATTTGATAAGTGATAATAAATTATAGGCAAGTGTATAACTAGTTACCCTCCATTTAAAACACACATCAACCTTTGATCACCAATAATGTATAATAATATGGATCCGTATAATCAATCATTTATTTATAGAAATGCTTGATTATCAGCGCTTTGAAATAAAATTAAACATGATTAGGTATGCATTTATTGGCAAATAAATGCTGATTAAAAAAATAAATCAATTTTTAGTATAGGATTTATTTATAGGTGTTATGATTTATGCCGCCGACTAAACATTTTAAGTGAACATATCGTAATGATATAATATATATTATTACGCCTATATATATAGGAAATATGCCTACAAAATCAATTATCGCCTACATACAATATATACAGGGTGTTTGGTAGAGGATTGAACATGGGATAATGGCAGAAAGGTGAGATGGTCTGCTACATGCTGAGCGAAAAAAATTTGACCTAGGGCCCATAGTTTTTTTTTAATGATTTTTTTTTAATTTTCACCATACTTTCTTCCTTCGTGAATTTGAAGTACTATAACTTTTGTTTTATTGGATCAATCAGCCAGTTTATTTTTTTATTCTTATATTAACTGTATGTAGCCATCTTTTAAATTGATATTTGTCGGTTAGAGTTACCACAAAAAATGATATGAGTCCTCAAACATCAAAAAGACGAAAAATACACGCCGAGCGTTCAACTTTGGACTGCTGTAAAAAAAAACTAAAAGTGGTACTGCAGTTCTAATTCTAGGAAAACAGCTCTAGTTCATGCCCTTTGGAATGGTATTCAATTTACATAGTATTTTTTTCTAAGTAGTATTTTTCGTACATTCTACATGAAATTGACCATTTCTGACAAAAATCTTTTAAAGAAAATAAATCAAAATAATGTTACGAAACCTAGAGCGGGATGGTTACACAAGGCAGGTAGAAATGTTAACGTTTCTCTTAATCAATATCGGCATCCGTTCTTCCTTATTCACTCTTCATAGGTGGGCAATGCATCCAAGACCTTGTAGTGGTGAAGAGTGGTAAGTGGTAAGCAATCACCGCTGCCTATTGACATCTACGATTTTTTTATGACACGAAGAGGACAAACTAGCTAGCAAGTCACCAAGCTAGCAATCACCGCTGCCCATAGGCATCCAAGACGAACTAGAGGATCACCTGATGGTAAGCAATCACCGCTGCCCATAGACATGCACAACTTTTTTTTTGACACGAGGAGGACAAACAAGCACCTTATGGTAAGCAATCACCGACTACAAAATCTTGGATGCGTTGCCCACCTATGACGGAATGAAAAAGGAAGGACGGGGGGAGGAAAGTTAATAAGGGAGTAGGAAACAGGAGGTGTATCAGGCTTCCGACTCTCTCACTCATCCTACGAAACACGGGGGACATACGAGGTACTGCCCCGATCGAGCCTGCCCATTTACGAGCTACTACTAATTCATAGTAGTGGCTACGCTCTACCACTCTTCACCACTACAAGGTCTTGAATGCATTGCCCACCTATGAAGAGTAAAAAAGGAAGAACGGATGCTGATAATGTTGAACTGTAACCATCCCGCTCTATGTTTCGTAACATTTTTTGATTTATTTTCATTAAAGTATTTTTGTCAGAAATGGTCAATTTCATGTAGAAAGTACGAGAAAGACTACTTAGAAAAAAATAAACTATACAAATTACATACCATTCGAAAGGGCATGAACTAGAGCTGTTTTACTATAATTAGAACTGCTGTACCACTTTTAGTTTTTTTTTAACTGCAGTCCAAAGTTGAACGCTCGGCATGGACTTCTCGCCTTTTTGATGTTTGAGGGTTCATATTTTTTTTCCTGGTAACTCTAACCAACAAATATCCATTTAAAAGTAAGCTACATGCAGTTAAGATAAGAATAAAAAAATAAGTTGGACGATTGATCCAATAAAAAAAAAGTTATAGTACTTCAAATTCACGAAGGAAGAAAGTTTGGTGAAAATAAAAAATAAACATTTAAAAAAAACAATGGGCCCTAGGTCAAATTTTTTTCGCTCAGCATGTAGCAGACCATCTCACCTTTCTGCCATTATCCCATGTTCAATCCTCTACCAAACACCCTGTATATACATACAGACCATTTACTAACTAAATAGGTAACCCAAGGCAACTAAACTCAATATAACGAGATGATGTTAAATACAGATAGATATGATCGATGCGAGGAGGTCGTCGCATTATAAACAAACGACCCTAGCCAGATTAACAGACCCCAAGTGAAAAGTGTGTGGTTTCGATAATATTTTTATGTACTTATAGTTGTTATTAACTATATCATAGAGATCCTTTTACAAAAATAAGGTTCATATTTGGCATCATGTTTCTTTTAGCTTGGAAAAACATTGGATGTCATTAAATTAGAAATAACATGTATTGTTATGATTACCTGCTTATATATGACCCTATTCTATGATATGAAAACACGCTCTCAATAATACGAGTAGGTTACAACATCGTTGTTTTTCTAATATTATAAAAATAAATCGAAAGACTATTCTTTTCTATAAATAATATTTAAAAAATGGGAAACCCAATGGTATCGTTGTGCTTATCGAAAATGCAAAGCGCATTGTGACAAATGAACTCGCAAGATAAGCAATGACGAATGCAGCCAGAATTTGAATGAATTTAAATATCACGAGTGCTGTGAAACTGTTCTGAATTGCAAAGACCGGGATTTGTTTACTGAGCTGACGGCCAACCACCGCAGTGAAGAGACACGGAAAGGAGAAGAAAAATCTCGAGGTCCTGTTGGAATTTGAATTCATTTTAGAACATTTGATAACCGCGGTTTTAGCCCCCGAAAGGAATCCCATTTTAGTGGACGGGTGTGATGTACGGGTTTGTGTACCAAATTTCAAGAAAATCTGCCATGGCCATACTACATATATATCGATGGCCATGGCAGATTTGCATGAAAGAGTAACAAACATTCACACAAACTTACACGTTTGTAATATTAGTACTTGAACGAATGAAAATAATAATGCGTCGGGAGTAGCCGTTGGTGTTGGGTGTAGCCGCGGGCGGCCACTAGTTATTTCACGTTCACTGACATCCTTATATATTATAATTAATGAAAGTTCTCCGCCACGTCGCGTAAATTTAATGAAATGTGACAATATTAGTTGAAGGTGTCGTTAAAAATCAAGCTGTCTGAGCTTCCATTCAGGGTTAGGGGTAATATTTGGTATTTCTGAAATTCTCATGAGAATGGTAGTAATAAAATCGCAAGGCATTCAAACCCTGCTATCTATGAAGCTGGATTATTTCACAGAGTTTCCCTGTAGTAACATAGGATAAGACGTGGCGTAACAAAATTCCCACGGGATTTACAAAATGGGAATGAAAAATGGGAGAATTGGTTCTGCATCTAGCCCACGCGGGGGAAGCCGCCGGCACAGAATAATAACTAGTACTACGTACCGCCGCCGGCAACAGGCTTTATACAAAGTAAACCGGTTGGAAAACCTGGCCTTTATTATTTTGTTTATCAAATAATGGAAAGTGAACAAAATAAACTTGTTACTTTACAAAAAGCTATTGTTAAAGTTAAAAGTGAATTGATTGTGATATTTAATAACGTTTTGATAACAATTTTACAGCAGGTGAAGAAATAAATTCATTTAAATTTATAATTGTTTGTGCTTGTTTTCTTTCTTACTCGACTTCAGCCTTTCCAACACAGTAATCAAATAATTTTCGCTTCGCACGCGTTTTGTAAGGATCCCTATTTTTTAAAATATAATATAGCCCACGTCACTCTCAGATAGTATAGCTTCCCAACGATGAAAGAACAAATCGGTCCAGTACCTTTTGAGTTTATTCGTTACAAACTAAAATACAAATCAATTTCGCTTTTTATATTCATCTTGCGTTTTTTTCAGCTCGTTTCGCGCTGAGCGCTACAAATAGTTTCAAGGCATGCGCATAATGCGCCGTGGTTTTAGACATGCGTTAGAGGAAAGCGCATGATGAACAGGAGATTATGATGAAAGGCCGTAACCGGTTTACCTCGCCATCTCTTCTACCGGTGGTCATTTCGCTTTGTTTCCGAAATGGTGGTAGTTTATAGAGTAGCTTATACATATATATTTAATACGGAATGTTAATATATTGTAAACTAGCTTTTCCCGGCGGCTTCGTTTGCGTTAATTTTATGATATAGATCTCGTTTGACAACAAAACAACGATATAGATCTCGTTTGACAACAAAACAACCCAAAGCGCGACTTGTGGCGCCATCTGTTGGCCGATACAGCGCCCTCTATAGTAGAAAAAATATTTTCCCATTGGAACAACATACTTTCACGGGATAAAAAGTCTGTACTCCTAACAATATGTATGCAAATTTTCATAATGATCGGCTGCTTAGTCAAGCCGTGAAGGACTAACAAACAAACAAACTCACTTTCTCATTTATTTATAACATTAGTAAGAATGACGTGTCTAAGTGCCCGTGAGGGATTACAGAATAAAACATTTTTGACTTTGAACGTACTTGTGTAAACATAGCTATTAGTTGGTGTGACATGGTGCTCAAATATGGATTACTAACTTAATTACTTACCAAAAATCCTTCTGATGCCACAACCGCACTGTAATAATCTTCGGCGTTAGTTTTCAGAAGTACAGATAGTGCCGTTTGGTAGCCGCATGAAGCCACGCGACGGGGAGTCATAGGAACGCGGTCTAACCTTAAAGGAAAATTAGTATATTACCTACAAGTATATTATAAATTACTTAACACCGCAACCTCAAAAGGCCATAGTTTAATTATTCCTTCTATGTTGTATTTGTGAATAAATTGCCTTCAGCTGCTTAATTAAAGCCAATTTTCAAATGAATCCGCACACTTTTCTCGACTTTTAGCTAAGGGAGCTAAAAAGTGATTTCTTCAATAAAAACTAACCTATGTCCTTCCTTTTATCATTCGATTAAAGACGATCTTCTTACGTGTCCAACTGCGTTATATGACGAAATGCGTAGGACTAATGGCTTGTAATCCCATTTTGTGTCTTAATAATTTTCATCTAAAAAGTTCAGAGTAAAAAGGCACCTATGTAACCAGACAGATTTCATATTGTCAATTTTGTCCAGCTTTACAAATTAAATTGAATACTTATGTTATTACACGATTACTTACATTTGGTTTTTTTCTTGTGGTTTTACTGCGAAATAGTTAAAAGCGCAACAGAGGTGCATAGCAGTAAAGATTTCATGAAATAATTGATCGCACTGGTATATGACATTCTTCCACATGCATCTATGTAGCAATTGGCTACAAGTTTTTGCTGGAGATAGCTGAAAATTATCAGTAGGTTATCAGTTCATTTTAAGCTGTATTCAATTTTATGTATTAACAATTTGGTTTATGTATATCTATCTAACGAAAGTCGTGTTAGTCAGGCGCGGTCCGAAGGGGGGGGTCACAGGGGACATGACCCCCTCCAAAATCTAAGGTCAAATTAAAAAATCTCAAAAATTTGCCAAATAATAAAAGGAAATTTCTAGCTATCCCCAACAACGATAAATTTGTAGTTTGCTGACATCTACTGGTGTTTTTATGAACTGCGTACGTAGGATGGCCAAAATAACTTGTGAAATGACATCTAGTCCTACCAGTTTAGAAACAAGGAACCGAACTACGTAGTTTTGGTAATCATGTACATGTAAAGTGGAATTGAATTTTTTTGTTTATTTTATTCCAGATACCTATTTTTTATTAGTGTAGTGAACTAGTGAGTGACCCTCTCCAAAATTTCAGGCTGCGACCGCGCCTGGTGTTAGTTACACTCAGAGGTGGATTAAAAGGCATAGAGTGCCCTAGGCAAGCACCGCATGGGCGCCCCTAGCGGCCATATTACAAATTTTTTACTAAATACCACTCATTGCATACGTTTTATATACACCTGCACTACATAAATAAAATAAAAATTCTTGGACTAATCACAAAACGCGCAAAAAAAAAACAAAGCAACTAAGCCTGTTATGGGTACTAGATTGCTGATAAATACTTTTTTTTGTAAATGAACACTTATTATACTTGAAATCACCCAGACCAAGACAAACAGACATGTTCATGCACACAAATCTTTGCCTTGCGCAGGATTCGAACCCGCGGCCCTCGAGATTAAGTGACCATTGTTAGCCTCGACCCCTGGGTCTGTCAAGCTTGTCACTTCATATTAAAGACGAGGCTGTTTCTATCAGTCCAAGATAATAGTAACGAACATGGAAATCCATCTCATCATCATCATCTCAGCCACAATTTGTCCACTGCTGGACATAGGCTCCCCCAAACGTTTCCAGTGCGACCTGCTGGCCTGCTTCCTGCGACTTGCCTTAGGTCGTCTGACCACCGTAGGCGGCCGTCCTACGCTGCGCTTTCCGGTACGTGATCGCCATTTCAGAACCCTTTTGCCCCATCGGACATCGGTTCTGCGCGCTATATGCCCTGCCCACTGCCACTTCAGCTTGCTGATGCGTTTGGCTACGTCGGTTACTTTGGTTCTGCTACGGATCTCCTCATTTTTGATTCGATCTCGTAGAGAAACCACAAGCATAGCTCATTCCATGGTTCGCTGAGTGACCGTTAGCCTTCTTATGGTCGCTCACTATAGGTAGTGAGCGACCACGTCTCGGATCCATACGTCATCACTGGCAACACACATTGCTCGAAGGTTCTTCGTTTCAAGCATTGAGGAATTTTGGACGAGAAGATATGCCGTAATTTCCGAAAGCTGCCCGAGTCGGATTCGTCGATTGACCTCTTTCTCGAAGTTAGACCTACCTAATTGGATGGTTTGTCCAAGGTACTCGTCAACAACTTCGAGGATCGAGCTTCCAACTGTGACATGGACATTCGACATGATTTTCGTCTTGTCCATGTTCATTTCTAGACCCCATATCAAAGTCCTTGAGACACGATATTCGCTCCTTCAATGCTAAATGCATCAAGGAGTCGATTGAGCGAAATAAAGGTTCGAAATTGTTCGTAAGAGACATTATTGGGCAGAGCCGGCTGACTAAGCTTAAGACGAAGGATGGTAGCATGGCGTCAACGACGGCAGAGGTGTTCAAAGAAGTCGAGGTTCGATGGGCAGCTTTATGATGCCTCAGTCACCAAACCCGTCAGCAGCAGAACTGCGAGGGACCCAAGAGCCACGCTAACCCAACATTACACCGAAGACATCCCGGACATCAGCTTCTACGAGATTAGGATGGCTCTTAAACAGCTTTAAAACAACAAGGCGCCGGGCGAGGACGGAATCACTGCAGAGCTTCTGACAGCGGGTGGTACACCGGTACTTAAAGTCCTGCAGAAGCTCTTTAATTCCGTGTTATTCAAGGGCAAAACGCCTGAGGCGTGGAACAGAAGCGTGGTGGTTCTGTTCTTTAAAAAGGGCGATAAAACCCTCTTGAAGAACTATAGACCTATCTCGCTTCTGAGCCACGTCTACAAGCTGTTCTCAAGGGTCAACACGAATCGTCTCATTCGCAAGTTATATCGAAGCGTTGACGTGCTTATACAAAAATCCCACCATGTCAGTTCGAGTACAGGAACAGAACACGATGGAAATCTCATTACACAGAGGCGTGAGACAGGGAGATGTCATATCTCTGAAACTGTTCACGACCGCTCTGGAAGATGCTTTTAAGCTTTTGGACTGGACAGGATTCGGCATCAACGTCAAGTATAGCACTCACCTTCGATTTACCGACGACATCGTGATCATGGCGGATAGTCGCTGGAGGACTTAGCACCATGCTCGAAGGCCTCAATCGAGTTTCCCAACAGGTGGAAATCCATCAAATATGTAATTTTTTTATTCGTTTAAAAATTCCACGCGCCCGCGCGCCCCTTTGTTACCTCGCGCCCCTAGGCACGTGCCTAGTTTGCCTTAAGGATAATCCGCCACTGGTTACACTATTTAACAAAGAACGGCTAATGCGATTTGTTTTGATGGGTAGGGTAGGGGTAACAAAGTTCATCGGGTCAGTTAGTATTGCCATAACCGAATATAGGGCACATTTAGCGGCGGCGGCCGCGCGCATCTTTTCAAGTCGACGTCGTCAAAACGCACCCTCGCTGCAGGCACAAAAGTAGGCAGGTACACAATCCATACTTAATATTATAAATGTGAAAGTGTGTTTGTTCGTTTGTTTGTTTGTTCTCCCTTCACGTCAATAGTAATGAACGGATTGACATGATTTTTTTATTGGAGATAGTTTAATTTTAAGTGACATAGGCTACTTTTTATTCCTGAAAAACATCTTTTTTCCACGGGGAAAAAAAGTATATAATTTTTTGTTCTTCTTTCACGTCGAAAGGAACCTTAGTAGTGACATGATTTTTTTAACAGAGATGATTTAAAGTTTGGAGTGTGACATAGGCTACTTTTTATTCCGGAAAAACATCTCATTCTTTAGTTGTGCCAAAATTAGTTGTGCGTAGCAGTTGGTCCAACAGGAAATGGTGCATTCCCACGGGAAAAACAGTATTTTTTTATAACTTTTTATCGGAGATAATTTAAAGCCGCGGGCAATAGCTAGTAATTAAATAAATAAATAAATATTCCGGGGATTAATCACACAACGCCATCTAGTCCCAAACTAAGCAACTAAGCTTGTACTATGGGGTACTAGATTGCTGATAAATACATTTTTTTGTAAATAAATACTTATTATACATAGAAAACACCCTGACCAAAGCAAACAGACATGTTCATGCACACAATTGATTGCCTTGCTCAGGATTCGAACCCGCGGCCCTCGGGATAAAGTGACCATTGCTAGCCACTCGACCACCAGGCTTGTTACTTGAATTGTAATGTCATTACTGCTCCAGGAACATATTTTACAAATAAGAACTTTTAAAGTCATTTTTATGCACCTCTACTACAGTTAGATACACAATATTTACATGATACCTACCAAAACCACGGAATGAGCCACCATTTACACTCTCGCTATAAACAAAAAGTGCACAAAGGACTATTTAAAATGTTTGAAGTTCAACAGTTGTGGGATATAAACATCCACGGTTGTGTACCTCACGTACTCAAAGGGAAAACACAGATCATAAATCACTCACATCTTGTATAATTTTAACCTAATGTATATGCAATGTGACATGTATTTGAAAATAGAAAAAAGTCAATATCTCAGAGTCAGATCTGAAAGTACGCTACACTACTGAGATTATATTTGACAAATATTTGGTATGATGATTTTACTGTGGCTGTCACTAGACACATTGTAATTTAGGTCAGGCTAGCTACTATTAGTGGCGGCGATCGTTGTTTTTGCCACTTCTGACAGCCAATGCATGGGGAAACAAGACAGAATGGCTCAAAAAGGCCAATTCCCGGGACTAAAAGTTGCTAATCTGGCCGGGTCATTATGTAGAGGGCGTATGTCTAGGTCGTACGGTAGGTCTATGATTAGAGGACTTAAATGCGTCAATCTTCATCATAGTAAAAGTTCTAAAACTATTGTCATTCAACGTCTAATTTGTTACAAGTTAATATAATGATCCATGGCTGGTAGGTATCCACATATAATCAACAGCTATAAACGACTACTCGTAGCATTGAGTACGTATCCCCACTCTTAGTAAAACATTTGTAAAACTAATTTAATTACTTTAAATTTAATTAATTAGGGAGGTAAGGGCTTGAGCTTACGGATCTCTCTCTACCCAACGATATTTTATTGCTGCTTGACGCCCATATTCTGTGAGCATACTTATTACGATATTCTGTTAGGTATTTCCCCGGTCGAGATAGCTCTTTGCAAAATGCTCTATGAGTTTATGACTCCAAAAAAATTGTATTGTGTTCACTCACCTCTACGAATAGCTTGTCTATGGACATATTGTTGACGTCCAATATAGTTTGCAGTGTTCGTAGATTTTCTTTTTGGTTTATGTTGACTCCTAATGACGAGTGTAACAGAGGAGCAAGTCGAAGAACTTCAAACACAAAATCTGCACTAACGTTGGAGGGCAGTTTGCTGAATAATGAAAAAAAAAACATCTATTATAATTTAATAAATCTATTACTTTTATAAATAGATTCTACACAATTCACACAAGGCGATCTGGTCCCAAAGTAAGCTAGGCTTAACCTCCTTGTGTTATGGGGTACCAGGCAACGGATATATTATTGTAAATACATAGATAACACCCCTCTTTTTGCATCGGGGGTTAAAAATACCCAGCTTCGAGAACAAATACAAATGCGATCACATTAATGTTCGCCCGCCCGCCGCTCGGGGCAAGAGTGGGAATCGAACCCACTCTGATGCCCAAGGTAGAATCATAACCAACGCACCACCGAGTTGTCAAAATTATGTTGTTGTTTCATATTTTATTATTGTTTAAATAGTGGGAATCGAACCCCCGCCCTCTGATGCCGAAGGCGAAGGTAGATCTACATACCCACCGCACCACCGAGTTGTCAAAGTTATGTTGTTGTTTCATATTTTATTATTTTTATGTAATAGTAATGTAATAATTTAGCACGAGTACTTTTGAGTCGTCTTTTTAGATAAGGAACTGAAAATCGATCGATTGCTGCGCCGTCCCATGAGATTTATACAAAATCCCATGGGAAAGCTAGATCCACGCAAACGTACGTAACTAACTAAGTTACGAGAGTTTGCGAGATTTCGCTTGTGATAGGTATTTGTTAACCCTCGCTAGAAATTACGCTGCTACAGGTGCGCGTAATTTACGGCTAGGGTGACTAATAATATCGCTGACTGGTAGTCATTCTCAGTAAAAAAACTTTGATAGCGCGATTCAGGAACAGCGGGAACAGGTACAGCGGCATCTAACGGAGGGAGCGGAAAACATTAGAACAGCTTCTAACTACTCTGTAGAGAGTGAAAAGAACATGAAAAATAATTTGTTTTTATTTTATTGTACTGAATCAACACCCTGTTACTCTCCAATTAGGAATAGAAAATACTTATAAAATTAAACACAGAAAATTAAATAATGTCGCAAATCGGCTGCGCGCGCAATTTGAGGTAGAGGAGGTGGGAAACTCAAATATTATTATCGACTAGCGAAACCTACGCTGATGTCTCGTTTGTGTCCCTCTTTTCCGTGGGAATTTCGGAAAATGGTTTCTTATCGGTTGTCTACGTCATACAAAGAACACACTCTCCAAGTTTCAGGTCTCTACGATCAGCGGTTGGGCCTACTTCGTGGGTTAGGCTGTGCGTTGCTCCGTCAGCCAATCATTTAGGAGAAAGTATATGTAAAGTATATGTATAAGGTATAGATATTATGTAGACAATGTTTATTTAACGACCTGTTATTTATTGTACCTAAGGCATTTATATTAATAATAATAATAAACCTTGGCTTTTCTTTGTCAAAATCTGCTAAATAATTAGGTACTATGCAATATCAAAACTACCATTCGAAAAAGTTTTAAATGACCTGAATAATACCGATTGATAGTCTCGTTATCTATGCCTATTATTTTTATACGTATACTTATATGTGAATCCGGGACGATCGATAACTTTTTTCCAACCATAATTGATTTTAAGACCCCCTACACACCTACCAGGAGAGCGGAGACACAACAGAAAACTTATAAAGTAAAAAGATAGATATTTAACAAAACAACTCAAACAAGAAGTCAGCCGTACAGGGCAGGGCTGAGATGAAATCATGAAAATTACGAACAGTGTATTAGCAAGAGTACGTGCAGCTTGACGCGAGACCACGTTCAAATCACAAATTGTGACTGCTGGAAACGGCACATCCCAAATTGCACCCTGAGTGCTCTCGATCACCTATTGGACAAATAAACATATATGTTACCAACGTCTTTTTTCTGTCTTTTTTTTTAATTTAAGGTACATTCACCACAGCATTTACATACAACTTTGAAGAGAGACATTTAAACATAGTTCCAAGGTATACACAACTTTGACTGTAAATATTGTGATAAATTAAACGAAATGTTTGAGTTAAAATATAAATAAAAACATTTAGACATATTAGTAGACTAGCTGTGCTCGCGACCTCATTCGTGTGGTTCTCGAAAATACTATCGCGATAGGAATAATTTTCCCCGTTGTTGCAACATTTTTCACTGATGTTCGCTCCTATCCTCCATTTCTTGTCCTGCGATATTCCGATATGAGTTCTTGAATGTTTTTGTATTAAGACATAAACGACTGTACACACACCCGCGATAATAACGTTAGCTCTCAAGCTCTCTCGTCAGAAATATCGGACGATAAAAACGCAGCTGTATGCAAGGAATGGGGACGCATTATCGCAAAAACACATGCGATATTATCGACCTTACCATTATCGCCTTTGCGGTAGAGGCTAAAAGCCTTTCTCGACAAATGGACTATCCAACACAAAAATAATTTTTCAATTCGAACCAGTAGTTCCTGAGATTAGCGCGTTCAAACAAACAAACAAACAAACAAACTCTTCAGCTTCATAATATTAGTATAGATAATAGATATACACATATTATAATATAAGTAGATATAATTTCTTTGAGCTCTATTTGAAGAATGTCTGTGTTATTATGTCTTTTTTCCCAACATACGACTGTGTTCTGAACATTTTATAATAACAATATTTCTTACAAGTACTTATTTAATGCTAATGGAAATATCAAATACGCTTTCAAGTTTACTTATCTAATTGACTAAATCATGTTGGTTGATGAAAGATTTATATTTACTTATAAGGAAAAATAAACCGTACTTATACAAGTAATGTCTTATTTCCAAGGCAATTAAAACGTAACACTGCTGTCTTCTTCCTAGTAGGTATTATGTTATTTTATGTGATCAAATTGATAGTCTCACTCTGTTCAGCTTTTTTATGGAAGAAGTTAGCAAATGAGCGTGGCGTGCACGTCACCTGACCCAGAGCACAGTGATCACCGCTGCTATAATCACTAAGAGAAAAAAGAAAAATGGAATAGGGGCTTCCGGATCTTTCCCTCACCAAACGGAACGTATTGCTACTTCACGGCGATAGTTTGTGAGATGAGATAGTTGTACTTCACCGGTAGAGCTAGTCTATTTCATAAATGTTCTAACTAAATTTTTATAAAATTCACCACTTTTTCCGATCGTATCAAAAAAATACGTTTTAATTTACATTTAATATTGTTGGGTTTTAAATTATGGAAAGTACGCAATTCAGGTAGTAGTTTGTTTTTGTTAATAAATGGAGGAATCTTATATATAAACCTACCTTTGTAATTAATTTTATCCTTACTAATATTATAAATGAGAAAGTGAGTTTGTTTGTTATTCCTTCACGGCTTGACTAAGCAACCGATCATGATGAAAATTTGCATACATATTGTTAGGGGTACAGACAGAGCCCAACATAGGCTACTTTTTATCCCGTGAAAGTATGTCGTTCCATTAGGAAAATAACTTTTCTACTATAGAGGGCGCTGTATCGGCCAACGATGGCGCCACAAGTCGCGCTGTGGGTTGTTTTGTTGTCAAACGAGATCTATGTCATAAAATTAACGCGAGCGAAGCCGTGGAGAAAAGCTAGTTACAATTACAAATAAATTAAGAAATATTGAGATTTACCGTGACAATAGGATTTCTGGCATACCACTGATAAGCATTAACTACAAAGAAAATGGCTGTGATTATGCTAGCCAACACAGCGATACCCCAGCAACACCTGAAAACATTGTTACCTTTGTAAAATTATACGTATACCTAAAACATTGCTTTTTACAGGATTATATTCCCATTTTATTTTAATGTGCAATTGAGTGAAAACTTTGTAAAAAGATATGTTTTTCTAGCCAAGCAGTTTTTAGACTACAACTATATTATATTCAATAAATAAGGGAATTCTATACAAACCTTTCCAATGGTTGAAGTTCTTCCATAACAATATACTTATATCCGTGTAAGTCAGTTCTTTTACAGAATTCCGTAAATTTTCCCCAAAACCAACAGCCCATTCTCCTATACCGATCACTCTCTTTACGCCTCCCAGCTTTCATTTCAAAGGATTTATCTAAATTCAAGTGTACCATGATACAATATTACACACCCAGTGTAATTTATGTACATGCAACTATGTAGAACTGTCCATGCGGTATGACAAATAGGCGGAATTTATCGACACACGAGCCAGTAATTATAATGCTTAGATCGGAAAGATATGAGGCTATTTATATTCCGTGAAAATAATAATAATAGTCATTTGTTTCAGGCAACAAATAATTTTTTAACGATAATTTGTTAAAAATTCATTTGTTGCCTGAAACAAATGACTATTATTTTCACGGATAAACTAGTCAAACCCGCGCAACTTCGTTTGCGTGAATTTATTTATGCACAGCAATGCCATCTATATCAGACTTTTGATCAAATCCTACGAGAATCGCGAACTTTTCGGGATAAAAAGTACCCTATATGTTATTCCAATGTAGCAGCTACCTACATACCAAATATCATAAATATTGGGCAAGCTATTTGAGCGTGAAGAAGTAAGAACACACAACTTTCGCCTTTATAATATTAGTAGGATTACAAGTTTCATAACTTCTTTTGGTCTTATTTCTCTACCGTCTACCCTGGTCACCTTTTTCATTGGTATACTGTACATTATAGCTATTAGGCTTTCCTTAATATTATGGCACTTGTTTTTCCTTTCCCCATTCTTACTATAGATGGCGCTATTAAGAAACTATTCGAAAACTGAATCGCGCTATGGTTTGCACTTTACTACAAGCTCCACCAATAGACGTACCTACATATTAATAAATTTTTGTGAATCCTTTAAGGATTTATTATTGTTATTATTAATTCGTTATAGACGAGCAGCATTATGCCGATGTGTCTATGTCACAGTGAAATAATCCACTAGTCAAGCCACTTAACTGTGCTATTTATTCTTAACTAGGTACATATTACATTTAAAGCATTTTTTAGGTAGGTTTAGTGTTGCTCTTAAGCCTTTACCCTGTCAAATATCATAAAATCAAATATTTAATTACTGGTTACTGTACTGTAACATTAACTTAGTTGCTGCCTCGCGACCCGAATTTGTCTGAAAACGCGTGAGCGCAAGAATGTGCGGTGTCGGATCGTACAAGGGCAGTTATGTCCTTCAGCAGCCTGGTGACATCGACGTGGTCGAAAGTGACGGGGGGAGGGGGGCAGCGTATGCAGTTCCTTCGCCGCGAACGCGGGCACATCCTCGGAGTCGGTAGTTTTCAATAAGGAGATAATATCTTGAAGACTCCTCTCTCATCTCTTCGTAGATGACCTTGTAGAGCAGCTCCTTGCCTGTACAAATTTCGTATTCCTTGACGCTTGACTTGCAGATCTGCAAGATGCTGAACTCGTCCATTGTATCTATGGCGTGCTGAACGAACGCCAACAGTTCGTTGGCTACGAGTTGTTCGGAACCCATAGCTAGCCGCGGTAGCGGGCAGCTGATAAAGCCGATTCCCGAATTAGAAATTCGAATCAACTGTCAATGCAATTTGCGCGACCGTTTCCGAGCGCGCATCGCACTGCACTCAAAATATCACCCTACACTTTAACCTTATTTTTATGCTATAGTATATTATTATTATTCAGATTATTCATATAGGAAACTATAACTTTTATATACCTACATACTTACTTATATGTATGTATATCTTTTATACTTACTTGAAGGTTACCTAGTTATTATTATTTTTTTAACAATTGACAATCGATATCGAGTTTCATTCCACTATCGATCAATTCGATTGATTAGTATGGTAGCACCCTAACGACGTGTTATATTCGCTAGGTAGGTATTTATCCCAATTTATATAGTTAGGTATATTCTTCATGATAATCAATGTGAGACATCATAATACCGTCTCATCATAACATTGTCTAATCTAAACATTATGCTGAAGTATTTAAAATATAATAAGTGTCTAGTTATAATTACTTATTTGCAATACAGAAACAAAATGATAAAGTAAAAAGCTTATTGATTGAGTATTTGCTGAATTAGACCTTTAAAAGATTGTTTACGAATTTCTGAACGAAATATACAGAAATGTTTTTTGCGCTATATAACCGACTAGCGCCCCGTCTCAGCTGCGCACGGGTTTTTAAAAGGATTCCTAATTCTTTTATAAATATAATATAGGTACTTAGCCTAAATGTTACCCGCGGATAGTGTAGCTTTCAACGGTGAAAGAATTTTTCAAATTTGTCTATTAGTTTTTGACTTTATTTGATAAAAATACAAATGGTTCCTATTAGCATAGATTAGATTTGTATCTATATAGATTACTAGAGAAACCCGCGCAACTTCGTTTGCGTTTATCCCGCTTTTCCGTGGAAATTCCAAAAAATGCTTTCTTATTCCACCCACCCATGTTTCAGGTCTCTACGGTCAAGACAAAACATTTTCATATGTACCTATAGATGATTATTTTTCTATTTTTAAACTTCTCATTACAATCTTTGGAGTGAGCGTTTATGAAATAGGCTAGCCCGATCGGTGAAGTGCCACCCTTTTACAGAATATTGACGTGAAGCAGCAATGCGTTTCGTTCGCTGAGTGAAATATCCGAAATTCTAACTCCTTACTTATACTATTTCTCGCTATGCAAATCCTGTTTTTACCTGTTTATAGGTCGGCAACGGGTCTGGGACCCTAGAATCTATGTGCTCCATCCATAGTCGACTCGACGGTAATTACCTAACATCAAATGATCCATATTCCTGAGCTTGTTTTCCAACCACTTCCGTAAAAAAAAACTCCCTACAACAACACTACGAAAAAATAGAGCGAGTCGACGTAATGAGATTTCCTATAAGTGAGAAAGAGACAATAACAATATGCCTCTCAACCATTGACCAATTTAACTTGAACCCTGTCAAATATCATACAATTAAATATTTAATTACTTAGTTATTATCGATGATTATGATTCTGTCCGCTCTATAGTTAGAATTTTAGCTGTTTTTCAGAGATCACGAACAGAATAAATAACGACGACATTATGAAATCATTTTGTTTGAATATTCGGAATATTCACAATTTATAAAAATATTACATGACAGATGACACACTTTACTTCACGGATGTGTCAAAATGAAATGTAATTGAAATCAAAATCACTAAGGAGTATGAGTATTGATATCAACTCCAAGAAAATTACCCATAAAACACATTTTTTTCAAGAATTTCGATAAAATAAGAATCACGTCTTCCATCAATTCTCATAAACAATTTTTATGCAAAATTTGAAGTAGATTGGACCAAGGAATCAAGTTGTCCCATAGTAACTTTTTTACCCCTATAAAGTTAGAATTTCGAAAAATCCTTTCTTATCGGACGCCTACGTCATACAATAAAATAAAATAAAATAAAATCATTTATTTTGCAAGTAGATTTACAAGAAATACTTTTACACGTCAATTTTTTTTTTATCCTACTAGCACTTCAGACGTGAATGGCCTGTTGAGAAGAAGTGCCGCAAGAAACTCAACTATAGCCTTTTTTTTAAAGCCATTTTAACATTTTTTTTTAAATTACTTGAACATTTTAAAAGAATATTTTTGAAAAGAAAATTATAGTGACCACAAATTTTTATCTTTAAAATAATCTTCCACTTTATAATAACCCTTTTTCATCAAGCGACCTTTAATCGTGGATTTAAATTTATGAAGAGGCAAATCTATAAAACTTTGTGGCAGTCTATTGAACATTTTTATGCTTATACCTATGAAACAATTACCAGTCTTATGAAGTCTGAGGTACGGCAAGCTTATGCTTATTTCTGGTGTTTAAGCTATGACAGTCTGAATTTTTAAGAAAAGCACCATAGTTTTTGCGTACATACATAATACAATCAAAAATGTATTGGGACGCCACGGTTAGGATGTTAATCTCCTTAAATAATTCCTTAAGCGAGTCGCGTGGTCTAAGGTTGTATATGGAACGAATGGCCCTTTTTTGAAGTACAAAGATAGTCTGAATGTCGGCAGCGGAGCCCCACAACAGTAGACCATACGACATTACGCTATGAAAATAGCTGAAATACACTAATCTTGCCGTTCCAACATCAGTAAGCTGCCTAATTTTCCTAACTGCATATGCTGCTGAACTAAGTCTTCCTGCCAGGGCCGTAATATGTGGGCCCCATTGCAGTTTTGAATCCACGGTAATCCCAAGAAAAGTAGTAGAACTAATTAGATCTATGGATTCGTCATTCACACTAATGCTACTATTGACCGGCCTTACGTTAGGCATGCTAAATTTAATACATTTGGTCTTTTTTGAATTCAATAAAAGGTTATTGGTAGTGAACCAGTGAAGGACCTGAGAAAGAGTATTGTTTACATCGTCAGATACGTTTTTATGCCTGTCAGCATTGAAAATCAAAGAAGTGTCATCAGCAAACAATACTATTTCACATAGGTCCCTAGCAAAGTAAGGCAGATCATTTATATATATCAGAAACAGTAATGGGCCCAATATAGAACCCTGGGGCACTCCCATATGAAGAGGTGCACCGGAAGAATTAGTTCCATTTATGTTTACTGTTTGTATTCGACCCGTAAGATATGACTGTATAAGGCGTAACGAATTAGTTGAAGCACCATAATGTTTTAGCTTTAATAATAGAATCTGGTGATCGACACAATCAAATGCTTTTGATAGATCGCAAAATACACCTATTGCATCTTGTTTATTCTCCCAGGCATCAAATATATGTTTAATAAGTGCAACCCCTGCATCAGTAGTATTCTTATTTTTTGTAAAACCGAATTGTTTTTCGTGTAATAATTTATTATCATTAAAATGTAAAAGCACCTGATGAAATATAATTTTTTCAAAAATTTTACTAAGTGCAGGTAGAATAGATATTGGACGAAAGTTAGATGGATCACTCTTATCACCTGCTTTAAATAACGGAATTATTTTGCTATATTTCATCAAATCAGGGAACTGGCCGTCATCAATACATTTATTGAATATAAAAGCTATCTCTGGTGAAATCGAATCTATAATTGTTTTTAGAAGGTCAGTCGAAATTCCCCACAAATCTTTAGTTCTCTTTATATTAAGAGTTTTAAAAGTTTTAATAATATCAAGCGGAGTTACATATTTAAAGTTAAAATCAGTTTTACATGCCTCAACACTTGACTCGAGTAATGATTTAGCGAGATGAGTGCTAGACTTTAAGTCTTTTGTGGTTGTAACAGCTATATTTGAAAAGAAAGCTTCAAAGACATCAGCCACATCTTTATTTGATTTAGCAATAGTATTATTTATTTTTAAACAAAATTCTTTATCTTGTGGTTTAATTTTGCAAGTCTCTTTATTAATGATGTTCCAAGTTGCTTTGATTTTACTATTAGAGTTAATAATTTTATTGCGCAAGTAAATAGCTTTAGCAGAGTTGCAGACTTTCTTAAACAATTTTGAATAATTCTTAACATAATCAAGTAGTTTCGGATCATTAGATTTTAGATCATATAATTCATAAAGTTTGTTCCTGCTTTTAAAGATACCGGGAGTAGCCCAGTCACTAAATTTACATTTAAATGGATCTATTACGACAGTTTTTTCAGTAAAAATGGAGTCATGTTCCTACTTAATTAATTCAAAAAGATTTTTATATAAAAAGTCTACATTTGTATTATCATCAAATGACAAATTAGAAATTTTATGATTAATATTAGATTTGAAATTTTTGTTTGAGTTTGAGTAACCGGCCTACACTTAATAATTAACTTTTTTTGAACATAATGGTGCTCAAATAGGTCCACCTGCCAAGTTTCAGATTTTTACGATGAGCGGTTTAGGCTGTGCGTTGATTCTCAGTCAGTCAGTCAGTCAGGACAAAGCATTTTATATATATAGATGGCGTATCATGATACAAATTTTATAATAGGTACCTATACGAAAATAAATTTAAGTTTATTGGCCACAATACACAAGTACTCTGAGAATTAACATGGATTTGGGTAGGTACCTAACGCAGAAATTTACAAATGCTGACCCTGTTTAGCGTTTTAATCATTAATAAAAACATTCAAACTGTTAATCTGTAACTGCCTATTAAATGTAGGTAAGTATATATTATTAAAAGTTAAATGCTTCGAGCATTAAAACCTACATTTAAAGCGTTCAGCCATTCAACATTGACCGATCAAGGGCAATATTAAAAATTCATTGGCGTAGATAAATATTTTCTCTATATTTCACCCTCGCAAAAGGCTCGTTAGTAAAATATTAAATTATTAGAGAAGGTAAAGTCGAAAAAATGCCCTACAACCCATTTGTCGAGAATGAGGTCGGGAAGAAGGGTCATCTCAGGCCGCATGACGGATTGACCAGGCTAAATAAATTTCATTTTAGTTAGTTGCTTACGTGAGAAAGTCGACGTGTTTGCTCATGTCAAAATGACCACTCGTAAAAGTTCCCTTATCTGTGCGTGTAATGCAATGAGACGGATGGGATTAATCTTTCGTGCAGAACACTCCCAGACCATACCAGCTGTCAGATGACTATCGTTTATGAAAGTCAATCACTAGATATCACACGACATGCAAACACCGAATACATCGTTCAGCACACGAACACGACTGATATTGCACGCCACGGTTCTGTCGGTCATGTGTCGGCATTGATGTATGCGTGCTAATGTGGTGCAAACAGACCTTAAAACCTTTTCGATTGAAGAGGGTCACCCATTGTATTCGACTGAAGGGGGTTTATCTATGTCCCAGCAATGGGATGAGTGAAGTGACTAAATAATTTTCAAAAAGAAACTAGGTTGTCAATGTGGTATATCAATATATATTATGATAAATTTACAAAATACATTACAAATAATTACACAAAGCGTTTATTATTGTCATTAAAGTCACGAAGATCGCTCATCTCATGGGCAAGTAAGTTAGGTTTTTGGCAAATTTATGCCACAATTAGTTTGAACAGCAATCTCCGCCAGCTTAACTTTACTTTTACTCTATTATTATTTAACTTTACATTTTTAATAGTATTTGAACAATTATTTGTTAAATGTTCATACAAACAATAATAGGTGACTGGATCAGTATAGACAAGACGCGACTCAACAATGCGCGCACTTCTGACAACAGCTTAAAAGCAATTTTTTAAGGGGTTCCATAAATAAATCGAGTATAAGCTACACACATAAGCGGGCCGGCATTAATAGTTACCTCGACCAAATTCACCGGCTTCAGTAAATGATCTAAAAGTATTACCAAAAATAAAGAATCTATTTTACAACAATGAAAACGGCCTCTTTAAACATTGTAAAATCTTACATGTATACCTACTCATTAACTCACTTTTCATTACATACTTATAGAACAATATTTTAACGAAACACTAAAAACTTTGTTGAACACTCTGTATATACTCGTGCAGTTTCGGCGAATCGAGAGCTAACACGCACGAGCAACTTGCGTTTCCGCAACTATTTTGTCTCTAACATCAAGTCTACGGGTTAGTATGAAAGTGCGCACATGTAGCGACGCGACTACCGGAAGACTTTTTTGTCCGCGGGTTTGGAGACGAGCCCGGGACGCAACTGTCGCTTTCTCTATAAGTTTCAATACAACTGCGCGCACGGCGACAAATAAGTTGCCGGTCGGCCAGTTGCCACTCAACCTCAACCGCCGCCGCAATGATAGCATGTCACATAGCCAACGGATAAATCCACGTACACTTCTTACTACACTGATTTAAATGATCTGTTCTACTATTACGCAGTCGTTTCGTTTAAATACATTTATAGATTTCGCGGTTCTGATTGCTACAGGTAAGTTATTCCATAGTCTGATGGCCTGGATAGAGAAGGATTGGTCGAGGAATTTGGAAGAATGGACAGGAGTTAGAAGGGTGAGATTGCCAGTGGAGCGGAGTGATAGGGATGAAGAGGTGAATGTGAAGTATTCTTTAAGATAGGAGGGAGTGCAAGGATTGAAAAGAATAGAGTAGAGGAAAAAAATTATGTGCATGTCTCTACGCTGGCAAATGGGAATCCATTTCAATTGCGCTCTGTATTCTGACGTGATGTCCCCGGGACATCAATAAGCTACATCGCTTAATTGTCAATCTGAGGTCGCCGTTGATGATCCCGGCTACACAGGAGACTCATCGGTGGGAATGTGTGGTGGCTTGTCCCGATAATTTTACATACCTATCTGAATATGCATGCACGTCGCATCGCCTCCGTGTAAACCGACCAGCACGGTTCTGTCCTGCCTTATTGTGATTCTTAACACTACACTACACTGAAAAATTCACATTTAAATCTCATAATTTTCCCCTAGTATTACGTCTACGTACAAATATGCAGTGACTTTAATTAGAAATAACGTTAAACAGAATCTAAAATGAACTACTAAAGCCTTAAAACTAGACCGAAGGTCAGATTAATTTGCTTTGCTGATGGGATGCACTACACTATGCAATTGCATGGAAATAGATAAGTGCGATCGACGACGCTGACGACAGCGTTGACCGTCAGTCGAGCACTGTTTTCAAACTTGACCGAAACAGTATATTGTGTCATTCTCTACTGTGTGTATTAACGAATCTTTTAACTGAGATCGAAGTTAAATCTACAACTTTCAAAATAAAATTACATGTTAGCCAAAAACATCTTTGCTAAACCTCACTCGATCAAGTCAAAATGCTATGCCGGGCTAACGAATAATGATTCGATTCGATTTTACAGTAATAAAATCATGATTTCATAATAAAGATTTACCGTACGTTTAAAGTGAGACAGTTGTTTTAAAGCAAAGTGTGACACAAGGCACATATTAGACGACGTAAATCAATCCAGATTTGATATGAACTAGATCACAGAGTAAAGCATACGACAAATTAAGTTAGCATCATATATCAAATACATTTCAATTCCTTTTGGTTGCACTATGAACTATGGTCCTACTTGCTTAGGCAAGTTTAGTAACTTGCCTAAGCAATAATAATAAATAGACTAGTGTCTAATTAAGTCATATGGTGCTGAACCTCACACAAGATTGTTATTACAAATGACCAGGGTGAACGGTCCAATTTTTTACACAATTTTTTACAAACCATATAAAAGACGACTTGCATTCAATTCAATTAGTATTGCAGGTGACGAGGCAACACAAAAACATAACTTATTCCTGTCGCTAGGCGCGAGATACATCACCGTCATCGGCATTAGCAAAAGTTGATTTCAAAGGCACTTTAATATCTAAACACTCGCAGAAGTCAACTTCGAGTTGACTTGCTGCGTTTAATGCAAGTCGCAATGTATACAGTTCTTACAAACATTAATGGAAGAAATTGTGCAAATATTATTGCTAGTGGACACGTCGCTTTATGACAGAAATACATGATTGGAAATCTTCGCTCTGACAAAATATTGTCAATTTTTTTTTATGCAACAAAGTTGGCAAACAAGCATACGGCCCGCCTGATGGTAAGCATTACCGTAGCCTATAGACGCTTGCAATACCGGGGGTATAACTCACGGTTATTATTTATGTAATAATTTTATCAAAGAGGAAATGTAGATAGTGGCGCACATTAATAAAATGCAATAAACAAAAATAAAATTCGTGCCCAAAAATCGACACAATGAGCCTCGTTTAACAATATATATTTTTGTAAATTATTCGTTTTATATTTCACTAATGTATACCTAAGGTATAATCATACTAATATTATAAATGAGTTTGTTTGTTTGTTATTCCTTCACGGCTTGACTAAGCAGCCGATCATTATGAAAATTTGTATACATATTGTCAGGGGTACAGAGTCCAACATAGGCTAATTTTTACGCGGGCGAAGCCGCGGTAAGTACTAGTATTATATAATATATATAATTTCGTAGTTACCGAATGTATATTATTATGAGCAAAGCGTTTTTACCTTATAAGCGAGCTATAGAGCGCGCGCATCGCTCTTTGACCGTTGGGCAAAGCGTAAGCAGATGTTCCATACATTCTTATGTTCTTAGTTTGCTTCCATGAATCGTTTTTACCGCTCTGCACTGTACCCATGATTCGTTAAAAAACAGAATAAATAACTTCGACAGAAACAATCAGCGTGCGTGACTAATAGCTTTGTCGTTGCTGTAGCTACGTCGTTGCTGTTTTGAGTTCGTCTGTTCGTTCATACCCGTGCCTACCGTTCATACTTGCCCAGACGCGCTCTATAGCTTGCTTATCTATACTCTAAGATTATAACTATTTAAATAGCAACTAAAAAACTATATTATAGCCCTCAGAAGCCAAGCCAATGCAACACATTATAATATCCTTAATAATTATCCATTGTGGCGTTCAATCATATTATTATTAACGAAAGTCATCCGGCGTTGTGTGCACATCACATGCGCACAATATAATATTCACAATGCGTAAATAAAAGAATAAAATAAACTTTTAAAAAAAATATGCCTTCAAATAATCTCGTTAATCTCTTGCGTTCCTAAAGTCCAACTGTACATTGTCAAAATCTGCGCATTGAAAACGGGTAACAAATATAAACAAAAAATGGATTTGCTGATGTAAAAATGTCTCATAGACGACATGACATGACAAACCATGACCATTACATGACTAAATAAAATATTCAGAAGTAAATATACATAATAGACATTCGCAATGCAATATTTCTTATCCTAAGAAAATTTCGCCTTAACAATTTACTTTTTGTTCCCAAATTACCAAAATTATTTAATTAATATAACACCTTATCACCTAAAGAATTAATAAACTATTATTTGTGATCAATAAATTCTTAAGTTTGACTATCAGTTTACAGTTACGAGCACATCAATCGCCTTGTAGTACTTTGTAACTACAATTAATAAAACACAAGAATTATAATAATATATGTTATACCACATTCAAGTAAAAAATAACATAAAAAGTTATGGTAAGATAACAAAAATATACTTTTATTATGATATAACAATAATAATCTGTAATATGACACAACGTATTACTGAGCTTTCATAAATCTTAGGCACCACACCAATGTCTTTCGATCTAGCGGGACCCCACGAGCTAGACCAAAATAACTAGTGGCAATGCTTAGTTCGTCCAATGTACCTCACGAATATATTGACAAAATCCATAGTACCTCAACCGTTTTGACAGAAATTGGAAAAAACCAACTCGTCTATCCAGCAGGCTCCTCTGTTGTTTCTTGCTAGAAATAAATTAAAATGATACGGATCGTTACTTAACGCAATGTACCTCTCGATTTATGCATTACCTTCAAGGACTCTTTAACAGAACGGGAGAAATTCAGCAAAAAAAGTGCTGCATTGCATTTTCAATGTACCTCAAGAATTTTTCACTATTATCTAGTTTTTTAAGGTTTTTTTACACTTTATTAACAAAAATAAATAATTTTTTGCTGAATTTCTTCCGTTCTGTTAAAGATTCCTTGATGGTAATACATAAATCAAGTGGTACGTTGCGCTAAGTAACGATCCGTATCATTTTAATGTATTTCTAGCAAGAAACAACAGGGGCCCGCTGGATAGACGAATTGGGTTTTTCCGATTTCTGTCAAAACGGTTGAGGTACTATGGATCCTATCAATATATTAGTTAGGTACATTGGACGAACTAAGCATTGCCATTAGTTTTTTTAGTCTAGCTCGTGGGGTCCCGCTAGATCGAAAGACATATCACACCATACTCCACTAGACGTCAATGCTTTGGTAGCAACGCTGTTAAATTAGACGTGTCTGAAACAAAATGTGGCCAGGTCTTAAGTATATCAAAAAGTTTATCACCAGGGCTCAAAGTAGACGATAGCTGTCGATGAGCGAAAAGTTTATAGTCTTTTGACAGTTTACCTAGTTCGACACCAAGTCTAATGAGCTTTTGACAAGCTTCTAATTGCTTCTGCGGCGGCGCCTCGTTATTGAACGTGCCGATGAAAGATATGCCTATGCTGTATTTATTGTATCCTAAGGTATGAGCTCCGATGTAATCCCAGCCACGGCCGAAGTAAGCGGACCCGTCGCCGGCGACCAAGAAATTGTAACCGATGTCGTCCCATTTTCGCGACTCTATGTGGAACATCTGGATCAGTCTGACACGAAGAACACATTCGCTCTGAAACACAGAATGTTGTAAATATCTATTAAACATTAATATTACCTCTTATCACCAGTTCACCCATAAAATTGGTGCCTCTGCGCTCTCTGTGACAAAGAACTGTCATCATTTTAAATTCGTATACCTAATTATATAGAAGGAAATATAGTTTCACGCATCAGCAACTCTTAGAAAATTCCGAGGCTTACATAGGTGACTACATTATTGCGGTTTGTGTACATTGTATGTCTTTTAAACTGTATTTAAAAATAGATAATCCCTCCATATAATGTCACTTAAACTGGAATACTGGACTTGGTAGGTGGTCTTATTCTATAATGATGTTTATCTAAGTAATATTAAAAACGCGAAAGTTTGTACGCAAAATTAGTTAAACAGATTTGATTGAAATTTGGTATACATAACAATTTTAATCTATCTATCAGTCCAGGATTGGGAACAACGGGATTTCGCAGATAAATCGCAGTTATCAGCAAGTTGATTACTAATTGTGTTCAGGGGCGGCTGTACCTTAAGTGCGCTCGTGCACTGAACTACCAGATTTTAATAGGTTCAGAAAAAAAAATGCTTAATAATCCGATTGACTATCTATTCAATATTAACGAAATTGTTACAAAACAATTTCAACTCTTGGCTAAAGTATTAAGTCTTATTTTCGCTTGTAAAGACAATTCGCCGGGCGCTAGGCCACGCGCACGGCGAATACTCATACAACGTCTATGAAATACGAGCTAAAACGCCTGGCGCGTGAGACAGAGATAGTGCAATAGAAAATGTATAGCAAAATTAGACAGCTCGCGTGCGCCGCACGCACGAGCCGGAGTTTACCGAGAACCGGCGAACGAGAAACCGAGAGCGGACGGACGACCGCGTCGCGCGTTTGTTTTTGTTATTGTTTACATTGTGATTTGTGATAGAATTATAAATTATAATAAACTAACTTATCGTTTTGTGTGTGGGACAGTTGTGTGACTATAGCTGTTAAAATGAGCATTAACTTTGACTTTATTAAAAGCAATAATAAAACTTTTAAACAAAAGATTGATTTCAAATCAGCTGGACCGCCCAGGCTATTTCGAACTTGAAACAAGAGTGTAAATCGAAAAATAAATCATTTACGCGAAGTTTTAAAAGTGAAATGTATAACAGAAAGAAATGGCTGTGTGGATGTGAGCGTCTCAATACATTATTTTGTTTTGGGCTTTGTAAAGACAAAATGTTGTTTTATTGCAATTTCTAATTGGAGTACTCAGTGAGCTGATAAAGTGCACCACCAGTGCCATGACCCACCAGCCGCCACTGATTGTGTTACATGCATGCTGGCTGGGGGCTCGTCATGCATGTGTAATTTGATTATTCTAATTTAACAGCAGGCAGGACGGCTCTTACCACTACTTTAATGTTATCATATCACTCTTTTGATAATTTAAAAATATATAGTTATTCTATATTATACAGAGTCGAGTCATTCTGAATTTTTATATGTTGTTATGACCTAAACAAATATTAAAAATCCAGATTTGCTATTTCGAAAGTGCAGTGCGAGCCCAGTGCGTATGCCCAAAAAAGCATGAAATTTTCGGTTTTTTTTTTAGTTTATGCTCAATATCTCAGTGAAGGAAGGGGCTGACCGCTATAGTCACTACTAATACTTTTAAGTAGAAGTTGCTACAATATGAGACTAGCTATAAGAACTTGCACAATTCTTAGGCTATCTAAAAAGGTAATTAAAAAAAATGCGGCGAATGAAATGAGAAGGACATTAACTACTGGCGCGGCGTAGTAAAAAGTGGCCTCCGTAAAAGAATGAGAAGATGTATTCAAAATAGAGGCGGACATGTCGAACATGAAATTTAAAATTTAAGATTTTTTTTGGGACTTGTAAATTTAATATATTGTACTCATCTATTGTTGCCTACCCTGTAGCCTATGAAACTAAGTTTTTTTGATACACTTTTTTGATAGAATCCTAGATTGTTATACCTCGTTGGGTAGCTAATGAGACGTAGATATTTTAGGCACATCTTGAAAAATAAACTTTCACATTTTTAATTACTTTTTTTTAATTTTAATCGTTTACAATGACTTATTTATTCATTTTACGTCGAATATTGGTTATTGAGGTCATCAAGCACTTTATTTTACATGTAAAAATCAAATAATAGTAATAATAAGACTTATACGTTTCAACATATCTAAGCTGATAGCCGAAAATCGGGATTTTTTTATAAAAATACAATTAAATTCAAAATCTCGTAAAACGGTCAGATTTAGGATAGGGTGTTTTATAGTCAGAAACGATGTAAACTACACGCTCTTACCGGGAATAGGTCGACTTAACCTGTATTATTATAAACATATACCATTATCGTAACATTTTGCAACGTAGCCGTTTTAGCGTGCCCCTAAATGTTTTATGCATTTAACAATTTTCTAAAATGTCGAACCAAAAATTCCAATCTAGAATAATTGACACCTCATTTTGAACTCCAGAATAGGGATTTCTGCGATCAAATTGGTTTCAATCTCTGAGAGAAGTTAATAAACAACAATCGACATAAATCGTACCTGCGTTTGACAACTTTCTGTGGCAGTATGGGAAATGACAACCCATGGGACAGGTTGTATAATCTTGTCAAGATCGTCCTCCACCGGCTGAGCCAACCAATCCGTCCTGGACACTATCCTCAAATGGTTAGGAGCTATCAGAAGACCATCGTCTGAAAAAAATATGTCAACTAGTTAATTATAACATCCAAGTCATGATCATGAACTGCTTAAATTCTTATTCTTGTCATTAAAAATCTTTTATCTTTATTTAAGCTCGTCGTCCACAAAAGGTGAGCAGATATTTTCTAAACAAACAATAACATTTTCATTTTGACCGTGGAGCACAGATTTCTGTTTATTTACAAAACTCGCCGCCGTCGCCGCCGGTCCGCGATTTGCTCGTCGATGATCTTATGCTTTAAAATGGAATTTCAATTTAGACCGAACATGTATACAAACGATTATTACACACATAGATAAACCTTAACTTGATTCTTTTAATAACAGCACTATGTGATAAACTAAACAAACAAAATCCAATAACCTAAAATCAAAAATAGATAACTTTTATCAGTAAGTTAGATAATTATTAAGTTCCAGCAACAGTTTAATTTCCATGAATTCACTTTAAATTTTTGTATAAATCCTAATTCAATGTAAGTAATACGACGTATTATTACATCAGTCTACATCATTCATCTATTATTTAAAATATACATATGTTTAATGTAAAAAAAAAAGATAACAAGATTAAAACGCCTAAATGATAAGAATGCAACGATTAGAAAAAGCCGATTGTTGGATCTATAAAATCATAACTATCGCAGATAACTTTTATATTCAATTTCAAGCAAGTAACATTTGCTTACTCACGAAATCCCATGATAGCATTAAACATAAATCCATACTCTCTATACTATATTCTTTCCCCAAAGACACACTATATCTAGATTCTAGAAGAGAATAAATTGTAAGATGTCAATAAATAACGGCGATTATTGGATCACAATGCCAGGGGAATTCACAGGGATTTCTCCGTTTAGTTAATCATCATCTCAGCCACAAGAAGTCCACTGCTGGACATAGGCCTCCCCCAAACGGTTTCAGTGCGACCTGCTGGCAGCGGCCTGCATCCAGCGGCTTCCTGCGACTTTCCTTAGGTCGTCTAACCACCTTGTAGGCGGGCGTCCTACGCTGCGTTTTCCGGTACGTTACGTGGTCGCCATTCCAGAACCCTTTTGCCCCATCGGCCATCGGTTCTGCGCGCTATGTGCCCTGCCCACTGCCCTCCTCATTTCATTTGATCTCGTAGAGAAACCCCGAGCATAGCTCTTTCTATGGTTCGCTGAGTGACCGTTAGCCTTCTTATGAGGCCCATAGTGAGCGACCACGTCTCGGATCCATCTGTCATCACTGGCAACACACATTGCTCGAATGTTCTTTGTTTCAAGCACTGAGAAATTTTGGACGAGAAGATATGCCGTACTTTCCCGAAAGCTGCCCAGCCGAGTCGAATTGGTCGATTGACCTCTTCCTCGAAGTTGGACCTACCTAATTGGATGGTTTGTCCAAGGTACACGTGCTCGTCAATAACTTCGAGGATCGAGCTCCCAACTGAGACCGGGGCGGGTGCGACATAGACATTCGACATGATTTTAGTCTTGTCCATGTTCATTTTTAGACCCACCTGTTGGGAAACTCGATTGAGGCCTTCGAGAATGGTGCTAAGGTCCTCCAGCGACTCCACCCATGACCACGATGTCGTCGGCAAATTGAAGGTGTGTGATATACTCGCCGTTGACGTTGATGCCGAATCCTTTTCAAACCAAAAGCTTGAAGGCATCTTCAACAGTCGTCGTGAACAGTTTCGGTTATGACATCTCCCTGTCTCACGCCTCTGTGTAATGAGATTGCCTTCGTGTTCTGTTCCTGTACTGGGACCGACATGGTGGCGTTTATGTTTAAGCACGTCATTGCTTCGATATACCTGTAGTCTATGCGGCACCGCTGGAGAGACTGTAGCACGGCCCATGTCTCGATCGAATCGAAGGCTTTCTCATAGTCCACAAACGCTAAGCATAATGGCAGATTGTACTCTTCGGTCTTCTGTACAATCTGCCGCAGCGTATGGATGTGGTCTATGGTACTGTAGCCTTTTCGGAATCCGGCTTGCTCGGGAGGCTGGAAGTCATCGAACTTGCGAGCGAGACGATTCGTGATGACCCTTGAGAACAACTTGCAGGCGTGACTCAGAAGCGAGATAGGACTATAGTTCTTTAAGAGAATAGATCTATAGTTGGCAAATAGCCTGTTCGGGACTGTAAAACCGGCACTTAATGTTTTAAATCCGAAGTAATTATGTGACCAAAGTGTAATTCACCCAGTTCGTTGCTCTTTCAGTTTTTATTAATTACCTGTATTCATTTATCCCACCAATATTATAAAGGCGAAAGTTTGTGTGTATGTTTGTTACTTCTTCACGCTCAATAGGCCAATTTTCATGATATTTTGTATGTAGGTAGCTGATACCTTGGGTTAACACATATTTTTTATCCCGAAAAGTATGGAACTCCCGTAGGATTTGATCAAAAGTCTGATAGAAATGTCACGTTATAAAATAGGTGTCGCTGCTGTGCATAAAATTAAACGCGGGTAATACCTCATACAGCAGCTATTAATATAATAATAACGCAGCTATGATTTGTCCCAAAAAAAACTCTTTTTTTTGGCCAAATCACACAGATTGAGCTAGCCCCAAAGTAAGTTCGAAACTTGTGTTAAGGGATACTAACTCAACGATACCATATTTTATAACAAATACATGTATAGATAAACATCCAAGACCCGAGGCCAATTAGAAAAAGTTCGTTTTTCATCATGACCCGACCGGGATTCGAACCCGGAACCTCCTGGGTGGCGGTCCGGCGTGGTAAGACAGCGCGACTTCATTTTATACTATGTAAAGATAATAGAAATTATAAACGAATTTTTATGCCTTTTATAATCAAGTTATTAATATAAAAAAACTCGCGAATCAATTAGCAAATTCTTGCGGTGCGACGTCGCGTCGTATATATTTTGCGACTTTTGTGTACAACCCTTTGATATGCTGGAGCACGAATCCATGCTGTCAATTAGTTTGATGGCACCGTTTCCTGTTGGACCAACTGTTATGCACCCAACTAGTTGTGCCAACAGGAATAATTTGAAATAATAATATGTATTCCTGTTGGAACTACTTTTTTTCGCAGTTTCGTAACTAGGTTTGGGTTTCCATTTAGGATGATTTTAGAATGTTTTTGGTATGAAACCATCTGGAAATCATAACTAAGTATTAGAATTATTTAGTTATGGTTTTGAGATAGTTTTACAATGGTTTTTGATTGGTTTTCACATTTTTGGGATGGTTTCCTATTATCAGATGGTTTGTTGATGGTTTTGAACTACATAATGTATATTTTAGGCGAAATAACATTTTAGGCAAGTTGCGAATAGACGATTTACTTCCTACAAAGACGAGTTACGTTTACAACGAATCAAGAACCGTATACTAAAATCGTCTTTGATATCACTGACCACTTGTAATAAAATTATAATGATGACTGCGGATATCGTGTATGTCAAACGGATTTATTATTTGACAGATAAATATTTGTTATTTCGAACAAGCTCATCATGTCGTAGTCATTATGATAATTTCGAAAAAACCTAAAAACACCAATATCATGGAGACCGCTCACTTTCGACCCCCTATTGATGGGGGGCTATTTATATATATTTGTTGTAAATGGCCTCTAGTTCAACCACTTTTAAAGAATTGGACCAAAAACCTGTCACCATGTAAAAGAGGAGTTATCTCACTACATGGGCATGCACTGAACAAGCCGAGATAGATTTTACATAAGTTAAGTTAGTTAGTGCCACCCATTGGCAACTAAAATTTAATGACAATTATCTGGTTGTGCCATAGTTGTGCAAATAGGAATATTTTTTTCGAATTATTCCTGTCGGCACAACTAGTTGGTCCAACAGGAAACGGTGTTTAATGGACCGTGACATTGTCAACAAAACAGTGACAGCAAAATAATTTTGTGTCACCAAAGTTCAATAAAACTAATAATTACTTATCTACAAATTCTTTCACAAATAAATAATAATAAGCATAGCATCTGTAACAAGTGTATTTGCCCTAACCATAGGATGTATTTGAGTATAGATCCTATGATCATGAACACAAATAATAATTGTATAAATTATAATACACTTTTAAAAAAAATCAGCAAAGCCCATACCTTTCGGAACATCTTTAGTCAATCGATTGACAACATTAAGACTTGTATCTGAAATAGTGTTCATCGGAGGATATGTTTTGCTGTCCGTATCAACATCGAAGACTTGCGTTGTTAGTAATGGATATAACACCAATAAGATTGTTAAAGGCACCAAGATGACTGAAAACATGATGAATGGAATGTTGTCGTAACATAATCCCATCACCACACTGTAGTCTGAAATAGTAACAATTAATATTATATTGTAATATACTTGTAGCTCACAAGTGTGCATGCATAGATGTGACCTGACCTACAATCTGATCTACATCGAGGTGCGTCTCCCGGATACTGTAAGAACCAAGGATTCCTCAGAGGCAATATTTAAACCTTTTTTCTAACAATACTAAGAGATTTCTTTTTTTATTATTATGGTGCAAGGTTGTATGTGTAAATTACTATGAGTTTCACTACAGTGTAGGATAGTAAACTTTCGCCTGGCAAATTTGAATATTTATCACAGTGTGAACTTGAATCATTTACTAAACTTGAATTGTTTATTTACATGTCAAAAAATAGGTGATAAGTGAATAAAACTACATGCTACATTGATACAATCAATAAATATATTAAAATTTAATTAAACATGCGATTATCTTCATGCTGTGTAATTAGGTTTATGTACTTGTTAGTAATGTTTGCTTGAAACAAAATTCTGCATGCATTTATATTTCAAAATTATTTAAAATTTTTACTTACTTGATGGCTCAGTTGCTTCGGAGTCACTGTGTGTTGATGGACTGTCTCTTTGTTTACCTTGTATTAATAATGTTAGGGTTAACACAACACCGATTATAAGAACACTAGTGGCTGATATTGCAATTTTTATCCATGGTCGAATCCATAACTTCTTTGGAGCTGTAACAATAAACGAAGTTATTGTTGTACAAAGATTATAACATGGACAAACTGGAGAATGGAAAGATAAAAGAAAATATAAATGATGGAAGTAGTCTAGGTTGTGAGGTGGAGCTAGATGTATGGTGCTGCTTATTAAAACAGGTACAAGGAGTTGAGGTTGCTTTTATCCTCAGGGGATGGTACAGGATCACTGCCTGCAAAGAATGGAAGGCACGGAGCATGGACCTAGGCCATGCAACGATAGAAGACGCATTAGGGAGAGACATGTCATTACTTATGACAAATAACGACCTAATCAAGAAACAAAAGATCTTCAACAAGAAGTATAGAATACACATAGGTAAAAGATCAGACTGGGAAATTGACACATCGAGTTCCCAGCTCATCTGTTACACAGATGGATCCAGAATGAGAAGCTCAGGATTAGCTGGAGCAGGGATACATATACCCAGTAGTCCGGCTAAAGATGTGGTCATAGCATTGGGAATGTGCAGAAATGGTGCTGACTGACTCCAGGTTAGAGACGCAAAGCACCATTATCTATTCAGACAGCCAAGCGGCAATCAGAGCATTGGCCAAGGTAGAGACCGTTTCAGGGCTGGTCAGTGAGTGCAAGTCTGCTCTCAATAAACTAGCCGAGGTAACGGCGGTCACTGTAGCATGGGTCCCAGGCCATCAAGGAACATTAGGGAATGAAAGAGCAGACGAGCTCGCAAGAGAAGGTGCCAGCTCGAGACCTATAGGACCGGAGCCCCAGCTCCCGATATCAGCCACTGTCACTAAGGGAGTGATAAACGAACTTATGAAACGCGAGGCACAGGATGCTTGGGCAGGGAGTAACAGCTACAGACATGCAAAATTGTTTGTAAAAGAAAAGAACCCGGTCACTACTACCGGCATCATCACGGGCCATTGCAGACTTAACCAACATATGTCCCTCATAGACAACAGCATAGATCCCGCTTGTCCCGAATGCGGTGAACCAGAGACCAGCCAGCATTTCCTGGCTGAATGCACACACTACAGCAGGCTCAGGTGGGAAACTTTCGAAGCCGATAGGATCGAAGAAGGAAGACAATGCGACCTAGACACTGGTCGCATTGCGGAGTTCTGCAGAAGGAGTTCAAGGTTTTCGGGGGGGGGAGGTCATCGGGGCCACAGTAACAACCGTACCCACACGGGAATAGTGTGTAATGAGTCCAACAAGCGACTTGAACACCCACCTGTGCCCCGCAGGCGTCCCACCCTACAATAATAATAATAATAATCCTCAGGTGATCATAGCTCAAACATCAAATGACGATTAGTGGAGCTCTAATTAGAAATAAATTTATACATTTGCTGCCAACATGACTATAGCAAAATATTATGTACAGTCAACAAAGGAATTGACTGACCCCCCTCTGTATATATGATTAAAGATTTCTAAATATTGCGTGAAGGGATTTACTTGAAATGTTAAATTGTAATTACATAGTACAATATGAATACTATTGATAAATAAATTTTCAAGTAAATCCCTTCACGCAATATTTAGAAATCTTTAATCATATATACAGAGGGGGGTCAGTCAATTCCTTTGTTGACTGTACCTGCTTCGTTACATTACTATAGAATAGAATGTTGCCCTAATAGCAGTTTTTGATGATGACATCATCAGTATAAACAGTTTATCACATAAATCATTTCCTCCACTTGGTATATGAGGAAAACGGACCCTTCAGCGCCATCACAATACCAAAACTCACAAGTTTATTTTAGCAATCTTTTCTTAAATATACTTTGACATAGTGTGTACATATTTGCCGGTGTCCTTTTTATATCACAATTTTTTCATCATAGCTCTCAATCAATTTATAAACTGATGCTTCACAAACCCCTGGTTTTCTTCATTCTGTTCAAACATTTAAAGAATGCATGTTAGTATTCTCTAAGTAATCAATACACTTTCACATGTCTAAAATCTCCTAAAGGAAGATGTCTTTGAAACCTAGATAATTAAAAGTACCTTTGATATGAAATCTATTTTGGTATAATTGTTTATACTTTTAATCTGTACTTTGCAAAGAGGAATCAATTAATTATTGTCATGTTAATGTAATAACCCAATATTGATAAGCAAAGACAGAAGAAGCAAATAACAGAAGTTATTTTAACTCCTATATAGAGTGTAAAGAGGTAGGGCACAGCAGATAATCCTTGAATCGGAACAGCCCATATAATAATTATTATAAGTTCAAGACCTTATAATAATTATTATAAGGCAGACTTATCAGTGTGTAATAAACATTCTAAATGTAAAATGATATTGGGTATCAGTCAAAGGTAAATACTTTTAATTATCTAGGTTTCAAGGACATCTTCCTTTAGGAGATTTTAGACATGTGAAAGTGTTTTGATTACTTAGAGAATACTAGCATGCACTCTTTAAATGTTTGAACAGAATGAAGAAAAACAAGGGTTTGTGAAGCATCATTTTCTAAAATTATTGAGAGCTAAGATGAAAAAATTGTGACTTAAAAAGGACACCGGCAAATATGTACACACTATGTCAATAAGAACAGATTGCTAATTTAACTGTAAACAAAATTCGATACTTACAAGACGGTTCAGATTTCTTTGATTTAAGCTCGTCAGGTTGAGTTTCATCTTCAGTTCTTGTATAAGAGGCATTTTCAACACCAGTCTTACTGATTATTTGCTTTATAACAACGGGCCCATGAAAATGTGTGCTATTTCCAAGGTGTATATTGTCCGAATTGGATATTGCGAAGTTACCTACTATTGGGTTGGAAGTCTGTATTAGATTAGAAGGAAAATTTGCTAAATTATCAACTGTCTTTGAACATACAGCCTTATTGTTCGCCGTATTTTCCTCTTCATCACTGTCACTTGGGGGGATTATTTGTAAGTCCCCGAGGTCCCCTTGTACTTTTAATCCAAGATTTTTTGCGTTATCTTCTGCAGGCGACTTTGGTTTAGCCATTACGTTCACGATCTTCACATCTTTGTCTAGAATTTTTTATTTCAAAAAGTTATGCATGCTAGTGACATTTTCGCGTTTTTTATTTATCACACAAATTTTGTAAAATGCACAACAAAGTAATTCCTAAAAACACAAAGTCCAAAAAGTTTGATGTTGTAAACTTTACACAAAATTTTGATGATAAAGTTTCCTTTTCCTTGCTTATGCTTGCCAAAGAGTATTTCTCTTTTTTTTGTTATGGTGTCAAAAAGTTTTTTTTTTTTTTCATTTTACTGGTCTGGATATAAATCCTTTAGGCCAATTCTCGTAGTGGTTATAGTTTACGATCAGTGGGACAATTCACGTAACAAGAACCGATTCTAGTTCGATTCAACGACACTCGCTGTCTCACTCATACAAAATAGGAATTTAACGGAACTGCGAGTAATCAAACTAGAATCGGTTCTTGTCACATGAATTGTACCACAGGAACTAGGTATTGCAGAATAGTATACATTTGCGTGTTGACTTCACAATCCGCCTTCTCATTTTGCTATCATCTTTCTTCGGGATGTCTTGACTCAGAGACTGTGTGAGTTAGGACTACCTGTAAGACTTAAGGTATAATATATATGTAAGGATTTTTATCAAAGCCAGTACAAATGGAAAAATATGAGATCTAGCTGTGAGATTTTGGGGCCAACGCGAACCAAGCGCCAACCGACCCATGTCAACCAAAACCAACCAAAACTATGGTCTTCATTTTCTCCGGTTGGCTTCACTGAAAATAAATGTAAATTATGTGGCCATAACTATGCAAAACCATTTTAGTTAAAATGTCATTTTAGTTATTTGATTTATAAATACCGGATAAATACACACATAAATCGTTAAACTAATTTTGATGTTATAATAGCAATAAGAACTCAGATTTCTTTAAAATTGCTACCTTTAAAGGCTGGCGTCCACCAGGCGGGCCGGGTCGGGCCGCATCGCAACGCAAAAATACGTCTGCCTATGTTTTGTATGAAATATCGTACACTAGCGACGGACCGTTCGGGCCGCATCGCATCTGTGGATCGCTCGCCAAGCGTATTCTTGTCGGCGGTGCGCTGCGACCCGCCCCGACCCGACCCGCCGCTAAAGGACGCCAGCCTTAAGGTGGTACGTTTCGTTCGGTCCACACGGGAAATTTAAATTTTTAGGGGTAACGATGTAGGTAAATGAATGACCACTGGTAAAAAGAAATGGCAATAGAAAACCAGTGGGGAAGAAAACTGTCAAATAGTTCATTGCAGAGGGCGCCCCTTGCTTGTTACAAGGAAGTTGTCAAACTTCATACAAAAAAGATAAACATTTCCGATTTCTTTATTTTAATGAAAAATGGGTCGGTGTGTGGATTTTGGAAGTGAAGAAATAGGTTCACATAAGTTTGTATAATGCTATGTAATTTAAGGGAAGGTATTGTAACTAAATAAAATAAAAATATGATATAAAAAAAAAATTATTTCATAATTTCTGTAAATATACTTATTGAAAATAGCTTCCTTGAAATACTTATTGGTAAATTCATCATCTCTGTTAATAAAAATAACTTTTGTATCCTTATAAGTATAAATAATTAAATTACAAACGTTATCAGTACCTAACAAATAATTGTTCCTGTAATGTTTCATTAGGTAACTCCATCTGTGGCTTCGAGCTATTTTGTCCACTAATAATGTTTTCAAATATTTCTGTCGTAGGCCTCCAATCTGTAACAAATGATAAAATGTTCAATCTTTTGTTCAAAAATTGAGGTTCTATTTTTCGTAACTCTTTAAAATACTTCAAAGATATTTTACTTGCTTATTTTATTTGAGCACGTGTGAAATAATCTATATGTTTAGTTAGATAGAAGGTTACTGAAAACTGGGGAAAAGCCAGAAATGAGTAGTTTAGCGTGAGTTTAGCTTAACTTGCTACCAAGTCAACTTTCTTTTTCTGTTGCGAGGCACCCCTTCTTTTTAATTCTCTTTTTAAAACTACATTTTCTCCAGGTAGAATACATGTCGAATAACTTAGTTTTACAAAAAAAGGGACTAATAGGAAAAAAACGCTTTAAAAACACACTGTAATCACACGAACGCTTTTGACGTTTGTTTGAATAATACAAACTCACAGCGACCTCTACCGGAATTCTTTCCAGTTTTCTTCCCTATTACGGCTTTTTTGGTCATTTAAAAATATATCGCACTTTTCTTATCTTTTTAACATAAAATTTAAAACTAGGTTATGACAGTTTGTCTCTAGTGAATAAATAAATAAGTAGATTTATTTTTAGGTAATCCGCTTGCAGTCTTTTATTTGGTGTGAGGGAATCATAAAAGCTGAATATGGCAGCACAGCTCTCTGGTTGGCCAACAAAACAACACGAGGTATATAACTCTGAATCATGGATGTAGTAATCAAACAGGATTGAGTTCTCTGAAAATAGCTCAATGCAATAATAAAACTTCGTGCAATGGCATAAGGTTCATTTTAAGCTGCCAAAATCATAACGAAGAAAACGGGCCGACAGAGATAGTCTGGACAGAGGTGTAGGTCCCTTTCTCGCGCTTTTTAGTTGATAAATTCATTGAATTTGGTTCCGTCGATCGCTTGTAACAATTTTTTTTTTCTTATAACTTTTGTTTTTTGGCATAGAAATATTACATAATTAGTAACATTACCACATGAGTAAATAAAACCACGGAACAGAGACTTCACTTCATACAATGTCGCTGCGATGAGTACACACACACAAGCATGAGGCGCGTGTGTGCGTGACCTCAGAGCGCTCGTCACGTATGAGCGGCATACCAGTCTAAACCAGTTGCTTCGAGGACAAACAACAGGGCTTTCGATAAACTAGAAAATTATGACATTTCCTTTATTAAATTTGAATTAAATATTTGATTTGACATATATATGAAGTTCTGTCACGGCCACTCAATACTAGTAGTGAAGGGAGGGACATGTTTTTTAACCACGATCGACTATATTATCAAATCGATTTTTCAATTAATAAAGTGTATATTAAATATATTTATTTAATTTACTTATTATGACATAATATACATATTTTTTGTTTAGATAATTATTATTGAAATAAATAATTAAAGTTAAATATTTTAAAAAGGTAAAATATGTATACAAAAATGGTTTATTATAATACAAAAAAAAACAAATAAACGCTTGTGTATTTCTTTAAAACAAAAAAGTTGAGGAAAAATAAAATACTTACATTGTATGTATCAATGTGTGGAATTGATAAAAACTTATTCACAAAATCAATTGGTTAATGAAAAATAATCCGTGACTGTCAAATATTAAATATCAAAATGGAAAGCAAAGAAAATTTAATGATAAAAATTGATATGCCATGCGAGTGCTTCCCGCTCGATTATCTAAAAAAAAACTATATTAGATTTAGGATTTACCACTCATTCAAAAGAAATAACAAATTATAAAAAAATAAAAAAAATAAAATTTGAATATGTATTTTGTAAGAAAACTAATAAATAACTTGTAAAAAAACTGGTCTTTTCGTTTATTTCATTTTATTCTACAGTGCCAACCCTACCAGAATAGGTATAAATTTTGAACGCGCCTTAGAAGTTAAGCCTGTGTTCGGTGGTTTTATTTACTCATGTGACATTACTACGTTACTTTAAAAATGATAAACTGAAACAAATAACAATCATAACAAAACTATTTCAGAAAAGTTTTACTGAAAGTAGAAGTATTCTATTTTAGAGAACTGGCCACATAGAACATTAATATGGCATCTACTTGAAGCATAGCGGCCATTAAGGCGGCCTATTGTCAAGCTCGGAAGTGGTAATGTGGTATTTATTACGTATGTTTAATGAAATATACGAAAAAAAATTGTGCAAAAGTGTTGCATCAAAAACTGTGCAGGTGAATCGATCGGTGGTTGCGGCATATCTTTTCACAGATACGTTTAAATACAAAATAGAAACTAAATATGTAATTATGGTGGCCAAAAATTAGGTTTAATAATTTTATATTTATTTTACGACTATTGTTTTAGTATTTCAAAAAGTGAACAACGACAAATAACTTTTACGACTGTGGCGGCGACCTAATTAAGATTAATAATTTGGGATGATAACAAAATAAAAATGTTTTAGGACAATGATTTTTATTTATTTATTCCGTAGTAAAGTTGTTTCATCGCTATTATACATAGACTTAGTACATACTAAGTCTATGCTATTATATAACCTGTTCCTATTTTATTGTAAAAAGAAGCCTTTGTTCTTGTTGAGACACACGAAAATATGTAACACTTCGACTCAACGAAAATCAAATTATCGATGTGTAAAAGTGCGTACAGACTATATAACATAACATGTTATACAACATTGCTTTATAACACGTTTCAGATTATTACACATTGCACATGTATACATACGACGGAAGCTGTAGCTGGTTTCGTACAATGGTTAGTAGGGCAATATCGTACCCTGTGGGAAAAGGACAAACACCTCTGTTCTCGTTGTCTCACGTGGGCCCGTTTTTTGATTCGGAGTACTAAATCCTGTTTGATTACTAAATCCATGCTCTGAATAGAAAAAAAATATTATCTAAGTTGACGGTAGTGTAAGTTTCATTCAAACAAGAAGGTGAAACATTTTCTGTTAAATAATAAAAAAATAAATTAAAAGAATAACGACGATGTCGTATAGGGTGACTTATGCAGTGTCTGTGTACTGCGGCAAGTCGCTCGGCTGGTACCAGGGGCTTGTTCTGGAAGTGGGCGGCACCACGGTCACCATGACGAAGGTTTTCCGAAACGGCTTCCTCTACTCGAAACCTCAAGTTACTCTCAAGTAAGTGGGATTGTATAAAAAGTTGTGTGGTGATTAATGAACGATGATGATTGATGGGGCCATTGTTGCGCAGTGTGGCCGACATCAAAAAGCTGACGATCTTGGAGGCGTGCACGCAGCAGCCGGTGCCGCTCAGCACCGTGGAAGTAACCCAAAAGCCGAAGCAGGGCGCGCGCGCCGCCTTCTGCGATACGCTGCTGGTCAATCCCAGCAGCTCCGGTGAGACTTTATTCCAACAGACACCACGTATAGGGGCTCAATATTACCATATTAATTTAGATTAAATAAATAGTACTCATGAAACTCGCTGATAACATAGAAAAAGAGGGTAACTAAAAAAAAAAACAAATGTAAAAATGAATTTTATAATGAAGCCAGCCAGCAACCATTCTGTTCTTGAATTTTGGGTGTCGTCAGTCCGTCAAATTACAGAAACAAGTGAATATCGCGTTTGCGTTGATTTTTTTCGATTTATCGATGTTCCGTGCAGAGAGACTGAATGATCGCAAGTTAAGCATCGATGACCCCAGTCAGTGTTTGGATGGTTTTTAAAATGTTTTTTGGTCCTTTCGGTAGTGTTGCTGCATATCAAAATTATCATTTAATTTTTAGACACGATGATTTTTAAACACGATTTAGACAACGATGATCCCAGTCATTATTTTGATGGGTTTAAAAAAGTCCTTTCTCCTACTCGCCTCTCCCTCCTTTCCTTGCAGGTGTAGTATAAAGTATTATGTAAGCCTCGGGAATAGACTGGAATTTCCGCCTCAAGAGTATTGGACTCCCTCGTCGGAAAAAGGTCACTTTCTTTCCTTGGTGAACAATGAACTATTTATTAAGGAATTCTTTTTGTAATATTCAGGGAGCTACGGGAACTCGGGCAACACGCCGAAGGGGCGCAACGCCGCCGGCAAATTCCACCACGACGAGAACGTGCTTGGCGACGCCGCCGGGGAGCATCTCGCGCTGTACGTTCCCTACGGGCTGCGCGGGGAGGTGGACTACGTCACGGACGACGGCGTACATGTGCCTTCGATGGCCGCCGTGCCGCGCCGCCACCTCTGGGCCTCCTTAAGGCGTATAGCGCCAGTGCCGCAGATGTTTGCGCTGCTGGCGCGCGCCGCCGCTGACGTAACGCTGCGCATCGTGGGCGGCGTGGAGCGCCTCGCACCGCACCAGGCACCGTACGCTGTGGTGTTGTGCGGCGCGCACGGCGTCGGCTTGGCCGGCGTGGTGACGGCACGCCTGCTGGCCACTCACGGCGCGCGCTGGTGGCGGTGGAGCCGCCACGCGCCGGCTGGCATGGCGTGGCGACGAGTGCCGCGGTGCAGGCGCTTTTGCCCGCTGCGCTGGATCCGGCGCTAGGCCACGTTTACCTCGCCAATGTGGCACCGCCGCTAGACGCCTTCGCGAAACTGGGCATCGCCTACCGGCCGCCCTTTGGCGCCAGCTCTGTGCTGGTGCTGCACGCGAAGTGCAGGACGTTGAAAAAGTTAAAAATAAATAAAAAAAATACTTTTTTGAATTACCTACGTATTTTTATTACCAATTATTAAATTTTATTTTTATTAACCCTTTCCGGGCATGCTAAACTAGGCGAAACTTGTGCAAAATGAGTATTTATTTATTGGCCGCTACCAGCAGGTCGCATTGGAGGCCTATGTCCAGCAGTGGACTACTTGGGGCTGACATGATGATGATGAGTTACTGGAAAGAATACGAAAAGACATGAAAACCAGTTCACAAACACTCTATCTTTTGTGATTAAGGCCTTTCGTATACGTGCAGGTACTTCTAAGACGTATTGCAGGTCTCAACGTTCTTTTTTCCCAATATCTGGCTAAGTTTTACAGTTATGCCAAAAAACCAACTAGCGTACGTTCAAAATTATCGACTAGGTTGTATAAGTATAAATACAGGAAAAAACTTCACTCTCCGGCAAGGATGTTGGGACTCCAATGACAAGAATTCTTGCATAACTAGTACGTAATGTTTTTATGTTCCTACCTAGTTTTATATTTTATGTAAAAAATAATTTAAAATGTAAGGACGGATATATTTTTAAATGCCAAAAAGGCCGTAACTGGTTTTCTTTCGCCATTTCTATTACCAGTGTTCTTTTTGTTTTTGTTAACTAACTAAACTGGCAACGTAGTTATGGACAGCGGACAAACCCGCGTCATAAAGGTAAATGCCTGAATGTGCTGCCGTTGCAGTCGCCCACGTAGGCGCCACGGCGCCGGTGCAACAGCTAACGATTATTGCATCAGCCAGTGTAAGGCCCATAGTTAGTAAGCGATTCACATTCAATAATAAAGAGTATTCACTTCTACTCGGACGTTAATTACTTAAAATAATTAGTTTTATTTTAATTTTTAAAAACCAATTCCAGCGCCGCGTAAACTTAGCTACGTACAGTCAGAAGCACGTTGAGCTTTACACTCGCAGTACAATTTGGCTCTTATGGATGGTACAAAGTCCGATATGTAAAGGTCTACCTGCTCTTGACTGTATAGAATACTCTTAGATATGCTCTAGACATTTAAAGCAAAGTTGTTTTAGGAAAACTACCAGAAATATGTCATATTATTATTTTAAAAGCGTTCTTAAGCCACTAAATCTTTTACCAATAAAGTGGACGACTGAAATATGTACATTAAATTAATTTTATTCAAAGGATTATTAACTTGAATTATGAGCAATTTTTTTCATTTAATCACACTGAAAAATTTCTGTCTTTTTCACTTTAAGGCCACATGTTACCAGTTGATAAATAGACCAGTTGATAAATAGACCAGTTGATACATAGGCGAGTTAAAAATGCACCGATATGATACTAACTCATGTATAAATGCCATTTATCCGCTCGAGTGTCCCGCCGACCAAAATGTAATATGACCCCCCAGCGTCCCAACCTTTTTGCGCCTCTCGGCGCGCGGCGCGCGGGACCCATTAATCGTTCATTGTGACTAAACTTGTTATTGTAAGACTCATAACTTAATGTTTTTTATGTTTACTATGAATGAAGCTATAGAATGCCGTCTTTTGTTTATACAAATGCGACTCCGGTGTCGAATGACGATAACGTAAACATTGAGATAAGGCGTTTCAGAGCACGGCTTGTGTTTAAAAATAAATATCTCAGAAATTAAAGCGATGACCTAGGGTTTTTAATTTTTAAATACGTTAATTAGTTAATAAACAATAATAAAAATAAAAAAAACAGACACTTGTTCATAAAAAATATTTATTTACAGTCTTTTAAAGTAATTACATTTTTATCAATAATCTGACGGCGCCAAGCGCATCTCGTTAACGTCTAAGATTCACAAATACCACTTCTAGGTCTAAAATAAAAGTAATACAAGACAAGTAGTTTAATATTCTTACAAAATAAACAAAAATCTTGACAATAGCATCTACCATTATTGAGAAATATGAAAATTAGTGCAGCAGTTCCTATTTTCTCAGTGAAATCACTTTAGTTTTTCGGATTTTTTTGTTCTACATGCTCTAAACAATACAAAAATAAAAATCACTAGACAATAGTAAATTTTATGCCCTTTCCAAAAAGGTAGCACACTTGTACATTGTAACGTACCTACAAAAAACTAAAACCAAAAAACAAAAAACAAAAGATTTAAACTAAATTTATTACCAAGATGACGGGCGTTAAGCCTTGATACATACAGAGTGCGTGATCCGCAAATCCGTTCGCTGAGTTACTCTATATTCGTCGTCACAGTTTTAAATATACAAAAACTATTCTTAATTTTTAGAATAGTTACACATCAATACACATGATTCCAAATGAAATCCAGGGTCTGATGGAGCTGGATGATGGCCATGGGAACTCTTTGATAAAATGATGCAACCCTATCGATTTTCGGCTTATCTGATTTGTCTTGATGAGGACTTTGGTCCTGGATGATATCCAGGGTCTGATGATGACGCTGGATGATGGTCATGGGAACTCCGTGATAAAATGAGTCAACCCTATCGATTTTTGGCTTATCTGATTCGCCTTGACGAGGACTTTGGTCCTGGATGATACCCAGGGTCTGATGATGACGCTGGATGATGGCCATGGGAACTAGGTGATAAAATGAGGCAACTCTATCGATATTTGGCTTATCTGATTCGCCTTGACGAGGACTTGGGTCCTAGATGATATCCAGGGTCTGATGATGGAGCTGGAGGATGGGGTGGCGTCATTTAATTACAGAGCTTTGAGAGAGCTCATCAGACCTCGGATATCATCTATAACAATATATATATAAGCTTATCACAACAGATCATATATATATATATATATATATGATCTGTTGTGATAAGCTTATACCAAAAATACTTAAATGGAGAGGGGGAGAGAGAGAAATACTTAGTTGTCGATTTTTTCTCTTTTTAAGGTAGTAAACCAAAAATAAATAATAATGTATTCTACGTAGAGGGTGACTGATCTTAAAAAATAATTATAGAAACGTGGAGCATCTTGGCGAGAAAGAACAATGGAATTGATTGAAAGGGATAACCTCAAAACTACATTTTAATAAATCTTTCTCTTTTTCTTTTATAATTAAATTTTGCAATTTTTTTTTAAATCTCTTATTATTAAGAGAATATATTAATTTCAAGTTGAAATATGAGTTTAAATTTTTTCGTAAAACATCGTCTTTTGGAAATTTGTGCACTTCAATTACTTTTCAAAAAGGTACCTTCACAGGTCATTGGCATTGCAAAATTAATTTTTATTTTTATTAAATAAATTCAGACATAAAATTCTCCATACTAATGTTAGTACCATCGGTTCAAGCTACGCTAGCGCCACTTTTGACAGTTGCCAACCCCATTAGATTGGGCCATATTTTTCTCTCTGGATTGGGCCGTGTGGAGGTGGAGGGGTGATAGAGTCAATGAATGGTACAACCACCAACAAACTAAAACCTACCTGAACCTACCTATAAAAAAAATTCAATGAACAATTTACCAGACTGGTAAATATTTTGGTGTAATATACGAGTTCGTAAATAGTTTCGTTTCGTTTCTAAAATGGATGCCAGCCAAGAAGGACAAATAATATTGAAAGAAAAATATGGCTCTACATCTCAAGAAAGGCTTTATGTAAAGCCTCCGGGTATGTGAATTAAAATTACCTTTGAATTATTAGTACTTTGGTGTCCAGTGTCCGTACATTATTTGTTTACATAAATCCCACTGATCACAGCACAAGCCGGTATAGTTACCTTGGACGATGACAAGCCCAATAGCGTGGCTGGATGGTTCAACGAGATATTTCTGCCACAAGGATATCCGGATAGTGTGAGCAAAGATTACTTGGCGTACCAAATATGGGATACAGCTCAAGCTTTTTGCAGCACAATTACAGGTACGTCGCTTGTAGTAAAAATAAAAATTTTCATATCATTTTTTGTTGGTACAAATCAGCTGTCTGAGGTGGTAGTAAGATAAAAACGAAAATATTGGTACCTATAAATTTTGAATGGCGCCGCAGGAAATGCGGGGGTACGAGTGGGGTAGTACACCCATCGCGCGGAGTCGCTTACTTTTCGAGATATTTAATTTTAAAGTTTCAGGAAAACTAACCTCAAAACTAGATTATGAATATACTAATAAGTGCTAGTGGACTGCTCACAGTCTATCAAAACTAATCTAATGAGGACCTTAATATCATTTAATAGAATCTGTAAGACAAATTATAGTTTAATGAAACGATAGGATATTTACTTACTGTCACATTACTGACATTTTTTTATACCGCAAATTACTTCTGCACGTCTCCGGCGCTACGGGGAGGGCAGCCCCCTCGCCCTTGCGTAACAAAGAGCATGCACTCATGCTCACCTTTGCAGCTTCGGCTTCTTGGTGGTTCTTGCACTTTGTTACAGCGGGCGGGGGCTGCCCTCCCTCCACGCCTCCGGGTTTACAAAAACACCAGGGTATTGGGCAAACAGGACTACATGCAGTTGGGGTTGGTCAGCTCGATTATGAGATGCATTTTATTTTTGTATAAGGACAGTCTTGTGACACTCGGTTGTCAGTCTACAAGGGATTTGGTGTGAAGATAATATGGATAAATAATTCGATAAAAATAATCTCAAATTTTAAATTTGTTTTTAACAAATTAGTGCTTAATTATTATGAATTATATTAAAAATACTTTTAAATTTTGAGTGAAATATCATTTCGGAAGTAAATTTACGTTGAGTTCAGACAAATTTGTAAAATATATTTTAAAAAAATAACTACACATCTCCTCACGTTAGGAGTAGTAACTATTTGAAAGGGGGCATCATCCTCTATAAAAACCAACTACTAGTTATATCAAAAGCCTGCGGTGCTATTCTAAAGCCAACCCGAAATATGCATTTTTAACATGCTAAAACATAGAATCTGTAATACAAAAAAAAAAGTTAAAATTAATTTGTTACAGTATCTTAACTAAAATTAGATGTGACTAAATAAATACTTTCTTAGCTCCCGGTTTTGCTCGTAATTTTGAGTAGTCGACTAGAAATAAAATGTAATGAACATCATGTAATTAAATCTCCATTTAATTATAAGACAGTGTAGTCTTACATGTCCAGTCTAAAATTACGTCGATATTTTCGGAAAGTTTACATTTTTCAGTGAAATTGCTGCCTTTAATTTTTGTATTGCATCTCTTTTATTATTTCAATGTCTTCTGTTACTTCGTAATTTTCTGTTATTGTGTCTTGCTGGCCCTGACCACTCAATACAGAAATTCGCTTATGTGTAGTAGCATGTCATGACACAATTTAGTATGGTTAGAAACATAATTTATTACAGTATATTTCTAGCCAAACTATAATTTGTTTCTGTTAGCATATTCATCAGATAAATTGCCTATCTGCCTTTAAGTGCTGCCTTGTCGTGACTAGCCTTGCTACTACCAACATGCTCTGGATCATTATTTTAATGAGTGCTGCTCTTATTACCAGCTGAGTATATTATGCTTTAAGATTACAGTAAAAAAAATTTATCATCAGGGACCCTGGCCACTCAAGAAGTACTCAAAGGAGTTGGTGTAGGAGACTCTAATTCTACCCCTCTTGCAGCCACTATCATATGGGTTATAAAAGATGGATGTGGGCATATAGGAAGAATAATGTTTGCTTATAGCCATGGGTAACGTTCTGATATCTTATACTGTATTCAGTAAAGCAACCACAACATACATGAACAAAATCCTTTATATGCCCTTTTCTTTTATTTTCAACAATATATATTTAATATATTTAAGTACATAGTATTCATCAAATTACTTACAATAATCTAAACGTAAACTTTTTTAGGACTTCCTTAGATGCATATAGCAAAAAATGGAGACTTTATGCCGATATACTAAATGATGCTGCAATGTGCATTGAAATATCGTTACCTCTCTTTAAGAACTATACTACATTTGTTCTCTGTGTTACCACTGTAATGAAAGCAATAGTTGGAGTAGCAGGTAACTTTTTCTATTCATGTGCTCCCCGCAATTATTGTCAACTGTAAGGCTACAGATCGTAGCCGGGCTAAGCTCACTTTGGACACGAATTCGTATCGTACCTAAACGTACGAATGTGGTCGTACGAATTGAGTGTTCACACTGAATACGTGTTTGTCCGTCTACAAGTCATTATATCGGTGATATTGCATCCGTTACGTACGAACTTATTTAAAATCCCAACAAGTTCGGATTGCATTCGGACGGTCGGATGTACACGTACGTATACGTACGACTAACTCGCAACCAGTGTGAGCGATCCCATAGTACTTTTAAGGTCGGGATTATTCCTGCGTGTTCGTACGGGTACGCACGAGTCAAATTCGTACGAAAACGCGTCCAAACTGAGCGTAGCCTAAGTCTAAAAATCACATATTTCTATGCCTCATCATGTATTAGTTAGAGATTTATAATGAATTATCATAATAATAGGAGGTGCAACAAGAGCTGCATTAACACAGCATCATGCACTCAGGGGGAACATGGCTGATGTGGCAGCTAAAGATTCAGCTCAAGAAACTGCCGTCAATCTCACTGCTTCAATTGTTGCATTAATAATCATAACTATTTGTGGGTATGATACAACATTTTCATATCAATTTAATTTATGTTTACTAATTATTGTCAAATTAAACTGTGTAGGTAATTATTTTTAGGAGTTCCCTTACTTTATTCATCCTGATGATGATTCTTCATGTTGTTTTCAATTACTTTGCTGTACGTGCTGTTTGCCTGAAAACTTTTAATGAGACAAGGTTTTTACAAGTCATTGACAGCTACTTAAGAGAAGAAGTAATTTCTAATCCTTGCCAGATCAACAAAACTGAACCCATCATTTTTTACCAGCTGGGATCAAATTTATTAGGTATAGTATTTAATTATTTTATTAATGAGGAACTAGCGTGTAGACAAATCAAATGTAATTTCGATATAATTTTTTTACTAGTATCCCAGATTTGAAACCATTTCCTGAATGAGTTTATTTAAAAATAACTCCTTTTTATAATAGATCTTTGACAGCACAAGTCTTTTTGAGAATACATCAATTCAGTTTCAGTAATGGCATTATTCATATAATAATGGTGCACAATTTATTGAAATTAATATTATAGTGGAAGAGTACCTACCATTTATACAATTATCTTTTTTTTTTGTTCGCTCAATTACTCTCATTTTGACGGTTTATTTTATTATATAAATTTCGGCTATGTTTTATTTTTTCAGATTTGAAAATTTGTGGATTTCGTATTCATATTGGCCAGTCAATAAAAAATATTATCAGCCAGGAAGAGAAAGCGGATACCTTCACAAGATATGTTGATCTTTATAATGAAACCAATTACATATTAATACCAAATATCGACACTAGACAAATGTATGTGCTAATAAGAGATAATGCCAGTTCTGATGATATATTGTGTGCTTATTTTCATGCTGTTTTGTTGTCTATCATAATATGTGCTATAAATGACTACTCATTGGTAAGAATAATTTCATAATAATTCATTTTACGGCAATAAAAAAATCATTCCTATAATAATTGTAACAGAAACACCACAATATGTTTTTGTTTGACATTCTTTGCTATAAATCAGTCATGATTCTGCAACCGTTCCCCTAAACTAAAGCTTATTCGCCATTGGACTGTTCGTCGACAGGACGATTCTTTTATTTCCGTTTCGCCAGCTGACATTTTGCCGACAGAACTCATCGTCGTCAGTTTCGACGTCAGGCTTTTACAGCTACATGTTTTACCTACGCAACGATGAACCTATGACTCTTTTCACTACAGGCCATTCTATCTTCGGAGAATTTGCCGACAAATTTAGGCATGTTATTTTACAAAAAAGGACACATTCTACAAAAAAAAAATACGAAGCTTAGTATGTTTGCCCATCGTCTTTTGGTTTTTGGAGTTGATGTGTTTTTTTTTGTTCTGTCTTGTAACATATTTATTATATTCTTTTTTTGATAAATTATCTTTTACAATGTGTTTTTTTTTAATAACATACCTAAGTTTGTCGGCGACTTCTCCGAAGATTGAATGGTTTGTAGTTAAAAGAATCATAGGTTTATCGTCGCGTAGCACGTAGGTAAAACATCATGTAGCTGTAAAAGCCTGTCGTCGAAACTGACGAAGATGAAAGGTTCTGTCAGCAAAATGTCCATAGGTGAAAGAGTCTGCTGGCGAAACGGAAATTTATTAAAAACCTGTCGACCTGTCGACGAAGTCCAATGGCGAATAAGCTTTAGCGGAACGGTTGCAGAATCAATTTATAGTCGTCGTTGCTCCTCCTATCCTGTCTTTTATACTTTAGACTTTTATGTAAATTAAATTTCAGGTATTTTGGTAATTCTACTTGTAAAAAAACAATTGTACTTTTTTAGCCCGTTTACGACGATTCCGCAGACTACCGCCCCTACGCCCAAATATGCCGTACTTTGCAGTCAGCCGAGTGGAGTAGATATGGGACACATTCCGCCACAGAAACATTAAGCGGTTTTATTTTCGAGCCATCAGAAGAGCTCATAACTTATGTTGCCAAAATAGTTCGAAAAGAGTGGTTGCAAGTTCAGTGCGGCTTACTACAAGTCGGTGAGTGTATTTTGATTGGAAAAGTTGTTATATAACCTTTAAATCAATAGCTATATGGTTAAACCCATACTTTGACTGCTTGACCGTTGATAATATTCATTTAGAATAGATAAAAATAACAAATTTATATTATCCAAGTCAGGTTCAGTAGGCGCGAATTTGACATGCGACATTATTGACATTAACCACTGAATTCCGCCTCAATCTTGATGTCATTATTGATTTCAGGTTGGAACCTCGATAAACACGTCCTCGTGGTGGACGAGTGGCGGATATGCGATAATTTGCTTGCGCGCCAGCTACCAGCAAAGAATTCAAGACGGAATCAAAATGCTTTAAATGTTGCTTCTAGAATTTTTACCTTCGGTGATGCAATTGATGACGATATTGATAATGAAGAAATTGACGAAATAAACTTCACAATAGAACCAGAGTCTGTCGGAACAATATCAAAATTACCAGAAATGAATAAAAGTACAAAATCAAAATTAGAGCAAACTGAAACACGTGAATCAGATATCAAAAGTAATACGAAGTTACAATTAAACAGTCCAGACACAGTAAAAGAAGACAATAAAAGCTCAATCAACATTGATAGTCCAACGAAATAGGATGTATGTATTTATTAGTCCAACAAAATAGGATTTATGTATTTATTAGTTCAACGAAATAAGATTTATATATTTATTAGTCCAACGAAATAGGATGTATGTATTTATTAGTCCAACAAAATAGGATTTATGTATTTATTAGTTCAACGAAATAAGATTTATATATTTATTAGTCCAACGAAATAGGATGTATGTATTTATTAGTCCAACAAAATAGGATTTATGTATTTATTAGTTCAACGAAGTAAGATTTATATATTTATTAGTCCAACGAAATAGGATGTATGTATTTATTAGTCCAACAAAATAGGATTTATGTATTTATTAGTTCAACGAAGTAAGATTTATATATTTATTAGTCCAACGAAATAGGATGTATGTATTTATTAGTCCAACAAAATAGGATTTATGTATTTATTAGTCCAATTAAATAGGATTTATGTATTTATTCCAGTGCAATTAGGTATATAATACTTCTCGGAACTCGGCTATAATCGTCGGTCTGTTAGCGACCCAACGCACAGGCTGAAACCATTCGGTTATGGTCAATCTAAATAAAAATATTTTTACTTTTAACAGTAGGTACTGTATTTTTAATAGCAATCATTTGTTTCGATTTTAGAACAAAAAACAGTAAATTTCGTTCATTATTTTGTATGTGTTCCTTCAATTTTCAATGATTATATCCAATTGCACTAGACTGTTAATATGCATGTTATGTAGTTGTTATAAGATTTAATTAAGTTTTTAATCCTGTGTCCAAGCTGTGAATGTGAAAAATGTCATTGTAAGTGTAAGTGTGTCAAACCATCGATCTCATCTTTTCTCATGAAATGATCATCGTTAAGCGAAGTCAGTGATCATCGGGTTAAATGGTACACTAATCTCCCTCCCCCGCACACCACCAGTAAATAGAGCAAGATATGTGCTTGGCGGAGTATGATCTACTCTAAGCCAATCGATTTAAAGTCCCAGTCTTTAGCAGAGAGATGGATAGTTGATGACGTAAAATACAATACAAAACTCTTTATTGCTATTAAAAATTAAAAATATAAACATACAAAGTGAGACAACAATGTACAAAAGGCGGTCTTATCGCAAAAGCAATGATGATGTTCACTAGCTATTTATATGACGAAATCCTTAGAACGCGCATTCCGTCCACTGGCGCCGCCATTTGAACGAGAGTGAAAGCTGGTAAACGTAGATGAAAAAGTAAAATAATGTTCTATTACGCATTAGAATAGACGATGAAGTATTGAAATGCCTAGTAGATTTTTACAACAAGTCCACAAAATGAACCATTTTTATCCGCGGCTCGGGCTGATAGTAATGTCGAAGATAAAAATGGTTTTGTGGACGAAACTCTGATCTTCACTTCGATTGCGAGGAAATAAATTAATAAACGCACGAAAAAACAAGATCTGCGTCCCGCCGCTTTTTTTTAAATCTATAATTTTCTTAAATTAATTAAAAAACTAACCGTGATTTACTTTAAAGTTTAATATCAGAAGTATTAAAAAAACACAAAAGGCAAATAAGTTAAAGTAAATATTTTAGAATAACAAATTCTATCTCTGAACTTTTTATTGCGTTTGGCTGTATGGCTCATTTTCTTTGCCTTAATATAGATACATTTATGAGTAGATACGTTTATGCACTTGTGCACAAAAATTGATTTTGTGTACCCTATATCCTGCACAAATAAGCAATTTCAGAGCATGATAAGTGATTTTTTTTGTTTTTCTTCATTTTACCGGTTGCCATTTTGCTTGTGTCCGAAATGGTGGTAGTATATAACGTAGTTTATTTTCTTTATTTAAACAAGTTGTAAATGACAAGAAAAAGTGCCTGTGAAGGTTTAATTTCTGAAATAAACGATTTCATTTCTCAACTCGTTATTTATTACAGCAACATTTGAAATGTTAACAAAGCGATATAAATATACTTCATCGTCTATTCTAATGCGTAATAGAACATTATTTTATTTTTTAATCTACCAGCTATCACTCTCGTTCAAATGGCGGCGCTAGTGGACGGAATGCGCGCTACTATGTTTCTTTTTAAATACGTCATTGCATGATCTAAGGCTGTTTACATTTCTATAGTAAGCAGCGTCACGACATACACGGCCGATGGCGTAACTTAGGGTTATTAACTTTGATTATTTTTGACTATGTAATCCTTACTAATATTATAAATGAGAAAGTGAGTTTGTTTGTTTTTTATTCCTTCACGGCTTGACTAAGCAGCCGATCATTGTGAAAATTTGCATACATATCGTTAGGGGTACAGAGCCCAACATAGGCTATACTTTTTATCCCGTGAAAGTATGTCGTTCCAATAGGAAAATATTTTTTCTACTATAGAGGGCGCTGAATCGGCCAACAGATGGCGCCACAAGTCGCGCTATGGGTTGTTGTCAAACGAGATCTATGTTATAAAATTAACGCGAGCGAAGCCGCGGGGAAAAGCTAGTAAATAATATAATTGACTTAACTGATAGCCACCGGCTTACCCGAGAAATCCTATTGCTCTTATTTTCGGGCTGATATCCGGATATCTCAAGTCGTTTTTGCGTGAAAGAGGTTTTTTTTAAATTGTGATTGTGTGTCACACACCGGATGCGTCTGCAGCACGACGCGTTGCAATTGCGACACGTTGCGGCATGAAGCAAAAGACACCAGCACCACGGTGTCGCAGATGCATTGCAGCACCGCGGTGTGTCCTCGGTTACGAAATCCTGTGGACAACGTCATTATGCCGGAGCGTGTGCTGCGACCGCACCGCGCCCATTTTCGGTTTATTTCAGTCGGACCACTGCTGTGCGACTGTCGCACGCAAGTACATCGCCATGCGATTACTACTCCGACGGTGTGAGTGAAATTCAAATATTCACGCAGTCGCAACGCAGCACGACTGCAACACTTTTTGGTATGTGTCAGCCTAATGAAAGAGTAACAAATATCAACACATACACATCCTTCTAAACTTTCGCGTTTATAATAATATTGTCATGATTTTTAACATAATCCTATACATTCCATTATATTATCGTGTAATAACATAGAGGCGTACGTATACATTTCCTTTAGGTACTTTTCCATTTCTTTTAACGCATTCACTGCCGGTAAAAACCCTAATCCTTCGCCAGGTGCCGCACTATTCTGTGTGCCGCAAACGCACGGGTGCGTTTAAACAACTACCCAGTGCCTCAAACGCACATGTGAGTTCATACTATTTTGACGTTGATTTGTTTCCCTATGGTACCAATTATTCTAATTTAATAATGAATGGTACATTGTCAATGTCTTCAGATAAGGGATCAGATATGTTACCCTATTAAACATAAGTGGAGCATAGTAGAATTAATAGAACTCACATGTGCGGTGATGGCACTGGGAGAAGCTCACAAAATATATGAACTCACAGACGCGTTCAAGGCACTGGGTGAAAGTAACGAAAACGCATATATGCGTTGCCGGCAGATGGATCAAACTTCTCCCGATGTAAGCTTATGTAAATGAAAAATGAACTGTGATCGAAAACTTCTCCCCATATAAGCATAGGTAAATGAAAAATGAACTGTGATCGAAGTGTGTTGGTTCATAAAACAGTAACTTTATTTTTCTATTAAGTACCTACTTAGGATTTTTCCAGGTATCCCTAGAAGTGATTTATTGTTATAGTAATAAAATAATAATCATTGTTAAAGTTTTTAATGCTTGGTTTCATTTTCATGTTTTTCCTATTACTGAATACCTACTTTTACTTGAAATTTCCCAGTGATGACCTATTGATCCGAGACGTGGTGGTCCATCACTATGGGCCTCGTAAGAAGGCTCACAGTACGGTGCTCGGTGGTTTTTCTACGTGATCGAATCCGAAATGAGATCCGTGACAGAACTAAAATAACCGAACGGATTGGCAAGCTGAAGTGGCTGTGGGCAGGGCACATAGCACGCAAAACAAATGGCCGGTGGCGAGAGGATTCTGGAATGGCGACCGCGTACCGGAAAGCGCAGCGTAGAACGGCCGTCTGCAAGGTGGTCAGACGAACTAAGGAAAGTCGCAGGAATCCGCTGGATGCAGGACGCTGCCAACAGGTCGTATTGGAAATGTTTCGGGGAGGCCTATATCCAGCAGTGGACTCCTTGTGGCCGAGATGATGAATAATTTTAACCGTACCCAAAGGCGTTTTAGCCATTCTATCTTGTTTGGTTTCTACATTAAATCACCGCGACTAATAAAAGCTCTACACTCTCGCGAAGAAGCGTGTGGACGGGTTCTTCATCCTACTTTTGCCATATCTTTGACCCACTTTGACCAGTGGTCATTTTGCTTTTATTTTCAAAATGTATTACCTATTTTATTATTGTATGTAGGTACTTAGGTACTCATTGACTAGAGAAAGTATCCTGTAAAGACCTACTCTCTGAAGAAATGTTTTGAATTTTTCAGTCTTCGTTCTCACTTTTCCTTCTAACTTCGTGCCTAAATTCACTTCATCAACTTCCCGAGAGTGTAACCTTTGTTCAGGCCCTTGCATATGGAGAGAGCAATTTTTTATATAAGAGAGCTGACGGAGCGCTGGTGCTACAACTTATGTTGTGCCCTCCTACTTGTGGATCCTAGGGTGCCCTTTTTTTCACTTCGATCCGTCACAGAGTGGATCAAAGAATGTAGGTACCTAAAGAGAAAGAAAAAGGTAGCGACTCAAACACAGCATTAGGATACATACGTCCACGCGAATGAAAGGTAGAACAGATTACTTGGGTATGTGTAAAATAAATTGTGAAAAGGAAATATATTTCTCAATGCATTTAATAACTATAATCAGAAATTAAGAGGAATGGAGAGGAGCAATCAATTTGGTTTTTTTATGTTTCTATTTCAAATGCTATTCTTCTCTCGCTTTGTATTCCTGCCTGAAAGGAATAAAAATAAAATAATTGTAAATGACTGAGGGAAGAAAATGACGCGATTACCTACGTAGTTGTAGTTTGAAGCCTAAACGACTTGGGAATCTCAATTTTGCTCAAATTATTCATAGAGCTTACGAGGAATAGAGGTTCCTCGTAGAGAATTTAATACTACCTATGGTCATCGTTGTTAACTTGCGTGTTCGTTCAGTTTTGATAAACGCAACATAGTTTTTTTGAGTTGCAATACGACCCGGTCCGCCGCCTCTGGTGGACTATCCTTTATAGTTTATAGTAAACTTTCCCGTTTCAAATAAATTAGTGCAAGATTACATAAGCGCGCGTTGCTGCGAGGCTTTGCGGACCAAAGTGAATATCTTGTATGAAAGATTTTGCGCACGCAGGCGAACGTTATTTCGCGTTCATGTTAAAGATAAACAAGATTTATATAGTTCTTGTACCGGATTTGTGCACTAAAAGTCGGTCAAGTTACCTACATCTACCGTGGCCATCTTGTTGACCGAAAAGTAAATAAAGAATACATACACATATAGTTTGTCTTGGTCAGAATATTTTATATACCTATATTAATTTAAGAAGTAACATGTTATCAGCTATTTCAGAAGCTCGATTTTAATTTATGCGTCAAACCGAAAGAACAAGCAAGTTGAGTAGTTGATGGGGATTATTAGCGATCTTGTAGCCATACCACAAGATTCCTTTACTTAGGGAGTAGACTGCGTTGCGTTGTGCTATTCGTCTGTTACCACATTGTGTCCCCGCTAGGGAACACGCATTTTCCACAGATTCTCTAAAGGTTTAAAATAAAAAACAACAATATTATACTACACCGTAACAATTTATTTTTAGTATTGTCGAATTATTGGTTGTTCGCAAACGCTGACGCAACGCTGCACGTGTATAGCGTGGCTATTACTCGTAATCATAAATTAACGTCCACAACATAGCAAACCCAATCATACCATAATCCACTACCTGAATGCTCACTAAATAAATATTGATGATTTTAACTATAAACAACATGATGTAGGTAATGAAACAATAGTTGGTGAATGAAAGTCCAAATGTTTAACACCCATAAAGTATTTTTCCAATAAATGATCCGGAGGTCAACTGTTATCTCAAATTGACGCAAGTCGATTACGGCTAATAAATACAGTAACTCTTCCACAATAAATAATCCTTTTATCATTATATACATCATAGATAGATAAATACTTTGGTAACTTGTAATTAAATTACAGTACAACTAAAGGCATTGAATACAATTAAAGAAATTAATTACAGAAAAAGTGAAGAGCTACGTAGGAAAGTACGCGAAGTATGACATTTTTTTTTCTAAAGAAAACGAATCACACCTCTCTAAGTACCTACTGTTCCACTCGTTTGCATTCGTTATTACATTCCACTATCGAATCTAAGCATAACAGACAAATACTGAGTGGCCAGCAGTGCGTCGAGGTCTAAACCTGTTCCACAGCTAAACGCTGGCATGCACAGCACGCCGCGATGTACTTTACTATGATTCTCTAAACAGTCTAATAATGACCCCCACTAATGTTACAGTGAATTCGATTTCGGCAGCTAAGTGAGGCAGATGAATCACACCACCATACTAGTCAATTTTGTAATTAAAAGTAACAAAAAATATTATTTTCTCGAAATTTTAGTTACAAATTAAAAAGTACCAATAAAATATTATTTTCTCAAATACAGTCAACAATTAAAAGTACCGTTAAAATATTTTTACGCCGATCTACGTAATATATTTTACAAAAAAATCACAGAAATAAGTACCTACATGGAGTTCATCATGTTAAAAATAAGATTTTATATAATAATAATAAATAAATACACCACTTACGCTTACTACCTAAAAAATGTAAAATAAATTACTTTTTCGAAAATGACGTTATTGTGAATTAAAACAACGATGTATCTATACATGTACTAAATTGACTATTGGTTTTACGTGTGAATCGAAGTGTATAAATTCAGTAAGGGTGGTATCCCTATTGAACGAAGGTGGCTTGTGGCTGCCCCGCCGGTTACTTGCCGACCTGTTTCATGAGCAGCTCGGTGCTGAGCGACTTGGGCCGCTCGATGGGCAGACCGAGGGCGCGGGACCAGATCAGCTGCGCCAACACGCCGAGAGCGCGCGACACGCCGAACATTACCGTATAATAGTTCATCTCCTTCAGGCCATAATACTGCGGAAACAAGAATACACATTAGTTCATACAATGATTAATAAATATAAACAATTGCAACAGACATAGATTACGTAATTATAAACCGCAAGGTTAAGAAGCAGATGATACTCGTTGAAAATGGTGAAATATGCATATACTTATATTATAAAGAGGAAAGATTTGTATGTTTGTTGGGAAGCTACATTTGAATTTGAATTTGTCCGCGGGTGACATCTTTACAAAAAACCCATACGAAACTGGGACGGGGCGCCATTCACTAATAACAGGTACCACAATTTTATTTAGAACAAGATTTGCTATATACTTTATTACATTTTTAGGTCCTTATATATTTACAACTAGCTTTTCCGCGCGGCTTCGCTCGCGTTTAATTTTATGACATAGATCTCGTTTGACAACAAAACCCACGGCGCGACTTGTGGCGCCATCTGATGGCTGATACAGCGCCCTGAATGACATACTTTCACGGGATAAAAAGTAGCCTATGTTGGGCTCTGTACCCCTGACAATATTGTCATATATATATATTATATATATATATACAAATTTTGATAATGATCGGATGATTAGTTAAGCCGTGAAGGAATAAAAAACAAACAAACAAACTCACTTTCTCATTTATAATATTAGTTAGGATAAAAAAAATCACGTACTATTCATATTCGGAATCAAGTGATGACTTATACTGGAAGATTTTGAGATGCTCTTGATAATATAAAAATCGACACAAATAGATATATCTATTCTCATCCGTACACAAATAATTCCAACTAAATGTACACACAAAAGACACACCAAATATTATTTTTTATTTTCGTTTATTTTTCTTTCGTTTAAAAATATATTTTTGTAGATATAGGTAATTCAAAATTGAAATTCAAAATATTTTTATTCAAATAGGCCTAATATAAGCTCTTTCGAATCGTCACAATAATTTGTAAAATAATTGTATTGTATTACATGCTGTACCGACCCCACGTAAAGTGTAAGGGGAAGAAGAAGGTAATTGTATTGTACTTTTCTAATATAGTTTGCTTACCACAAAGTTGTAATAAATTTTGGAAAAATAAATATTATTACTGGCGCTATTGATGTATAAAAAGTCAGAAATAAGTAAACTTTAAGTGCAATCCGTAATAATATAAAAATAGCACCATGGCTCATTAAAAAAATAGCCATGCAATTGTAAGGGTCAGTCATGACATCATTAGTTACTAGTTTATATAGAATATAATAATTTATTATTTTTATAAAAAAATAAAAATAAATGTTTCATCTTCAAAATGAAAACTTGTAATAAGTGTCACTCAGTCGCCGGTCATGTTATAATATGGTGTTTTTTTTTGTTGTCTAGTTTTTTTTTCTAGCATATAGGTATGAAAATAAATCTCTTTTGATTAGTGTATTTCTTTTTTTAATCAATGTAATCAGACAATGGTTTTCTGTCTATCTCAAAACCATTCTAAAATCATCTCTCAACCAAACCAAAACCATCTCAAAATCTTTCAAAACCGAACCAATATAAAATTTAGGTACCTATTATTTGATCATATTTCATCATATTAATATTTAAAATAGTCTAATAAATTCATTCATAAAAAAATATGCTAGCGAGTTAAAATAAAAGTCAACTATATGAAATTAGAAGCTGTTGAGAGCGTTTTATGTCCCCCATTTAATACACTTATTAGAGACTAGATGCTGGCAATATGAATAATCACAATGCTGTGTTGTTTGTAAAACACTAAACAGCCGCCTCAAAATGTATTAGGGGCAAGAAATTGTTCAATGACCTATTATTCAATTAAGTGAGTATATTTGATGATAAGACTGGTATAAAAGAAGCTACTGTTGTTGCATGCTTTTTTATAATAGGTAGTATATTTGACCAACCTGCAACAGTACTCCAGAGTGGGAGTCTACATTTGGCCACGGGTTCTTGACCTTGCCGAGCTCGGTTAGGATCGGAGGGACTACTTTGTATACCGCAGCCACTAGCTTGAACAGGGGATCGTTGGGCAAATGTTTCAAGGCAAATTCACGCTGGCATGTGTATCTGTACATAAAAATCAAATAATTAAAGTTTTTACTTCAGTATGCGATAGACTAGCCACTGACACTATTTGCAGAATATTTTTTCAAAATAAATCCATATTTGTCAATACGAGGATGTTGATTAGCTATATCAAATGTGTGAGCTATTTGCGGTGCCTTTGCACCTCCTTATCGAATACTAACGCTACTTAACACTAATGCGTAGGCAAGTCATCTGGCATAAATCAGAAAGCTCCAAAATCCTCGTCCCGCCACATAACCAATATGTGTTTGAGATAAGAAGTAATAAGTATAAGTACCGTGGGTCAGTCTTCCTGAGTACAGCGTGGCCATATCCAGGAACAACTTGTCCGGATTTGAGGGTCTTCCAGATGAATTCTTTAAGCCCTTCCTCGGTGAAGTTGTCACCGACCTGCTTGCGTAATTTCTCTAGCCATACAAGTACCTGGAATTAACAATTTGTTTATCATACACTGAATAACTTTGAATGAATTATCTATTAATTTAAAATTTAAAAATGTTTTGATCCATAAATCATAAAACAAACTTATAAAGAAATACTTTAAAGAAGGAAGGTATTTTAATTTCATGTTCTTTCTCTACAAATGGATGCAAATAAATATTTTATATCTATCTACAAGTAAGACGGATAATCGATGCATTTGTTGTAAAATGACAAAACCTCCTACGCGGAGAAAACTCCTTAGCCTGCCGCGGTCGTTATAGTGATGAATAATGCCGTGAGTATGTCTACTTCCTATACCTATGTGACTATCACTGACTGTAAGTAATATAAAATCTGTTGTTATACAATTAAGTTGGCAAACAAGTTTTCGACCAGCCTGATGGTAAGCGGTCACCGTAGCCTATGGACGCTTGCAACACTGGTAGTATCATTCCGACCCTAAAACCTGAACGGCTTTTGCCTGACAATAATAATATTATAGAGTGCTATAAAGGGAGCAAAGCCCATAATAATTAAAAATGAAGATAGTATGCCTCTATTATCTCAATTACTACGCTTCATAAACTTATCTCATTAAATAGCTTATTTATGTCAACGACTCAGGTTGTTGAGCATTGTTCTACTTTAAACGGAATTAGATTTGAGTAATTAATTTGTTTATCAATGATGTCACTTAATTGAATTACATAGAGGACGGCGGCGTAAGGAAGGCGGGCGTGGTTCATTTTGGTTTACATGAAAGCGCGTGAGCATCAGTGGTATATGAAACTGGGCACAACCCGCCTAGACTGTGAAAGAAAACCCGTTACGGCCTTTTTTGTCATTTAACATTATAACTTTTTTTCGTAAAATACGCGGAAAGTTATACATAATTAATTATAGAAAATCAATTAACAAAGATCAGTCAAGGTTTAGCTAAAACTTGTTTCGTGACTCTCGCACTTTATTTAATTTTCCTCGAGAGTGACAGTGACAAAAGAGTTAATTCGGTTTTATCTTTTTTATTTGTAACCATGTCAATAACATATCAAATAAAAATACATTTGCGTTAACATTGCAAAGAGGTGCAGCAATTGGACACAATATTTCTATTGTACTATTTGACGTAATTGTACACATATTTATTTTATTTGACATAATTGAGGGCGTAGTTCTTGTTCTATATTCCGTAATCTTTTATTTGCGCAGTTGTTCTAATCATATGCAGTAGGTCGTTTTGGTCGATTCGCGTGCCATATTCGGTTAGTGTAAACGAGGTGTCGGTAGCAGTGGTCGACCATACGACACACAGAATATACACAGTAACCGAATAACATTACAATATATACAGCATATAATGTTATTCGGTTACTGACAAGCCCAAACCTAACGGGTCAGAGGCAGAGCCATGCCCATTTGAAATTTATATTATTGGCTAGATGTGTCCATGACTGCGTCCGTGGATTTTTGAGCTAGCCCCAAAGTAAGTTCAATCATTGTAATGACACTATTTAGTTACCGTCTGTTTTACCACTCAAATAAGATCCGGTTAGCCCGTTTGAGATAAAAGACTATTCGCAAGTAGTGAAACGGGCCCTTAGGCTAATTAGTACCCTACGACGTGGTAGCCATGCCCGCTAAGTGACTGCGGCTAAAAATGTCACTGATAGTTACTCATTATGGCTTACGTGACCTATAGCTTGCATTTAAATTACATAACCCGTCTACTAATGTGGAGCACTTTGGGAAGTTGGCGAACGTCCACGCCGCGAATTCTATGACGAACCGCAAACGAACCACTGCCCTTTAGCCGACATTCATACCGAGCCGACGGGACAATTATTATTAAGTATATTTTAGTGTTTTGATTATACGAAAACCATACTAATAATATAAATGCGAGGATAATTTGTCTATAACATTTTCTCTATTAAAAAGCTGAACCGATTTATTTAAAGTTTGGAATGCATAGTTTTAGTTTGACCCTTTTGAATGTTTGATACTACGACAAGATATTTAGATATATAGGGCAAACGTCCAGAATGTTCACTAACGAAAGTTAAGTAATCATATTATTACAGACATCTCCCACCCACCTCTTGGTTGGCGAGTCCATGGAGGGGTCCGGCGAGACCGTTGAGGCCAGCAGCGAAGGACAGGTAGGGGTCACTGAGGGCTGATCCCACCAAGTGCGTCGTGTGTGCTGACACGTTGCCACCCTCGTGGTCACTGTAGGTAAAGAAACATTCTGAATGTACAATCGACTGCAATGAAAAGTATACACATTTGTTGTAAGTCAATAAAGTAAGGTCTATATTTGAATATAACATTAATGCCTAACGGTGCCTGTACAGTATAACTCGTGTTTTATACGATAATCACGCAATTAAAACCTTAAATGTTAGTCGTTTTAATGATTATATTTTTGAAATTAAACATTGATAAAAAATAACGAGTTGCATTAATAATATAATAATAAACGAGACATCTCAGATAGAAGAGCAAAATGTTCCGCGTTATTGTTCGTTTAAAGGTGAGTGGGTATAGAATAGACTAGAGCATTTATATTTAACAGAACAACGAGCCACTCTATGATCATAGACATGCTTGAGAAAACGATCTAGTCCATATCCACCGTCCATATTCGATAATTATACACGCACTCTTCGCACCTCGGATCGGAATGCTTCTCTGACGGTGTACAGACACCATAACACTAATATTGACATAAGCTAATAGTGCGACAGTTCTGCAATATTTTATTTATGCAATATACGAAAATCAGTTACGTAATATATCGTGCCCTTGCACTTAGTGTAGTAATAGTAATATAATAATAGTAATTATATTTGATAAGTCCAAGGCCTACTTCAAAAATTCGGGCCAATTTCACAGGTAAGTGATAAGTTCCAGATAACGTGTCTATCATTGATTGAAAATATATCGAAAACTCATACATATTAAACTGTCTATCTATAATATCATCTTTAATGCAACAGATCTTCTCATGGCAACCGATAAGGATGTTGCCGTTGCCAGGTATGGGGGGCAAATCTGATTTGAGCTGTGCGTAGTCATTGACTCGAAAAGAAGAATAAAAATAGATGTGCCAACAGGAACATATCAGAAGCCTTCGAAACGAGATCTTGGTGTATGATGCAATAGTCTTTACACGTGTTTGATTTCATAGCCCAACATTTTAATAGAGTATTGTTTAGCTGATCGTAATTTTATCGTATAACACATGAACACAAATTAGGTATGTGATATATGAGTAATTGAACTATTGAGAGCTGATTGCATATAAATATGGAACTAAATGATAACAATATCATAGCATATATCTTTAAACTTATAATACAACGAAATATAATAGAAATTCGCTCTCGCAAATCAATTTATTATATCAAAAAAGCGCTAACAATATTGATGGATAAAGTAATCGCAAATATCAATCATGATTTGTGAGATAAGTAAAGATTTATCAATATGTTATGGTTTGTTTCGTGATAAAGGCAAATATTGTCACATGTGATGGAAATGTTTAGGCTGAACTTGATGGATTTATGCTGTCAGTGTTTGGTCGATAGTAGATTAAAATAAAATGGTTACTCAATGAGGGTTTTCACGAGAATTTACGCCACTAGTTGGCGCCACTTTGGCAAGAGGTCCCTCTCACCCCTCACCCCTCCCATTATAAACCGCGCTGTCAAAAGCGTCAAAAAAATCAGACACGAAAGGCGCTATGACACTTTTGACAGTCTTCTGGACCTGACGTCTCATGCTGCCGCCTAGTGGGTGTCATTTCAGATAACCCTAATTATGTAGGATCGTCAAAAAAACTGTAAGGGCAACCCTCCCACTAACGTTTCTCCAGAGTAGACTGTGCTCGCATTGACGAAGCGTTTACTTTGAAGTTAATTGAACTTGAACACGGTCATTTTCATAGCTTTTAAATGATTTCTTTTAAATGAAATGAACAATATTGTGAATTCTTTTCTGAGCCCAATTATAACCTAAAAGATCCTGAGTCCCATTTGTATACATACTTTTTTTATCTTTTTAGATTCCAGGGGTTCAGTGACATAATGATAATGCACACGTGCAAAACAACTAATATGTAAATGTTATGTATCTATGTAGGGTATACACAAGTATTTTTGTAATCTTTAGGGATTTATACAAAATTGATACGCTTTTACCTTTATTCATAAACTAACACGCACACACATCCGTCAATGTCACACTACAAATAGATCGATGAAAGACAAATGGATAATAAACAGATGTTATGACTTATAGATCTTGAATATATATTGTTGTATATAGATTTATTAACTCAATATTTCGCAAAGCAAAAAAAAAACCACAGTATTTATGACGAGTACATGCTTAAAATTATTCTAATATCTAACAATGAACGGACTTAATTCCACATTAAACCTAATATTATCTCTAGTTTTTTACGTTATTACACTTGAATGTGTGATTACTGATTAACTTTAAAATGTCTTTATGAAATTTATGTACAGTTATCACTCTAGTTCCTCGTCACTATGACATCGTTGATATGTTTACTCAAAAGTCTTCAGTAAATAAAATGGTATACTTTTTTTTTATGACACAAAGTTGGCAAATAAGCATATGGCCCGCCTGATGGTAAGCATCACCGTAGCCTATAGACGCTTGCAATACCGGGGGTATCACTCACGCGTAGCCAACCCACCCAACCCCTCCAAGAGGAGCTCTAGAGACCTCACCGAAGGAACACAACATGGCCGAGACCAATGCTATTTCTCTGCGATCTTCTGTAAGGTGGAGGTCCTTCCCCAGACGGGCTGCTCCGATTTGAGCGGATTATCCGCTGTGCCCTATCTCTCTTGCGCTGTGCCCTACCTCTCTTATATAATAAAGTGACAAGTTACTAAAATGACAACATATTCATGGCGCTGATTGTAAGTTCAATATAGTGACATAGCATACATACATGCAAGTATATACTACTTTAATTCACGTTACACTGTTAACGATTTATTGTTAGCAAAAACAACGGATGTGGTATTCGAGCAAACAGCAAACATTGGATCGTTAGCAACTGAAGAATACGTTATTAGTAATTGCTAATATGAAAATGAGACAACATGAAACACATAACATCAATCGCAGGCATATTTCGCTTGGTGACAAGATTACGTAAGCACTGAATCACAATATACCCAGTAATGTCATTCGCAGAGCTGCTTTCTCATTTAAAATATGAAAATGGGTATTCCCCGAACAATATCGCAAGACAAGACAATTGACATTAAAGTACCTAATCTTTTGTTTTATGAGCTAAATTATTATGTGTAACATTGTTTCATAAATAACCTACTTATTATGAGAGTACCTATATAGGATTTGTATATATGGCGATAAAATTACGATTCAGCTTTAATACACTTAATTACAATTTAGTTAATTTTTTTAATAATTTTTGTTTGTATATATTTTCGTTGGCGTTTTCATAATAAGTAAAGCAGTCGGAAAACCTGACCTAAAGGTAAATACTCTTGACGACAAACCTTGCGGCGCAAGGCTGGATTAGGATAAGGATTTTTTTAACAAATCCTGTATCACGTATTTATGACAGTTTCTCCTCTAGAAGACATGCATTTAATTAATATAGTTGACTTAAATTTTCACATTGGTCGTCACAATGAGAGCAGAGAGAGAACGAGTAAAGAAAAGAGTCATAGACTATACACTGTATGGGCAACCCTAAACACTTCGTATGCGAACTTAAAATGACATCTCACCTATGGATGGTGAGGTATAGGCGCATCAGCTCTGTGAACTGTGAGTCGTCGAAGCCAAGCATCGTGCAGTAGTTGGCTGACCAATCCTTGTTATCGTCGATGGCGCCGATACCCTTGCCGTCGCGGTATGTGTTGCGGTATATCGTCGCTGCAATTACTGGCAGTTTGGCGATCAGGTTCATTGAATCTTCATACACGTACTATTGAATAAAGAAAAAATAATAACAGAGTATATTTGCATTTATGTAACTACTACTTGCTTCAACGCGGTTCAATTGTAGGAGCTGACGAATAAAGGAACATTTCGTAAGATTAAATTTTTCAAATCAACTCACCTCCCAATATTTTGATTTGTGAACACCCTCCGAGTAGGCCTGTGCGAACTTGGATTCGCTGTTGAGGGCGGTGACGGCAGCAGAAAACTGAGACATGGGGTGTAGTTTGCTTGGCATGTTGTTCAACATGGTGACAACGTGTGCGGGTAACTCGGCCCTGTAAATTATACCATTATAATTCTCCACATAAAATAATCTTTTGTAGGTACTTTGAATACCGCCTGGTTGCCAATACGCTAGTCCGTAAGTTATTTATGTTGTATATTGGTGTGTATTGCAAATAAAGCATCTATGCGTCTTTGATCTATCTTGAAGTGGAATGGAATATTTTCCAAACGGAAAGAAAGAGAAGAGGTTCCATGAAATAATGAATAAAGATTTATTTACTAAACAATAAAATTAGGCTGGCAGTTACTTCGCTCAACGGATATCTATCGCCATTCAGCGAGGTAACGCTGCTAGCATTTTGGGCACCCTGCCACAGGGACCACTTTTTAATGTGAATGTCTTAATTTTAGTTTTTATTGTTAGTTTAGTTTTTATTTAGTTTTTAATTTCATATTATTTAGTTATGTATTTTACCAATAAATGATTCGATCATTAAAGTAAAAAATCTATTCTAATATTATAAAGAGGAAAGATTTGTATTTTTGTTAGTGACGAATAAACTCAAAAACTACTTGATTACAAAAGTTCTTTCACAATTGGGAAGGTACACTACCCCCGGGTAACATAAGCTATGTATAAATTTGGGATTCTTAGTAAAACCCATGCGAAGCCAGGGCGATCCGCTAGTAACTGTTACCTCCGTGGCGTAATGGTTACCATGCCAGACCGCCACCCAGGAGGTCCCGGGTTCGAATCCGGTCGAGTCATGATGAAAAACGAACTTTTTCTGATTGGCCTAGGGTCTTGGATATCTATATATATAAAATTCAAAGTCCTGACTGACTGACTGACTTAACTATATATCAACGCACAGCCCAAACCGGTGGGTCTAGAGATTCCAAATTTGGACTGTAGGTTCCTTACGACGGCGACGTCTAGGGGTGTAATAAGAAACGATTTTTCAAAATTCCCACGGGAAAGCGAGATATACGCAAACGAAGTTGAGAGGGGACGCACAGCCTAAACCGCTGGGTCTAGAGATGCCAAATTTGTCATGTAGGGTCCTTATAAGGACCGGACCGGACCGGATCGACCGGACCTGATCGGACCGGATGGAACCGTACCGTACCGACCGGACCGGACCGGAATTTGTTTCTGAAGAAAGATATTATTATGCTAATTGTTACTAGGCCACGCGGGCGAAGCCGCGGGCGGAAGCTAGTATGTATATAAAATATAATATCGTTGAGTGTATCCCATAACACAAGTTTCGAACTTACTTTGGGGCTAGCTCAATCTGTGTGAATTGTCCCTATATATTTATTTATTTATTATTTATGTTGATTTGCATTATCAAACCACTTTTTTTTTCTCCATATAATACTCTTGTCTTGTGACCAAGTATAATTTTATTACAAAGCGGTGTCAATTTGGATTTTCCTGGTTTAGTTTGGAAAGTAGTATCAACTTTGGACGTCAAACACAACTAAATTCAAATACAGTAAGTACCTAAGTTTCCTGCAGAATAAATCATTTAGTATACAAATTGAAATCTTATCTAATTGTAAGGAAATAATGAATGAATAAAAATACAATCGTACAATCGTCACCCACAATTAATGCATGTATTTTTATACACCTTGCATTGGATTTATGGAACACTTCTGGACAGAAACGCATTTTTCAACATTTTTTATATTAGTACATTCGGCAGACTTGCCTTTTTAACATACTGACGTATCGGCCGAGTCATGGCTGTCAGCTTGGGTCCAAAGATCGCGGTGTTTAACGAACGTTTAGCTAAAAATATTTACATATTTATTAACTAAACATGTTTTAAGGTTCATTCAAATAACTCGAAATATCTACTTTCTTCCAATTGTCATGGTTTCACTAAAGTGCGGTTTTTATAATAACTATAACTCATGAAAAAGTGTAATTGAAAAATACGTACCTTTGTGCCCATTCCTTTGAAAGGGATTTGACTTGAGCATCGGTGGGGATATCGCCAGTAACCAGGAGCCAGAAAAGTCCTTCTGGGAGTGGTTCCTCGCCTCCTTTGGCTTTGGGCAATGCTTGTTGGCACTCAGGAATAGACATGCCTCGGAATCTGATACCCTCATCGGGGTCCAACACCGACGTTTCCCATACTAGACCCTTGATGCCTCGCATACCACCATACATCTGGATGAATTAATTACAACTTATTTAACTTCATTTATACCTACTACTATCTAAAACGTATTCTTGTACATCATCATCATCTCTGCCACAATTCCACTGCTGGACGCTGGATATAGGCCTCCCTTCTTGTACATAATAGTTTATAAACACATCTGACCATGGTACAAACAAATATTATATGTATAACTAATGTCTATCATAAGATTTAATGAATACATTTTTCATGTCTCACAAAATATATATATCACTTTTGCAGGAATTGGAATCAAGCCCGGGATCAGCACGGGCACCACCATCAGAGACATCCTGCTGTCTTTCAGTTCCTTTTAAGTCATAATGGCGAGTAAATAGAAAATAAAAAGCATTTGCGATGCAACAAGGCGGCCGTGAACCAATGCAGGGTCCCGGTCTCCCGGCGAGGGTACCGCAGTTCATTGACTTGAGGTCATTGCGCTCTTAATCATACTAACAATTTGTCAAGTTCGACAAAATCTAATTGCGAGTGAGATGAGACTCGGGACAAGGTCGTTCAATGACGTCATTCAACAAGGAATTCTACAGATAATAGAATTGATTCGCCAATTAGCTAAAAGGGAATGTAAGTATATCTAAGCAGTGCGATGAGATGATGAGATAGTTGGTTGATGACATTGATTAGCTTTTGAAATCTTAATGTTATAACTTATAACGAATACAAGATAATGTCCGCGGCTTTACCCGCGAGTGCCCGTTGTTCTTGAATGATATGAGGTATAAAAACATCTTGTGTTAATCCAGGTTACAAATTACCTGTACTCGTACACCAAATTTCATGCAAATCTGTCAAGCTCTTTTTTGCATGAAAGAGTTCAAATATCGACACATCCAGTGCATCCAGTCATTAAAATTTTCGTGTTTATAATCTGCTAAGTCCATATTGAATTTAATTCATGCATTCTATCCAAAAACAAGTTGATACTCAGTCACCAATAAAGCAATATTGTCATAAGTGTTTAAAACTCGACACCAAAAAGTGTGACTGAATACAGTATTCGTCACAATTGATAAAAACAAATGAGAAACGGCTAGAGCGGTGAAGCCTTATCTGACTCGATTTGGTATTTTTCCAGCATGTCCATAAGTTTACTACAAACGCTCACCGCGTCACATGTCAGTCGAGAAGAGACTGCGTATACGCATTTACCCTTACCTACTGAGTAACACACAAAGCGACAAGTTTTGTATTAATCAAAACAGCTGAACAACGATTACAGATTATGCAAAAATGTTTTAAATAGCAGTGTTATCAAAGTTATCAGAGTTATTAAAGTCTAAACGGAAACTTTAAAAACGAGTTATGGTTTAAGCATTTCATATCCCACTAATATTTTGAACGTAAAATTTTGGATGGTCACTTATTTACATACAATTCTTTTTGATACAATTTGATATAGTATAGTATGTAGTTCATAATGAGATTGTTTTTAACCCAGACATCAATCAGGAATCGGGAATAACGGGATTTCGTGGGTGAAACCACGAGCATCAGCTAGTTACATTTAAACTTTGGTAACGATCCAGCTATTTTAGATATCAACATAGCTATTTTATTAAAAGACTAGCAATTTTGTTAAAACCGAAATACAGTCCATTTGCGACATATGGTGTGAACGTCAGTTTTGAAGCACATACGTAACATAAGCATGTATTTGTGAAGCATATCTGTTTAAATATAGTACACGCAATTTTGATAATTTATTTTCTGCAACGATAACAAACCACAGTAGGCCGCATGACGGAATATGCTCTTTAGGCACGTAGGCCTTAGATACCTAACTGTAGAAGGATATTATCGTCGCACGAATTTTTATTCTCGTCCCAGTTTTGCGTACAAACAATCAAAACACGACAACTGATATAGCAGTATGGCCTTTAGTCCATCCAGGAAATGCTTGTCCATGTTGTGTCTAAACAGGACCACTTTGAGCAATAAATATTTTTACATAAATCAGTAGATCCTTGCCAATAGATCAAATTCGGTTTGTACTGTCTGTGTAAGTTACATGGATTGTGTGAAAGGAAATATGCTTGGGTTTGAAAGCAAAAGAGATACGTACTTGATGTGTGGAAGTGACAACTGATATGATAGGTGAGAATAGAATAAGAAGGCGTTTTGAGCTGAAACCAAATGGTAGGAGCAGGGCAAGTGAATAAAAAAATAGAAATAGTTACCATGTCAACGGTGACCTCTCCGACTTTGGTGGCTCCATGGTTCTTTCGGAATGCCTTGATCTTCTCTTGCTCTTTAGGAATCTTCTCCTGCAGAATGCTCTTGAGGTTGGTCTGCTCTGCGCTCAGACCCCTCAGCAGAATCGATGCAGTCGGGCATACTTTCTACATAGATAAGAGAAAGAAAGTTTAAAACAAAAATATACATTTTATATCCCTAACTATTCAGTCGTTGTTTTCTTCTGTCTGTAGAGTGTGAGCATCAACGTATTTTGATGCGTCGTTCAACATGTTACTTGTAAAAGTTTTTCTTTATGACAACGCAATTGCACAGGAAATACAAACGTTTGTAGTATCATAGTAAATTTATTTTATTATTTCACATGTACATTGTGCAATCTAATAAGTAAAACACCTGTTCGCCTGTGGCTGTGACCACGGTCGCCGGTGCAACCTGGTCGAATCGTCAGGCAATATCAAGGTATGATCGCGTTAATTAACGGTTTATTATTAATTTATAAGTAAAACAAAACCCTCCGTCCACTTGGATCCATTGCTTGATCCCTCAATAGATCCTAAGCGACTTTTAAAATTCCACTTGAATCCATTTTTTGGTATTATTTAGGATTGTTTTAGGATTGTTTTAGTATGAGTTGTTGGTTTTGGGATGAATTGGCCCTAATATAATTTTTTTTTTAATTAATTAAAAATTTAAATTCATTTATTTCGGATAGCATATTCACAAAATTAAAATTTGTATAAATAATAAATAACCATTTAAACGTAACCATCTTTGAGTTTAGTAAATTAATGAATTATTAATATTTTTTTTACAATTGAAATCATGGTTCCTGATTAATTGACCTCAAGACATGAAGTCGTTATCATCGTACCACAAACTACAATATTAGGTACTCGTACAAACACTTATCAACTAATACCTACTTACTTACGTGCACAGATACGTGACACGTTAAATATTCAATTAAAATAACCGCTTTGTTCAAGGTGAACACGTATGTACTTGTAACTGAATCGTACATAGCATCTTAGGTGTAAGTAAAGTATAAACTTACACCACGGTAACCAATTGGTCACATCTATGTCTAAAAATTGATAGAATGAACTCTACGCATTCATGGGATTAAAGATTCCTCTATTTTCCCTGACACCTGATAATATATTTATCACCTGATAATATATATTTATAGACCATAAGTTTATTGATAGAAGGGTATCTTTTACCGGGTTTATCATAAGGATATGTTACCAACTGTATAACAGGCATTCAACACTATCTTGAGATAAGTAATGAATCAGGAGGCAGAGGTCAGGTCAATCAGACACGTGATAATGTCAAAGTCAAAGTTATAATGCCCGATCATCAATTTAAATTTTTTATTGAACTACACCGCGAGGCTGTACAGTAAAGTAATGAAGGGCACAATCTGAATTAAGTTTAAAAAGCGTTCGTGCATCTAATTGATAGATTTTTATTTTTATTTTCCCCAACACTGTATTTATATCTTTTTTTACCATTTTCCGAAGCATGCATGCTTTGCAACCATTTTCTAAGTAAGCTGATATTTTGTGAGGTATTTGTTAAGCCTCTCCGGTAAGGATTTTTCTCCTTTCTTAAGTCAAGGTGTATTTTCAGCTGCTTTTGATGTTATACCTGCGTGAATTTCGGAATAAGTACTAAACATGGAGCTATTTAATAATATAAACGTTTTTAAAAAGGAAGACCGGTATATATTTTTGCCAGGTATATACTATCCTGTATCCACGCGTTTTCGATGTGGGGTGATATTATGGGGTCTGTTGTGTAAAAGGCGGCACGTGCCATCTCGTGACTCTATGCAGTATGAATGATGTCAAATCATTCAAGCGCTCATTGCCAATGCCACCGCTAAACGGTGGCTAACCAACATCGCGTGTGGTTTCAAATCAATATTAACAGTCGTTAATCTACTTAGGTACAGGCTAATTTTCAGAATGAGACTATAATGCACGACATAAAGACGTGCATAACATAAATATTCGTGTTTTCTAAGTAGCTGATGAAGCAAATTCTAATTGATCTTTATTATAAAGTGAAAGTGCGTATATTTGTTTGTATGTTATATTGAAGAACACGAAGCGTTGTATACAATGCGGCGGATAATCATTCAGCCGTATTCAGTCGTAATGCAATCCGGCTTATTGTTGTACGCCGTAATACAAAACGGCCCTGCTTTTTAAAACGGCTAGCTGTTTTGTATTACGGCGAATTACGCCAAACGTCTGCGACATTTATATTCCTCAATGTGACTCCGTGGAGCGACCGGGTTAAGTAAAAATTAGATTCGTACTTTAAATTTACCATTGATGACGTATTTTCACTTAGAAGACGAAAACAAAAACGTTGAACGAGGACGTAGCGCATGTTCCGCGAGGTCGGCGGAAATAAGGTCAAACCTGTTGTTACGTAAAAGGCACGGGTCCTATTGGTTGCTTACTCAACATTATCCTTGATAAAAACCTAGAAATCCAGCAAAACTCGAATCCATAAGGAAACTTGAAATGGTTAAAAGGTTTAACGTATTACTACTAACACGAGGCCGGTGATTTACAACTATGTGGACGCAAAAATTCTTTTCGTAATGGGATTCTCCGTTGTGGCGGGACTTTACCAAATTGTCTCTTTCATTAACTGACTCATTGGCGCAGTCACTTCAAATTTATAGTATTATTATGATTCATCCGACATCATGCACTGTCTGAGGTTTGTATTTATAAACTCTTTTTGTGATATTAAAATAATTTATAAATGAAAAAGCATCGTAGTCGCTATATTTACCAAAATGCCTTACAGAAATAACAAAAACTAATCATGTTACACGTAAGTTAATTTACCTAAGATAAAATAGTGCGGCAATTGTTAAGCACATAGTAAATTATAATATTCATGTACCTACCGAATTTAGTTACCTACATTGTTACATAAATATTCGCAAACGACGCCAAAATATCGCTGGCCCGAATACATCTGCTGTATGAATACTAATATTGGCTTATAACTGTAAATAGCGACGAAAAAGCAGCACAACATACCACAATTATCAAGAGAATTAAGTACCAGTGGGTAATAGAAAAGAAATTAAAAAGACCTACCTGAAAATAAGAATTTCAAGCAATAATTCGCTTCAGACGAACGACGAAATTGAACTTGATACAAATTCTAAATACTCATTTTAATTACATTTTACGGAGTAACTTGTAAAAATGCAATAAGTAGAGGTTAATCCCTTTACTTACTCTTTGCATCCCCGGCATATTGCTACGATACTATATAACGACTGAACGCATTTTACCATAACAGCGTATGCAATAATTAAACACTAGTTCACATTGATATTGAAAATGCAGTTTGTCCTCAAGTCTATGAGAAGACCTGAGGACATCCGCGAGGAGTAGAACCAATTTTATCTAAGGTAGTTAATTAAATATTTTTATTAATAAAATTCTGAGTTAATTTATAATATACTTAACAGTTATAGGGATTTAGCACAATAATACAAAAAACAAAAATATACGATTCATGAATAAAGTTGAAAGGAAAACTCTAGAAATTATTATCGCTGTCAGATTGTCTTCAAAGTCTTGCGTGGGCGCACTTGATTTCCTATCATACAAGATATTGATTTGGACAAATAAAGCTTCTAAAATCTTAAAGTTGCGAGCACAGTTAAAATATCGAAGCTGTGACTAAATTGTATGCTTACTACAAAACCTTTTAGTATAACCTTGAATAACAGTTATGTAACGAGATACACGTTCAACACGATGCCGTGAAACATTTATATTTCTGTATATTATACTATCGTGTGGGATATACTTCATTAGTGAATAACGTCTGATATATTTGCTAAAAGTCAAACTACTAATCAATCGACAAACATTAGGTACATTTCCGAAGAAGGGGATTCCAACAAAATTGTTAATAATTAGAACAAGTGTCAATTACGTAATATGAACATTCAAGGATTAAGTAAGCGAATGTTTTAATAAGGTTATTTCCCAGGTAGATAAATTAGGTACTTAATTCCATTAAAATAAGAAACGCAAACTGTCTGACAAAGGAAATGCTATGTGAATGCATATAAATGTTTTTTTTATTTTTGAATTAGATACACGATTTGTATCGTAATTAATACAAAAGTGACGCTCGAAATATGGAGTCGGAGTTGTTTCTAAAAAGAAACTATAAAATACATACAAATTATGTATGCATGTACTATATCAAGAAATTTTAAGGAGATAAGATACACTCGAGTGATAACTCTTAATCAAGTGACGTCAATCACAAATATCACACACACTATAACATGGTAAGTCAGTTGAACCTATCGTTAAAAAATCTTACAAATTCTGTAAATTTATCTGACGGATAGGATAAACGGAGCTCTGAAAGCAGTGTCTCCCCCGGTGTCTCTGTGCTCCATGGGTGGCGGTGATTACTTAACATCAAGTAACCCGCATGCTCGTTTGCTAATTTCTTACATAAAAAGTCCTAAAAGAAAGGCGTGGCTTTATTGTTATTGTACGTATCGAAGAGACGCTACGTAAACATAAAAATTCTAATTATACTTTACTTCAGTGTTCGAAGATACAGAAATAACATTCCCGAAATATTTTCATCATAAAAACAAACGATTATTCTAATCACGTTATATAAAATCAGTCAAACAAAATAAGACTCCATGTTGCTAATATTAGAAGCCATAATATGCTAACGGCCCTGAACCAGTTAACTTAGCTACGTAAATGTATAGTGCACAAAGTTCACTTCATATTTTTCGTGAATATAGTGGAATTGTCCAAAACCATTACGCTTTTCTCTGAAAAGTAACTTAATCATTGATAAAAACTTTGATAAACTAAATACATTTAAGATATCGAATATTAAAATATGTTCCTTCGATTGGCCAACGGTTCATGAAGTACTAGGTACTACATTCAATTGTTTATTTACGAATGAAGACAAGTCCTGTGTGCGATTTGGGAGGATAGGAAACATAATGTGGTTGGTATCTGTTGATAAGAGCGTTACGAGACTGCCTAGCATGCCATAAAAGATTGACTATATAACGAGAAAGATTATTATCAGACGATGGGCTACATAGACATTACTATTACTTATCTAAAAGACCTACCACTGTATTCTCTAGAGCCGGACAGCCCGTACAAGCCTATTGTAACAGTAATTACTTAAATACGAAAAATAACAAGGATATGTAGATAGGATCCCTTATGAAAAGGTTGCATGTAAACTTGTAAACCCTGTGTTTCTTAACTTGACCAATTTATTTATTTATTTATTTCTTTATTGCACGATTGAGAGTACAATTGGCGGACTTAATGCCTAAAGACATTCTCTACCAATCCCTCAACTAATGTAGTAAGTAAACAATCTTAGCACGTCTTTTTAACGAAAATACGCAAATATAGCAATAAATAATAATAATATAGATAGAAATGGCATTTAACACAATACTCTTATTATTCTGGCGATTTATGGATTTTACACGTGAATAATTGAATAAAAAGACACGCTAAGATTGTTTACTACATTGGTCAAGTTAAGAAAAACAGGTTATAATTAAGACAAAAGATTGAACTCCGAACACGCATTCGCATGTAACACGCGGATATTTGGGCGCGTGCCCGATGCGAGCTTGACCCGAGTGGTTATCTTTAGAGCCGGGCGTAGCAGAGGACACGCATCGTGAATGTCATTGCGATGTTCTACGCACATTGATAATGGATTTGATGCTCAGCCAGCAACACCTAGCAAACGAGTCGTGATCCGCACGTTAGCATATTTCAATTGTTCAAACTATGGCAATTCTAATATACACAATTTCATGTTATTGATTAATTATTAATAAATATTGTATTGCAACTTCAGCGACGAATGACAAATTCTATTATAACTTTTTTAAAGTAAATTTTGTGAAAGAATCTCAACTGTACCTTTTTTTTAAAGCCATTATAACAAATCTATTTTCTATATAGGAAAATAAGGTAAGAGTGCAGAGGAGCAAAGTTAAATGTCCACAAATTTTTAAATTAAAATAATCTTTCATGTTATAATATAAACATTTTTCATCAAGCAAACTGTATCCAAAAGATTTTTTCTGAATTCGTTGTTTCTAAAGTAGCTTCATTCACGTAATATTTCAGATTTTATAGGTATTTTTCTATTATCATACAAATTGTTTTGGTTTTGGTGTTATTATGGTAAAACCTTTGAAATGATGATAGTCGGAAAGTGTTGAGATAATCTCATAAAGGGTGGTAATGTCACATCAATTTCACCAGACACGTCAGCAAGCGCCACCATTTGTGTCGACAAATCGACATTGACACAGTTTGTCGCTACAGGCAAAGAGAATACAATAACTACGTAAGCTACAAGGTCGCTGATATCGTGTGAATCCCGCGTTAGATATTTCCATAATGATGGATCATTGTGGAAATGTCTAGTCTAGTAACAAGACATTTTCAATCTTTTAAGAATAGACTCCATGCGACTTAATTGATGAATACTTAGGGCTAATTTCATAGGTCCTAGAAACTTCCAGTTTGAATATTAGATGGTATAAATTGTTCCTTCCACCAACCTTCACAGGTTGATGTTGAAACTGGTTTCAACCAGCGAGGTGCGAAATTTATAAGGAAAATTTTCAATTCTTTCCTCGCTCATCTTCAGTGGAAATGGGTTATATTGAGGATTGAGTGAAATTAGAATTTAATTATTGCTTGCTGTATTAATTAACTGTATTATTACACTTTCTATACACAACATGTTCTACATATTACAGCTTACATAAAATTGAAAACTGTGTTGCTAACATAATTTAATAGTGATAAAATAGTGAATAACTAAAAGTTATTGTAAAGGATATGAATTTGTAATATAAAATATACTAAATTTCTGTCATATAAAAAAACTGAAAAGAAATTAATGTGTTAAATTGAGTTTTATAACTAGTAAAAATTAATACAAAACTATAATAATGAGTCATAAATCTGGAAATAAGAAAAGTATAATCATTATACATATTAAGTTACCTACTATATGTTCCAACAGGCAGCTTAGCATTAAATATTGTCAGAGTTTAACATGTGCTAGTTCAGTTTAGTTGAGAACCTGATTGGGATTATCACTCTTAGAGAGAATGTAAGACCAGAGATGTAACACAGTGATAAAGAGAATAATGGCATTTTATTTAATTAACTTTTAAGAAAGCATAAACAATAAGATTATTTAGGTATAATCACAAAGATGTGATTGAACAGAAAAACAGCACTGAATGTTTACTTTATGAAAATCTATCAGAAGCACATTTGAATGAAATAAACTTTAATATGAATTAGATACCTAGTAAGATTTAAAACCACCTTGTCTGATTTATAAGTAAAAAAAAAATAGAACCTATTCATCATCTTTCTGCTGTAAGATTTGAATAAAGTTTTTTTTTGTGAACTTTTGGTAGTAGTATAGTAAAACTATGATTTATTTTTAAGTTAATAGCATCCGAATATTTGTAAGACATATAAAATAAATGAGTAAAATATTTATCAGTGTTATGTTTGAAGATTTCTAAAACATTGTCGCTTAGTGACGCCAATCGACGTAGTTTTTTTTAATGACGGACTAAGCGATCTCAATAAATACCTACCTACTCGTTGTAATGAAAAATACTAAAACAGAAATTTTAAATAATAGTAAAGTGTCTTAGAACTACCTATTATCAGATCAAATTAAAATTCCCAAAATAGTTTTTATTCACATTACATAACTTCTTAGTCAAAATGTGGACAAGAAGGTTATAAAAAGTTAACATAAATATATGGAGACCAAGTAAACCTGAAAGTTTTCTAACTATGCCAGATTAAAGTTTCCATTATTAAAAAAACATATTTACCTGCAGTTCAACTATTTTAGTTGATGTAATCCTGAAAAGAGCCATGTCTAAGCCCACCGAGTGCTACCACGACCACACACACAAGTATAACCGACCGACCGACAGAGCCCGCGATCGATCGCTCACGTCGAAACTACCATAGGGATGGGCAAATGTTGATTTCATTACTAAAAAATATTTTATCGACTGTCAATGCTCTGTAGTCTATGGTCATATTTAAGATTACGTTTCGGTCCGCGCGAGAAATGGGGTTAAAAACTACCTTTTGGTCACTTCAGATGTCGCTTTGTCGAGTGTTCCAAATATTTGACAGCTAGTTGTCATTTTCCATACTATTTTTGTAAACATCACAATTGTTTTCTAAATAATTCCGAAATATGACTCAATTGTGCAGCTATCGATTGTAAAAATGTAGGGATCCATTTATTTTCCAAAGAAATAAAACGAAGAAAACTGTGGGAAAAGGCTCTTCGAAGGAAAACTTGGAAATCCAGTAAATGGTCGAGGTTATGTGCTGCCCATTTTAGACCTAAAGATTATAATATTAAAAATAATTAACAGACAATTAAAATTTATACCGAACATTAAAGAAAAGTGCTGTGCCCTCTATATTAAATCAAATGTGTTAACCCACTAGCACAAGAACGCTCAGATCGATTTCTAAAAAGAAGTTGCATGAAACGGTGTATTGAAACGTCTCGTGGTGATCCAAGACATAACGGTAGAAACGGTAGAATCATGGTAGAAATTTCGGGAATATCTTCCTCATGTTCGTCTTCAACTTCGATGAGGTTATCTCCATCGTACGCCTCCAGTCTACAAAAAGAAATTGAAATAAATAAAAAGAACACAGCATAACCTACAAATCACAATAATGTCTGTTAATTATTTACCTTTCGATTTATAAGGCTTTTTGCCAATGGTCTTGGCTTTCCGTTTCCGTAGTTCCACCTTCAATCATAATTACACTCCAGGTCGCAAACATTTCTATGATTTTCAATTACTCTCACATCAAACATAAACAATGAACCAATATGGCGGGTTTACGGAACACTCAACAGTAACGCCACCTACGATGAGCTTTGAGTTTTTAACCTCATTGCATCTCAATCATTGATAGAATTTTTGTGAACATTGGTTTAGCGACAACAAAATACAATATGGGAGCCCGGGTAGACCTCGGACATTGGGAGACAATGGACACATTTAAATTTGCCACCATATTGAAGTTAGAACAATCTTGTGTATGGTCGATATGTTGGCAAGCCTGTAGTTATTGTTTTCATGATTAAAGGTTGACTTACGCACCTAAGATCGAAATGCACTAGCACTGCGCAGCGCGGCAAAATAATATTTCATAGAAATTGTATGAACCTAACAGCACTACAGCGGCTCTGCGCTGCGCGGCGCGGCAAAATATTCTTCGGAGGCAACTATTGCCGCGCCGCGGTGTAGACAATTTATTTATTTTTGCTTGTCAGTTTCTATTTTCCGACGAACGATTGTTTTAATTAGGTAGAAAAGATGGACGAAGAAAAATTAATTATATTTGTGAGTGGATATTCTGAATTGTATGATTAACAAGCGCAAAGGTCGAAACGCACTTACGCTGCGCGTTGGAAAATAGAAACTGACAAGCAAAAATGCCGCGCCGCTGCAGTTGTCTATACCGCACTTGCGGCGCTGCGCTTCACTGCGCGGCGCGGCATAGTTGCCTCCGAAGAATATTTTGTAGCGTTTTTATAGCGTATTTTTTCCTATTAGTCCCATTTATTCTGATTATCGAATGTATTCTACCTGGAGAAAATGCAGATTTAAAAAGAGAATTGAAAAGAAGGGGTGCCTCGCAACAGAAAAAGAAAGTTGACTTGGTAGCGAGGTAAGCTAAACTACTAATTTCTGGCCTTTCCCCAGCTTCCAGTAACCTTCTAATTCAAACATATAGATTATTTCACACTTGCAACTAAATAAAATAAGCAAGCAAAATATCTGGGAAGTATTTTAGGGAGTTACGAAAAAAATTAACCTCACATTTTGAACAAAAGATTGAACATTTTATTATTTTTTACAGATTGGAGGCCTACGACAGAAATTTTTGAAAACATTATTAGTGGACAAAATAGCTCTAAAGCCACAGATGGAGTTACCATTACCCAATTCAGGGGCAATTATGTTATGTTATGTTATGTTACTGAATAAAGTTTGTAATTTAATTATTTATACTTTTAAGGACACAAAAGTTATTTTTATTAACAGAGATGATGAATTTACCAATAAGTATTACAAGGAAGCTATTTTCAATAAGTATATTCACAGAAATTATGAATTAAAATGAAATTAAACCATTTTTTGGATATAATATTTTTATTTTGTTTACAATACCTTCCCGAAAATTAAATAGCATTATACAAACTTACGTGAACGTATTTCTTCACATCCAAAAGCCATACACCGACCCATTTTCATTAAAATAAAGAAATCGGAAATATTTATCTTTTTTTGTATGAAGTTTGACAGCTTCCTTGTAACAAGCAAGGGGCGCCCTCTGCAATGAACTATTTGACAGTTTCTTCCCCATTGGTTAGTTCAGAAAAAAAATAAAAGTGTATCAAGACCACTGTCACACCTCTATAATACAAGTATGCTGGACTTCATGGAAGAATCAAATGGCTTTGGAAATTGTTAATATAAAGTAATAAGTACTACGTACGTAGTACTTATTACTTCCATGCACGTACGTAGTACTTATTACTTTATATTAACAATTTCCAAAGCCATTTGATTTTCGCCATTTTGGCACTGATAGCAGCGTGAGCGTCCATGGAACTAATAATAGAGATGGGACATATCCTTCGATATACATTCGTTTATCGATAAAGTGTTGGATCTTTATCGTTATAATTACCGAAATTAATTTCGTTTCGGGGCATTCTCCTGAATCCTCTGATGTCCAATTCCCAAAATAGCTATTCAGGTGTTACCTAATTATGATATTTTCTACTGCCTATGTCATTTCCTGAAATGTCTATAAATTAGGTAACATCTGAATTTTTGTCAGTTGACACTACGGAGCATGTGAAAGTGAACATTTTCAGGAAGTATCCAATTAACATTTTGTGAATGCGACATCAGTTAAGCTTTAAATTTATATAACCATCGTCGTCCATGTGGAATTCGGTTATACCATCGTCGTCCATGTGGAATTCGGTTATTCGGTTATCTAATTCCCTGAAACTTCAAAATTGGGATAAAGGTAATGTCTAATGCCTACGGCGTTCCCCAAGGCTCAAGCTCTCCATATAAAATTTCTCCAAAATCGAATCAGCAGTTTGACCGTGAAAGTCATTGTTGGGCCGTGCAATGTGCAATAAATAATGGTCGTAACGGTCGTAACGTATACGCATCCTTCAATATACCGAATGAGAACTACATTCAACGCACGGTTCATTATTTTTATATTACAAATTACATTAAATTAGAAAATAGTATTTGCCAATCTGTTTCAGCTTATCAAACTGAATATGTATCTGGCGACAATAAATTTGTATTTTTGAAAGACGTACAGTCGCCTCGAGGATAGCAGGACCATCTTTAGGATGATTTTTGGTTGCAACATCCAACATCCTAGTGGACACATGTGACTCTAATAAACAAAAACCCTGTTTGGTAACAAAGAAAAGGATGGAGCTGACAAAAAATCCGCTTACAAGACGTGCAAGCGATTTTTTTCTAAAATTGTCCTCCTATCTTCGAGGCCACCGTACATAGATTACTCACTGTCGCGTTCGCGTTCATAGAAAATTATCGATATGGAATATTCACAACCCTATTCCAATAATTATATTAATTAAATAATGAAAACATAGCTCAAATTACAATTAAATGTGACGAGGTATGAATAAAAACGTTTATTATAAATATAAAATAGTATTCTAAGCTTCAGACTAGCTATTGAAACCCATGAAATTCACATAAATCATCAGACAAAACAACGATCGCATTTGACACTTGCAATTTTAGTACCCGAGACGCTCGAGCGGGGCGCTTTGAATCGGCACAAAAAACAACTGTCATTTCCTAGGTAATATCAAATAGAGTCTGGCTAATGAAAGTAGACACTGATCTATTAATGCAAACTTTTTTCTGGCAATGTTAAAGTGAATGTCAAAGTCACGTTATTCAAGTCAAATCGAGTTGTCAGTTTGTTGTCAGTGAATTTTGTGATCTTGTTTTAACGTTTCTCAGATCAGAAACATGAATAAAACTATTAAAAGCGGCGTGCGTAAGATATTGTTCTGTATGATTTTAGTCTCTACTTTCATTAGCCAGACTTTAATATAGACGAGTAATACGCACAGCTCTTGACGTTTGTCATACAATGACTTGGCAACCTCCGTTCACCTCATGCCGCTAGGGGCGCTATAACATTTTGCATACAAAACGCACAGTTCACCTCATGCCGCTAGGGGCGCTATAACATTTTGCATACAAAAGTTTTGAAATCGTTCACCTCATGCCGCCCTCATGCCGTAGGGGCGCTAGTGTCGCCTCTTGTCCGAATTCTTCCGAAGCTGTGCGTATTACTCGTCTTTAGTATTTGGTAATATCTTAGAGAAAGGATGAATAGAGTTGTCATTTGGCGTATACCCATAAGGGAGAGAAACAAAGTACATACATTGATTACGCAGTGTTACCAGAAAAGAGAATATTACCCCATGATTTACCCCATGTTTTTTTTATATTTTTATATACGATAAACTAATACGACTATTGATGATTTGCCATGTATTTTTTCATATTATAAACATCAATATATTGGGATCGATTTATACTTGTAGAAATAAATCGAAGTATCGCTGTCCGCGCCTGTTTGTCTGTATCTCCGCTAAGTCCTATTGTCTCCTATTAGTATGGGAAGGTTGGTGTGACTACAGATCTCTCTCAGCTTGTATTAAATAGATATTATTTTTAATTTAGGTTGTCACTATTTTACCTCAATTGTGGGTAATATTGCATGGGTAAATTCGAGTAAATTGCTGGTATCCCCAATACGCGTGGTACCCGACTAAATTCAGAAGACACAGGAAAGGGCCGCCTGGCTTCATTTTACTTACCTACTTAATTTGGGTGCATAATACTACAAAATAATAATAAAATAGATACAAAATAAAATAGATGGAGTGGGGTCATACAAGCGCTCTGTCAAAAGTGAATCGCTATACGCTCGATGACATGTCGGTGACATGCACTTGACACTTGCGGAATGTTGCCAATGGAGGTGTAGTTTCCAAAAAGGGGGGAAATAAATAGTCTGTTTAAATTTCTCAACTTTCAAGTAAAAAAATTTTAGGTATATGATATCGTAAATTCACAAGGACTTCCATTAGAGAACGTGTCACATACCTACGTAAATATCAGTAGCAGCAGCAACTGTTTTAAAATTAATCGGTCTAAGCAATAAAAATAGTTAAAATGGGAAACTATTTTCACAATCGGGCAACAACGAGCATTAAAATAATACGCTAAAATCGTAATATTTCTTTTTCATAATTAACTACAAATTACTATGAAATAATATTTAAAACTTTCCTGTGAAAAGTGATATCATTACATTTCTTTTGTTTTTCAGACGTGTTGTGTTGTGTGTGACACGATTTAATAGCACAAACCGTCAAATTATTTTTTTTTCCGGAAGACACGTTTGGTATGAGTGTCATCTCTATTTAGTTTGTGCGTTTGGTGCGCTTTGACATCGACAACTACGAAGCGGTTTGGCAAAGTTCGGCGTTTGATGCCAGTGGCACCGTTGAGGTGCATCAAAACATGTGCAGTATGTGCACTCCCTCTATACATTGTTATTTACTCTGAGGCAGTTATAGATAAAGGAAAAATAATGACAGCTAGAAATACGACGCTTGTCACTTCAGTGCTGCCAACTCTGATTTTTAATTTAGGTAGGTTCTTTGAAAATATTACGTAGAATTTAGTTAGAAAAAAAAAATAAAGGAGTGCGAAACTTATTAAAACGATTTTGTCATTCGAGTAAGACGAGATACAAATTGAAAGAAAATACGTAGCTTCTGAGACTGAGAGATAGTAGATTTGCAGAAAAGTCCTAAAATAAGTAGATCATTTTTTATTTTTTTAAATAAAAACAAGTAAATTTATACAGGATCATCCACACATAACATAACCACTCACTAAAAACCACTTAGATCTTCACTTCTACATTCATCTTGCTCACGCTGGCAACACGAGCTATAGTAGACTATGTATGTATGTACAGTACTAGTACTACCCAAGAACCTCAAGGCCTTATAGTAGTTAAAGGCTTCTTGGTACTACCCACTGACCTCTATAATACAGTACTATAGAGGTCAGTGGTACTACCCAACTATACGTTTTTTTTTAATTTTTTATGCAAGCATAGGTGTTTACTATACAGGCCAAACGTAAAAAAAAATATTGTTTTATAACAGTACTGTTTATGTTGTGGTGGCCAATATCGAGTGTGTAGCATTCGCCATTGAATGGAGAGTTCGCTTTTCAGTTACGTACTATGTACAGTCAAGAGCAGGTCGACCTTTACATATTGGACTTTGTACCATTCTTAAGTGCTATGTCATAAGAGCCAAAATTGTACTGCAAGTGTAAAACTCGACGTGCACCTAACTGTACGTAGTATATTTCTCTCTGGTAGTGTACAAATTCCTTGGTTGACAGGTGCACTGCACTGCACACTGCTTTAAAAAAAAGAGTCGTAATAAAGCTCGGACCAATATTCACAAGAACAAAGCTAAACATGAAAGAAAAATGAAAACATTCACAAACATAACTTGAAGATGGCACAATGGAATCTTCGTCTGAAGTCTGATTGCCAAACAAAAGAAAAAAAGAACAAAGCTTTGCTGTCATCAGCCTTCCTCTTTGCCTGCCCTTATAAAAAAATTGGGCGAAGAAACAAAAAAAAAAATGTCATCTGCCTTCTGCAGTTGCACCAGAGAGAAAAATAAGACATATAGAAAAGTTGCACTAATCTGCAGTAGTAACGAATTTTAGACCAAACAAATAAACCGCGCGAGACCCCAGCCACCCCCAGCTCCGCGTATCATCGATTTTTCATATGCCATCTCATATTTTGTTTCATCCATCCATCCATCCCCGCCCCACCCGCGTATGTCACCGGCAGCGCCGAGTGCAACAGATCAATAACTTTGTGCTACCTATTTATTATTATATTTTAGGACTATTTCCCGGTCGCAGCGCATCCCCCCGCTGCATCCGAATGCATTGATTATTTTAATTTGCGCAAGCTGCGCCAGGATCCTTTGTTGTTGACACCAGACTGCCTAAACCCGGCCGGCAGAGCTACAGTTCTAGACTGAAGCTCGTTTTGTTTGGGTGTGTTTATAAAGCAAATAAGTAAAATTATTTGTTAGAACAGGCAGTGTAGGTAGCTTTAAAAAAATGTGGAAAGTTTTACATTTTCTTTTGTTGTTTTATCTGACTGCATTAGTTTGGGGTGGGTTGAAATTCCGTCTAGGCCGAAGTCAGGGCGGCAACTTAGGAGCACCCGGTGACTATAAGGGCGAGCCCCTCCCCAAGCCGCGTTGGTTCAAGCAGCGCTTAGACCACTCGAGTGCTACGAACCTACAAACCTTTAAACAGGTGAGTAAAGAAATGCAAATACTGTTGACACTTTGTTAGAGTATTGACCTTTCAAGTTAGTGATAAAAGTTGTTAGCTTGAACTTTTGGGTCAGAGTCGCTTTTGATATGTGACCAACTCTATTTAACATGATATTTTTGTAGTGCTATTACAGATCTACATATTATATTTGGGTGCCTCGGCTTAATAAACAAATCAGAATTATAATGCCAACTGAAGCCTCCTCCACATCTGCTAAGTCTAGGCAAGTTGTGTCTTAGGTCACTGGGATAGGGCGAGTCAAGTCTTGTATCATTACTTGTAATATCGTTTTTTATACTTACAAATATGATTGATGCCCCTAGAGAACAAATTAATTACCAATATGCTCAAATAGGAAGGTTTAGTTATGGTAGTATATAGTTTTGTTACTTAATTAATATTTGTAGAATAAGAATAAATAGTCATGAATAATAAATGTCCTAGAAACAGTTCTTACATTTTCTAGAGGTAGGAGGGTGTGGTTTGGAGCCATTGAGTATGTATCTATGTACTCGATGCTTGGAGCATACATTTTCGGGGATGTAGCGCGGGTTATGTGGTGAAATCGCGCATGCGCACAAAATGGCTGGTAAAGTGCAGAAATTAGGGTGTGGTGGCATAGTGGGGGTGTGGCGCGGGTTACGTGGTGAAATCGCGCACGCGCACAAAATGGCTGGTAAAGTGCAGAAATTAGGGTGTGGTGGCATACCATACTATACTATCAATAAAAAATGACAAAAAGGCAACATTACAAAAAGTTATTGAAAAGTTCTAAAATGTTATTGTGTTGCATTTTATTGCTTCACAAAAAGTAACTGCGATGTGGATGGAGCTTTTGGACTTCTTCTAATGCAACGGCTACACTACCTTACCATTTACCATGCTGTTACCGCCATAATTATGGCATTCAATTACTGTCTAAATTATTACTGCGTGAAGTGGTGTGGTTACACTAGAGTTTACCGAGATATATCAATAAAACCGAGATATGTGAATAAATTAATATCATTTTCAAGATGGAGGTTGAGGCTACAGCAGTATTATGTTTTACTAGCTTCTGTCCGCTGCTTCGCCCGCGTGGCTTACTAACAATTAGCATATTTTTCTTAAGAAACAAATTCTGGTCCGATCCGGGTCAGTCCGGTCCAGCACGGCCCGGTGCGGTACGGTCCCGTCCGGTCCGGTCCTTATAAGGTTCCTACATTCCAAATTTGGAATCTCTAGACCCAGCGGTTTGGGCTGTGCGTTGATAGGTATATAGTTAAGTCAGTCAGCCATGCCTTTGAATTTTATTGTGAAAATTATTTTCTAACACTCTAGGCTACCATTCACAGGCGCGCCCATCCATGCGGACTTGTCGTTGGCGACAAGTCCGCAGACAAATCTGAGTGTGAATGTAATAGGTTCGCGGTTCGGTGCACGGCTCACGGCTCGGCTCGTCGCTTGCCGTCAGGAGACGCCCCAGCTGCGCCGGATAAGTCCGTACATGTGTGGGCGTTCACGGATTTGTCAGTAAACTTTGTCAGTTCAGTCATTCGCCATCGCGCGCCGAGTTGTTCGTTTGTTTGTTCAACTCTACCTACATTCCTACAACTATGTACCTACAATAATGTAATGTCGTTTGACGATCATAAAGAGTTTGGCAAGAATTTATCCTGCTGCTGCTGTTTAAGAGAAAACTTGTTTGTGGGAAGTAAAAAGTAAAGGGTACCATAATAAGCAGCTTAAACAAGCGGTGTACGAATGCCTTGTACAGAAATTGGTGCCATGGTAGGTAACCGAATACGGTGCAAGGCTCACCAAAGCACACAAGCGACTGGACTGCAACTGTGCGCTTGTGTAATGTGTGGACGATGAGTACGATGACGGATTTGTCCACGGACGGCTCGGGGCTTGGCTCGCGGTGCGTGTAGTGAATGGCGGGCTTTAGCGCTTTTTCATTTGACCATTCCATGTCGATTGATACGTGCGTCGCCATTGACCTCAGTATGCTCACTGGACCGGCGGTAGTGTGGCCACAAACGCAATAATTATCGGCATATGCCATATTGATTGGCATTGTAAAATTATGGCCATAAACCGTGGTCACACCTAGGTGTTGTTCAAATTATGGCAGTAATTATTGGCATATGACGGTCACATTTATGCGATAACTTGCATTATGTAAATGCGAAGTAATAAGTTTCTTGATTATCACTTTCTTTCAACCAGTAAGATTATAGCCTGAAGTTAGTAAATAAGAAGGAAATAGATATATCAATCAACATTGAAATAGTGGATAGATTCAACTCATAAGACACTATTTTATTTTTCAGCGATATTTTATAAATGACTCTTTCTTTAACTATAAAGACCCTGGCCCAATATTCTTAATGATTGGCGGAGAAGGTCCAGCCGATCCTAAATGGATGGTCAAGGGAGCTTGGATTGAATTCGCTGAAAGGTTTAATGCTATGTGCATACTTTTGGAACATCGCTACTATGGACAGACACATCCAACTGAGTAAGAATTTATATAATTACATCATTTTTCTTGTATGTTCATTGATATCTCCTAGGAAATGTTATATTTTTCGGAATATGTAAATAATAGTGTTATTCCAGGTTATAAAATACCTGTCTACCAAATTTATTGTAACAAACATACAAATTTTCCTCTAGTATTAGTGGATAGGAAGAAGATTAAAAATATATTATGTATTAACAAATTTTCTGTTTACACTTACAGAGACACGAGTACGAAAAACTTACAGTATTTGTCATCCTATCAGGCACTGGCTGATTTAGCTAATTTCATATCTCAAATAAACAATAAATTTAATTTTCAAATAGAAGTAAGATGGGTGGTATTTGGGGGTTCTTACCCTGGATCGTTGGCAGCTTGGCTACGCGTAAAATATCCACATCTGGTTTATGGAGCTATTTCAAGCAGTGGACCGCTTTATGCTAAAGTAAATTTTCTGGGTGAGTAGACAATATTTTGTAATATTTTGTTCGAGAGATTTATTATTAATAAATTAAAAAATAGCCTTTATTTCAGAAACAAGATTATCTTTTGACACTTGAAATCGTCCTTCCATCATAGGTGGCGCCCCCTTTTCTTTTTAAAAAGATTTATTACTCAGCATAAAATATGTTATGTTTTTGAATTCAACTAATACGATTATCTGTTTCAGAGTATTTTGAAGTTGTGGTACAAGCACTACATGAAAAAACTGGCGGTAATGCATGTGTCGGTACACTAAAATTGGCACACAAGCAGATTTCGAAACTATTGACCAGCAACCCTACATTAGTAGAGAAGTCTTTCAAGTACAGTACTTACTAAATATATTACTTGATTGTAACAAAGAGTAATTGGTTTTTATTATTATAATTACATTACAGGGTATGCAAACCATTTACCAATGCTACAAAGTTGGACATAAGAAATTTTTTCAACTCCATTGCTGATGATTTTGCCGATTTAGTTCAATATAATGAAGATAACAGGATTGGTGCAGATAAACGATACAAAAAACTGACAATAAATACGGTAGGTACAGTGTTTAAGACAAAAATATAAAAGAGGAATAATATGCACGGCATTATTTATTTTGTTGCTTATATATCTTTCAAACTTTATTTGTTGTGTTATAGATATGTTATTGAGTTCCAAAATAAATAGTCAAGCATTTACGGTAAATTTTCAGGTATGTGATATGCTGACTACAAAAGGTATTGCACCAGCTTACAAGAAAGTAGCAGCATTTAATGCAGTTATTTTGGAAAAGTCTAAACAAACTTGCCTGGACTACAGCTACGACAATATGATTAATGAATTGAGAAATGTCACTTGGAGAACTGATGGAGGTATTATTATTATCAGTATTTTTAACAAAATTATTATGTCTAAATAAATAAATTATTGATTTATCGTATTTTGTTTCAGCTCGTCAATGGATGTACCAAACATGTACTGAATTCGGCTTTTATCAAACATCGACCGCAACAGCAGACGTATTTGGCAATGTGTTTAATCTCGACTTCTTCATCAAGCAATGTCAAGACATTTTTGGTCTTAAATTCAACGAAGACTTCATCAACGCCGCCGCTGCATGGACGAACGCCAACTATGGAGCTTTAAATATATCTGTAGGAAGGGTTGTTTTTGTACATGGATCTGTCGACCCCTGGCATGTTCTGGGAATCACAAAGACTCTTGATAATAACGCACCCGCCATATTCATTCCTGGTCAGTACCTTCTTATTATATATTCGTTGTGCTATTTTGCAGCAAATATCGTTATTTTAAAAATATTAAAAAAAAAATCCTCTTTCGGATTTCTTTATTATTTATCACCTCGAATGTTTCAGGTACTGCCCACTGTGCCGATATGTACCCTTCAAACGCCAATGATTCGGGACTTCTGGTCGCCGCTCGTCTGGAAATCGAACAGCATCTGAACGACTGGGTTGGGCTTCCCTGACTCTCTTGGTACATCTGCCTGCCGAGAATGCTTGTATACAAGACGCCGGCATACCTCCCGCTTGCGCAGTGCCGAGATTGGTTTCAAGGCCGGAGGGCATTATTAACATTTTGGTATTATATTGGCTCATTTATCTGCATTATTCGTATGGGAAAAATTTTGAGCAAGATGTTTAACATACCAGTACGTTTGAGACTGAGGCCGTAATTATTTCTAGTTTATAATAATCTTGTAATATTTCTGACAATACATCGTCTTAAGTATTCACTTGTCAATTTACTATTTTTGTCTACATAAGTATATTATACTCTGTCATTGCATACAATGATCAATTAATAGGATTAAGCTTAGCGGCACATGTACGGCATGCTGCATAAGTTATCTTTTGCACATTTCGGAAGTTCCTCTTGCCAAAGGCATTATTGTTTAAGTTGAAAATATGATATTTGGCGTATGTCTTTTTTTTGTATATTTTTTAAAAGTACATACCTACAGATTTTAGTTGGATTAGTATACTAATCATTACTTGCTATGAAATTACTTACGATTAGTTTTAAGTTACACTTACAGGGTGTGGGGAAGGGGTTTACATGTTTTTTATATAGATATAATAATCAAAATAATATTCGTAGGATAAGATTATATGTAACCACTTTAGTAGTGTAAACACTACATAAATGTTTAACCTAATATCTATTTCGTGATAATATTGAATCGATGTTGTAAGTCTTGAAGTCTGAAATGAAATTTGTCCGAATTTATGGCGTGTTATTTTAACTATTTACTAAATTTATTTCTTTTTAAATGGAAATAAAATCAAAATTTTCATGTAGAATCTATGTCTGATATTTGGTCTTCTTCATTTCCTATATCCTCCAATCGTTTTCCCTTCAACATCATCTCCATTGTGCTAGAACGAATAAAATTTAATTAATTCCTATAAATAAGACTACCTCCGTGGCGTAATGGTTACCACACCGGACCGCCACCTAGGAGGTCCCGGGTTCGAATCCCGGTCGCGTATTGCCAAAATGTGTATTGCTACAGACAGGAGTTGCTCTGAAATCGCACACAGTATGCTCTTGTCGCTGGAAAGCAAACTACATATCAGTACAGAAAGAGACTGAAATAATAGTCGATTTTACAACAAGTGCACAAAACTAATCATTTCATAGAAATGGTTTTGTGGACGAGTTATAAACTCTGCTTTTCACTTCGATTGCGAGGAAATAAATAAATAACCGCACGAAAAACAAGACCGGTTTCCCCTTTCCCGCCGCTTTTTTTTTTAATCTTACGACTTTGAAATTAGGCTTGGGCTGCAGACCTATACAGCCTACTATTAAATTAATTTTGTAATAAAATAATTTTCTTAAATTAATTAAATAACCTACCGTACTTTAATTTAAATTTTAATATCTTTTATGACTTAAAAAACACATAAGGCAAATAAATTAAAGTAAATATTATAAAATAACCTATCTCTGAACTTTTTGTTGTGTTTGGCTGTATGGCTTATTTCCTTTGCCTTAATAATACATTTATGAGTTTACTTTTCTGCCCTTGTGCACAAAATTCGATTTTGTGCAGCCTATATCCTGCGCAAATAAGCACTTTCTGAGCATGAGAAGTGAAAAAATACATTTTGCTCTAATCTCTAAGAGCAAAAAACATACGAGTACAGACAATTTAGGCTTTACTTTAGTTTTTTATTAGATATGTAATTAAAACAAAACATTTTAATTAATTTTAGTATGAAACTCGAAAAAAAGAGTAATAATATTTTCTATTAACTATTTATAATTTCTTTAAAACCTCGATATTAAAATATAAAAAAATATTATTTTATATTTTAGAGATGGTTTTAATTATTATCCACATTATGTTACTGCTTCGTCGAAGTTTAGCTAAAAACTGGAATATCCGACCTCTGGTATATAAATATAAATTACTATATAGTAATTTATATTTATCATCATCATCATGAAAGCATCAATTAAAATATTAGGCATTTAAGGAACCTAGCTACCTTCATTACATGATCGTATTTTGCTTTAGAAATACAGTTTGATCTGTATTCATACATAGTTAGTTTGTTTTAGGATTATTCGTCACTAGCGAAACCGCAACTCCGTTTGCGTGTATCCCCCTTTCCCGTGGGAATTTTGGAATGTTTTATACTTATAAACCATCCTCTTGAAGCACTCTAAAAAACAGCAACAAAATCTGTTGCGCCGTTTTAAAGATCTAAGCATACACAGGGACAGACAGACAGACCGACCGACTTCATTTTATAGTACGTAATGATTGAATAGGTACAGACCGTGGGAGTCTGTGTTGATATACAAGATTTGCTTTAGAAATATGCGAACAAACTGTATTCTTATACAGATTGTCTGTATTCATACGTAGTTTGCTTTAGAATATTCGTTATTTTGATGAGCACAAAGTAATCGAGTAGACTATGGGTGTCTGTGTTGATATACATTTTGGCAATACGCACCTCGGTCGGGTCATGATGAAAAACGAACTTTTTCTGATTGGCCTTCAGTCTTGGATGTTTATCTATACACTAGCTGACCCGTGTCCACTTCGTTGGGCATAATGTTAATAATCCTTTCTTAGAACACCTTTTTTTCTCCGATTCACTTTGCAAAACCGACTACCACATAAAAGCCTTTTTATTTTCCGGTTTTTTATATAACCTATGACACTCAGCAATAATGTGGCTTTCTATTGGTGAAAGAATTTTTAAAATCGGTTCAGTAGATCCCGAGATTACCCCTTACAATTTAACAAATATACAGACACACAAACTTTACTTCTTTATAATATTAGTCTATACATGTATTTGTTATAAAATATAGTATCGTTGAGTTTAGTATCCCATTAACACAAGATTCGAACTTACTTTGGGGCTAGCTCAATCTGTGTGATTTGTCCCTTTATATTTATAAATTTATGTTCTTCTACATTGATATCGTTCGCGTACGTTCAGGTTTTACGTTGTGTGCTCATAATTTGCATAATCATTAAAATAAAATCATTTATTTTGCAAGTAGATTTACAAGAAATACTTTTACATTGTGATTTGTAAATTGTAACGTAGGTACCTAAATGTCTCAGTACGTTTCAATTATGTTTGCCTTGCGCAGGATTCGAACCCGCGGCCCTTTTGGGATAAAGTGACCATTGCTAGCCACTCGACCACTGGGCCTATAATGCAAGAAGTTTTATAAGCATAGGTACTAACGTTTTAGTACCTACTACTATTACCATGTTAATAACTGGTCACCTCAAATACTTGCTGTCAATAGTTCTTTGAAGTGATCTACCTACATTTGACAATCCGGTGTCCTAGTTGGTAGTAATCATACCTTTGCCTTTGGTAGTCCGATGTCCGGGTTCGATCCCCGCACAGGGCAAATATATGGCATAACTTAAGCAGCCTAGCTAACTTTGGGACCAAGTGGCATCGCTATTATTTACTTACTTACTTATTTTTTACTGGCATAAGATTATAGACCTTTTGACTAAACAATATTATTTTGTTAATGTAACACAGAAAAACAATACTTACAAAGTTAATATAAAAACGATAGCTTGGGTAGTCATCGTGAGATAAAATATAGAATTGATGTAGCTAGTGTTAAGAGTTGCTTTATATATTTGAGAGTATATAATCGAGGCGAACATTGCAACTGCATTTTCCATCACAGATAGGAACGCATATGCTACACCTGTAATAAAAAAATACATCAAAAAGTGAATTTGATAATTTGACGACCGATTTATTTTTGTAACATTTTTTTAAATAACATATATGTATATAATTTTCTCAAATATTGTAATATTTATTATAAAATAATGTTTGAAATATGTATTATGTAACATCTATTGTACACCTACATAATATATAATAAATATATTGAAATGAAAAAACTGACCTCCGTGGCGTAATGGTTACCTACCATGTCGCCGGTCCGCCACCCAGGAGGTCCGGGGTTCGAATCCCGGTCGGGTCATGATAAAAAACGTACTTTTTCTGATTGGCCTGGGTATTGGATGATTATCTATATGTTACTAAATGCTGCGCGCGGTGTTACCCGCGTTTAAATTGATGCACAGCCAGCGCCATCTATATCAGATTTTTGACCAAATTCTATATAATGTATTGGCTACAAGTAAAAAACATACACACAAAGTTTCGCCACAGTAAAATGAACATACCTCGCTCGGTTGCTGGTAGCAACTTTGAAGTCATGGAGCGAATAAGGGGTGCAACACACGGACCGAGAGCCGCGGCAGCACCGCCGACGTACATCATCTTATCAACGGAGGCGTGAGCGTAGATAAGATGCCCGCAGATATGAGCCGTAGCACCCAGCATCACTATTATCTAAAAAAATATATGTTAGAAACAGGTTTCTTAACATTACCTTCTGCAATTAGAACGTTTCCCAAAAGCTTAGGTTACATCAGCCAGCAAGGATCCGATGTATAATATTTACTTTACACAACGCCATCTAGTTTCAAATTAAGCAAAGTTTGTACTATTGATAGATTGCCGATAAATATACACGTACGTACAAGTACTTTTTTTTGTAAATAAATACTTGTCCAGACCAAGGCAAACAAATGATAATATTTGCCACAAAAGTTTTCCTTTCTTCGCAGGATTCGAACCTGCGGCCATTGTGATAAAGCAGCCATTACTAGCCACTTGACCATTGGGTCTGTCAATATTACATTCTGTGAACCAAAATCCTGGGTTATTAATTTACTTTTATAGTAGGTACCTACGTAAACATGAGATAGTACCTACTTTTATTAAAATATCGATTCTACGGATATCTGAATGGTTATTTGACCTCATGACACAGTGACGTTAAAGTATACCAATACACAAACGTTATCAAAATAAATACAAGGGCATATCAATTATGATCGTACATTTATTTTGATGTGCTAGTTAGTAGCTAATAATTTAAAAGATTTGCTTCTGTGGATGTCACATTAACTACTGTTTAATGTGATTGAATAACGAACATCAACATCGTAATAATACATTAGTAAAGGCTTGGTTATCATATTTAAATGCAAGGGATTGGTGCTGGGATGCAATGAACAATATTTCATGTGATCGAATGCGATGGTAACGACGGTTTTTGAGTCAATTGTACAGTTATGAGCAATGAATATATTCAACCCTTTGCAGAAGCTGCACGGAAAAGCATGATGTGTGAATATAGACCGTGGAATGTACCTAGTCAATATTTTTTAATCACATGTAGTTGTGTTGACGTGTTGCAAAATTGATTAATGTTTATTAAACTGAAAATTTTAAAATAATGTTTTATTTATTTTATACCACTCTCCAGTCCCCCATTGTTACCGCCGGCGAATTTCATGAGCTTTAATTTATTTAGAAAAAAATATATATATATATATATATATATACATATATATATATATATATGGAATGCAATAAATATTCAAATTCACATGGTTACGACATTTGTAACGATCAGGTCGTCTGGTGCTTAAACCACAAGGGATTTTAGATGAAAATTTATACTTGGTGTTTGTTTCGTAACATTTTTGGAAAAATCAATTGACTGTCAAGATATAAAATAATTTTTCGTCAGTTTAAATCTTATCTCTGCGACATAAGGTTAATTTATAATAAGTACCTAGTTGTTATTTAGCCACGGTCTCAAAATTAGCTAGCACACTACACACAATAGACGATCCACAGTCTTGCGTAATCGCATTGTTCAGTAGACAACTTGTTTGATGACTTATGAATAATACTTTTGAATTTATCTCTAAAAGTAGAAATAAAAATATATTTCCCACATTTTCAGTACATAGTTAGGTTTAATTTTTTACATTATATTTTCCAGTAGTCGAGGTTTCGATCTCTCTTTACAATGGAAACATTAAAATAAAACAAAGAATTTTGGGTAATGTAAAATCGCACTAGGCATCTTTGCTGCTTCTAGCTAGATATAGATAGATAAACGCTAACTCGTGTCCCTTCTTCTATCTTATAAAAGCAGATAGGTACTGGATACCAAAATTTTTTCTGTTTTTAAGAGACTTAGGTACATAAAATAATGTTAACATTACAATATGCAATTAGCGTTTACATAGGTACATTATCTTCCACAAAACAGAAGTGTGATGTAATAGAATTCGTGACATTGAATATAAATACGTCTAGCGTTCATATCAAGATAGATGTGCTAATCTTATAAAAAGTGAAGTGGAATATATTTGTATGCAATAGATAGTTAGAGCATAAAAAATATCCAGGTTTACAAATAAATAGTTTTAAAAATCCCATCAATTCTAACTAGATCCTTGCGAGTCAATGCTTCACTTAGGTACTATCCAAATGTGATGTCATTGGCTGCAAAGAGAATAGGTACGTTACCTGAGTAACGCTTACTTTGAAACAGAGGACTACAGTTTTCTGCCGCCTATAAGCATACTCAGGTACACACATAGTGTGCTCGAACGTACGTGTAACTGAGGTAAGAGGGATACAGCACAAAAGACCCTGCGCAAGGGTCGAAATGCTCAACGGATGACTTCAATACAAGAGAACTAGACCCTTCAGCGGGAGATTACACAGAAGCACACACAGTCTGAAAATACGGTGTAATAATGTTTCTGTTTACAATACTATAATAGGTGAAACCAAGCATAATGTTTCTGACGCGCCATACTACAACACAAGTGTGTTAGCTATTTAAGTACCCGCTCATATGACACACTCGGCAAAAGCAAAATGGTTTTAACGTAGCGACTGAATGACCGACTACAAACTAATTTTACTGACCGTATCTCTCCATTTGAACAGTTTAGACATAATTGGTATGCCAAACAGCATAGCTAACACATACGCCGTACTAAGAAATGTTCTAAAGTTACTAAAATCCACAGGGTCCCATGCGAATACTTTGGAAGTGTATAAGTACATCACGGGTCGTTCATCTGGAATTCAAATAAAAAGTTTATATTGTCCCTTGTAGCTCGTTTGTCTTATTGGATTTCAAGTAATCTATATGAAAATGTCAACTAACTCTTACTTTTTAAAATGATTAAATAGTTACTACGTCTCTAGTTTTACAATAAATTTAGCATTTAATACACATTAAATCTTACTGATTCTCCATACACTCGATGTCCATTCGTTTGTATTATTCGACATCATTCTCGATGGATGTCCATGAAAAGCAATCATTATGCAATAACAAAAAAAAGATATAATGAGAACGTAAGATGCGACATGGTTGGCTGACCTCGGCCCATCTTTTGATAAAGAGTTATTTCAATAATATTCCAGGAATGTTTCTGATACATATAAATATCAATAAATCATTATTTAATTAAATAATAATTGAACATGCTTTTTTTTATTCTCCATTGTATGAAAAGTTACTTATTAACCGGATTGACATGTAAACTGATAGAGTTAGACGGGGGAAGTATCTCTGATATCGGCGTAAAGCAAATCTGTCATTGGCTTCAAGATTCCGGAAGCTCAACTCTTTTCCTATACCATTTTCTTTTCTTCTCTGTATAATTTCTGAGACAGAAATATCGCAACACATTTTGCTATTTTTTATTGATTAGTTTAGTTTTGCAATTTGAAATAATCTGAATAATTCTTATCATATCAGTTGTTGTAACTACAAAGTTTACTTATTTAATCAATAAGACGCTTTGTTCTACATAGTTCGTCTCTTTGCGTTGTAATTTTATTAACATAACTATTTAATAAGCCCAAATGTAGACAGGTGATAACACTAACACCACTTGTATTTTATCTAAGCCCACTTGAACATACCTGGTTCTGTATCTGAGGTGTGTATTTATCTCGTTCTTAAACCTAAATAACAAAGTTGTTATCTAAAGTACATAATAAGATGGTCCAACTTTGTTGCTCAAATGAGGACTTTACATTACACTAGTGAAAACCGCGCAAGGGATAAAAAGTACCCAATGTGTTAATCCAAGGTATCAGCTACCTACCTCTATACCAGATATCATAAATATTGGCCCAGTCATTTAAGCGTAAAGAAAGAAGTAACAAGCATACACACAACTTTCGCCTTTATAATTTATATAGTAGGATAAGAGTTGTTACACACATGAGCGGAAGTATTTGTTGAACATCCAAACCGACCTGCCTGAATAGACTACAGGCACATGGAAAAAATTAATCTGTGAAATGAACCAACGTGAATAACGCTTATAAGGCTGTTACTATGTATATCAGAAAATCTCTGAGCACTATGCCGTCATTCCTGAGCGGTACAGGTGAGTACGTGAGTAAATAGAATTTCCCAGGTACAAGTCAGGAATTACGACTAATTATTAATATAAGGTCGTTGGGGTAAGGCCGCTACCAAGGCAAGAGTACCAGTGCCTGATAACTCGAGAAGTACACCTTCCTATTCTATTTTGATATACCAATTATAAAGCGGACAATCTAATTACTACATCGACTTAATTGGAGGACGGAAAACTCGAGTAGCAATTTTCCACTGCATTAATTCCATTTTACTTCCCGCTTGTATCGATATCCTCAAACCCTATTGTACAGTGCTAGAATGGTATTTATGAACGTGACCGAAATTGGAACTACAACTCCCGTTGATATTGTATGTCACTTTTCGACAGTTCGCCTTTGACAAAATGTATGAAAATAAGCCACAGTAACGCCCTCCTACAAACGTTACTCACGTTCATAAATACCATTGTAGCAATACTGTAGTATGACTGAGAAAAGTAATAAGTCATAGATAAAGTAATATGATTTTTGCTTACCTCTTTGGAATGTATAAAATGCCATGGAAATAAGTAGGAACCATAAAAATAGTCTCTTATAATGATGTCTTTTCTTCGTTAAAGTTATCACTGTTTGTTTTATGTTGCGAAAATCAAAGAAATCCTTAACAGGATTTTTTACATTTGCTTCTCTAAGTGTTTTTTGTTCGGGTCTTGTTTGCCACTCAAGGAATATTAAACAGTACAGTGTTGCTAGGACCATAAGCGCAGTGTTGATGGCAAACATAGCTGTGAACGATCGGTCCACTACTTTCTGGTATAATACATTTCCTAAAATGAAAATACATATAAAGAAAGACGAAGAAAAAAACAGGTTTTAGATTAAAATAATGGTAAATTTGTAATTTCATGACAGTCATGTCGCAGTAAGATGAAATGGTTCAATATTATCAAGTTGATGTATTAGCAAAGTTATGTCCTTATAATGACACGAGGAAAGGACAGACTCAACCGACCACCCAGCAGATCAAAACACTACAGTACAAGCGCATTATGTATGGCCATTAATAATAAAAAACCAAGTCATATAAAGATGGAAATAAATAAAAAATATTTTGCTCATAAAATTAAAGAGGTTGGTACTCTTTAATTTTATGAGCAAAAGATTTTATAATTCAGAAGAGTTTTTTAAATATCAATTTGACATTATTATATTGAATTTAAATTTATTTATTTTTGTATTGGTTTTAATTGTTTGAGATTGCTATCGACATGTCTGATTTTATCAATATTGTTATTAAAGTAACTACGGGGTTCCATGCGAGAACACTAGTTTGTAAACATTTGTAAAAACTGTTATTATTATAAAATCTGTTTATATACCATGGAAACAATAAAATCCTCGATATGAAAAACTCGCTCACTCTCTTTTGGAATAGGTAGGTGTGATAGTCAATCAGGGATCATTTGACTACATTTTAGACGCTTGAATTGTCTAATTCAAGCCACTAAATGTCTAGTTAGTGCAAGAACAGTGTACCAACTTAACGCCAGTGGCGGCGCACGAGTATTTAAAGTACTAGAGGCAGCACACACGGGCGTAATTACTATTCTAGTTCACGTGTATAGAATTGGTAGAGTATTATATGAAATGGGTTAGCTCGGGACCGGGGAAGTAACATCTCACAGAAGATCGGGAAGTAATAGTGTCACCATAGAGAGCATAGAACAAATGTGACTAGTACCATTGATTAGAACAATTAATGGTTCCATTTATAGTGGTACTAGAAAATCATATTTAGTTAAAATTGATAAGAGTTCGAGTGGTACTATTTTGTAATGTAATCGAACATTTAACATTTTTTGAATGCAAAATGTAAGCTCTATTCTCTCACTCCTGTTTCCATGGTTCCAATGGTACAAAATAATAATGGTCATCTTTTTTTATCAGATGGCCCGCTTGCTTGTTTGCCTGCTCTATAACAAAAAAAATATATAAGTAGAGATGATTTATTACTACCAAATGTCAGAATCTGTTATATCAACAAAAACTATACCATTAAAATTTTATACATTTGTGTAACTTTACACCTGTGCGCTGCGATTTATGAGAATACATATTTATCGTAATTTGATTCCAAATAAGTAATGTCGAGTCAAGAAAGAATTCGCACAAGCTGTAGGTAAGTACTCTAATTCGCAATATTCGCATTTTGCAGAAACAATATAGCACACAAATATAGTGATGGCACGTGTATTATAATTTTTATCTTGATAACATAAGAATAAATGGAAAATAATTTAATCTCCAAGCACTCAATTCTGCTCTTACAAAATGTAAAGCCCACATTAGGTGACGCAGAGTAGAAGATATCGTCGATGGTCACCCAATTTAGTATGGCAAAGACATCCGGGTAAATTATTGATCCCTCCTTACAGTTCGGGAATGAGAAACGAGATACGTAGATAGTGGTTGCAAATGCGAATACTACTATTATAGTAATTTTCGTTACTATAATAGTAAAGTTTGTTGAATTTCTTGTGAAACATTGGATAATGGTTACAGAGATAATAAATATTTATATTTATATTTAGGGACAATTCAAACAGACTGAGGTAGCCCCAAAGTAAGTTCGAAACTTGTGTTATGGAATACTAACTCAACGATATTATATTTTACTAGCTGAAAGAATTTTTAAAATCGGTTCAGTAGATCCCGAGATTACCCCTTACAATTTAACAAATACACAAACTTTACCTCTTTATAATATTAGTATAGATAATAAATACATATATAGATAAACATCCAAGACTCGAGGCCAATCAGAAAAAGTTCGTTTTTCATCATGACCCGACCGGGGATCGAACCCGGGACCTCCTGGGTGGCGGTCTGGCGTGGTAACCATTACGCCACGGAGGTCGTCATAATAATCAAAGTCTCACAAGATAGTTTAGCAAGGTGTAATGGGTTTAAATGGCTACGGCCTAAATACATGTGAATATAAACAGCGATTGCTTATCATTCGCTATGTTCTCTATACAACAAATAGTACCTACTTAGAATACGAACATATAAGTAATTGTTTAATAAAAAAAATACAATTGAATAATTACTAAGAACAGTATCGATGTCTATGTACAAATATTATGCTATAATAAGGTCATCCATATGGGAGCTACTAAGTATGTTAGGTACTTAGTAGCTGATAGACGCGTGACTTCAAGAACTCTCCTATTTTTGCGTGCGATAGTTAAAAACATACCAAGTGCTACCCCAGTGGGCATGGTGCTCAGGTAAACAACATCCAATATCCCGACTCTGAGTGTCCGGTTTTTCACAGAGGTAACGTCAGCGAGATAGGCGAAACAACTGGCGAATATCGCCAAGTCAGCTCCGGTGAGGGCGCTTGGAAATGCCGCTGTGTAAATCACATACTCCACTGGCCAATCTACAAAGAAGTATTTATATAATTAAATAGGCTATTTCATATAGTTTATGCAATGAATTCAACATCTAAACATAACGCTATGGCTACTTATCAAAGTTAAATTAAAACTGAACAATACCTAATTTTGCAGTTTTCATAATACCATTCAAGTTAGTAAACATGCTGTATCATTGTTAATTTTCAAATTTTAATGAACTTACGCAATGAGATATTTTTTATGTGCAACTGAAAGTAAAAAAAAATGGTTTAAGGCATTCAAACCACACAATGAACGGATTCTATAACATCAATATTTTTTATTTACCTTTCACTGTATTCAATGTGATCATAGCAGAGAAGTACAGTTTACCAACAAGTCCCGCCAACAATATAAATTTCCGTCCGCGTTTGTCACTATACGATCCTAAGAAAAATGCTAAAAATACTGGTACAATATGGCCCGCTACCCCGTTCCATTGGTGGAATGTTGATACAGTCACCTGAAAAGAGATTAGTGTAGTTACGAAAAGGACTTACAATATCATTTGATTATTAAATAAAAAATTTAAAAAAACCCCTACTCAAAACCTCTAAAAAGTAAATAAACATGGGAATAAGATGTTTTTCTGGAGTCGAAAGTGGACTAAGTCACTCTCCAGACATCAAACTATACCCAAAAAAATTATGTCCAAAAATAGACACATGTTAATAAACTTATTTTTTTCCCATAGGAAAAGATTATTTTTCCGGGATGAAGAGGAGCCTCTATCACTCTCCAGACCCAAAACAAATTTCTAATCGATCAGACTTGTGAAAGTTTCCCTTCATCAACTAGAAAAGAGCTGATTATCTTCAAACGGCTGAACAGATTTGTTTTATTAACAGCAAAGAACAGTCTCAATCAAATTACTTCTCAAACAAAAAAACCGCATCTAAACAGACAGAAAGAGAAAAATAAGACAATAGAAAGTTAGGATGCTACGATGCCACGGACAGAATTACAGATACACACGTCAAACTTAGAACACCCCTCCTTTTTGTGTCGGGGGTTCAAAAATGAGTACTTATTTATGGTGATGCTACCATGCCATAATCCCAAAATAAAGTTTACGGATGATAAATAACTCATAATTTTTGTAAATAAATATAGGTATAAATGTACATTATACAGCCAGCCCAAAACAACAGACGTTTTCATTTGCACACAAAATGTCTGGCGCGAGGTTCGAACCCGCGACATTTGCCTTCTGCTTATTCACTTGGCTACCTTTAATACTTTTTTCCCGTGGGAATGAGATGTTTTTCCGGGATAAAAAGTAGCCCATGTCACTCTCTCTCTCTTATATCATTCATCTCTGTTAAAAAAATCATGATCAGTACTTAGGTTCCTTTCGACGTGAAAGAAGAACAAAAAATTATATACTTTATTTTTTCCCGTGGGAATAACATGTTTTTCCGGGATAAAAAGTAAAGTAAAGTAAGTTAAACTATCCCCAATAAAAAGATCTTATCAATCCATTTTTAACTTTCGACGTGAAGGGAGGACAAACAAACACACTTTCACATTTATAATATTAGTATAGATATTTATTATTATTAATAGCATACCTGGACCTCATTATTAATTTCTGGATAGTTACTGATATTGTAACAAATTTCACTGCTGTATCCATGGTTTACGGTGCAGGCCTTGTATACATAGAATGTCTGCTCGATCACGGATGTGACCATGAAAGCCATCATGTACAGGAACATTGGAGGTTCCACTGTGATATATTTGTACCATGGTGTCCTATACTAAATATTAAAAAGTATTAAAATGATTAGACAAAGCAGTAGAAGAACCAAATAAGTATCAGGGTATTTCATGTTTATAATTTTTCAACTTAATTAATTTTGTACATTCAAAGTAATTACTTATTGTATCCACAAAGTTTTGTTACTTTATTTGGATGTCTGAAACCTAAAAATATTAAGAATACTAGTTGATCAGGGCAACAATGATCATCTGTGTTGCAATATTTTTCATTTATGTTTCAAAGCTATTAGTTTACCAACTTCTTTCTCCCATACCGACTCCCTTTACCCCTCTCTCACAGTATTTTGTCTCATTCACTCAATCCTCATATTGACCTATAATACTGTGAGAGTAATAAATTTTTCTTTCATACAAGCTTTGTCTTGACAATGCCAAACAAACAAAGAATTACCTTTTCTGATAGGTGCAGTTATTAGAAAGTTATTTCAATTAATGTCGCAATTGAAATGTTAATTTGTTATGCATTAATTGAAATGTCATGCATGCGAGTTTTATTGAACCAGTTGAAATAACTAGAATTACAATATTTCATGGAATTTTTTCTCATCTGTGACTAACTGTTATTGCATTGCTATAGATTGATCAGTTGAGTAAATATACTCAACTGATGAACAGTTAGCAAATATATGTTTATTTTTTCTAAAATATCAATGCACCATTATGTTAAGATGCCTACTATATTATGAAGAAATACATTTTAAAACAAAGTAATTGATAAAGCTATAAATATGCTATAGTTCATCATGGGTAGAAAGAAAGTATGAAAGTGTTTTTTTTTTAACTCCGATGATCTAGACCTCCAAAAATAAGGTATGGCCATAATAAAAAACTTTTTCAATCTCTGAATACATAAGTGGTATAGGTGATACAAAATTCATATTATTATTTAACACACAAAAACCAAAACCGTTCATACAAAAAATTAAATAGCAGATTACAAAAGATATGAGTATATTTTAAAATTATGTCCCACATGGAAATAATATAATGAGAATTTTGTATAAATACATTGTCTTGGGTCATAAGAAACATCAACTTATAACCTTCAATTAGAACCATACATTTAAAAATAAACAAATTGTAGTGTATGTAGTGTAAGGAGTATAATAAGTAATGCTTTAATATATGAAAAAGGAGTATTTACTCAGAACTCGAGCCTGTCACTCGTTCCCATACTACCAATATATTACATGGCGACCCTGCCAGTCGGCGCAACCATGCGCCGGCGCGGCCATTTATTCATAATTAAAATATAAAATAGTGAATAAATAAAATTTTAGAAGATTTAGGAAAAATATTAATATAGAAGATTTAAATAAGAAGAATAAATATAAGAAAATATAATTAGGAAGAAATTACATTAAGTTGAAGATTTTAAGAAACATATTGAAGTAAGAAAAATGAAGATTTAAACATGGAAAATATAATTAAGAAGAATATCAAGTAAGAAGTATTCAAGAATGAAAAACGAAGATAAAGTGTGAAGAAATGTATTATGAAAACTGAAGAAAGAAGTTAATGTTATGTGAAAAAAAAAACGAAGAAAATATAATGAAGTTAGAAGATATTTTAATATGAAGTATTGAAGTAAGAAATATTAATAATACGAAGAAAGAAGAAAGAAAAAACGAAGCGTACGAGTCCAGGATGGTGTCCAGGGTATAGCCCGGCCCAAATCGTCGCACAGACTTCAAGGATTTTCAAGCCTCAGCTAGCCCAGCAGAGAAGCAGCAGCGAAGAGTGGCATCACAGCGGAACAACGCAAAATACTCGGACAAGACGAAAAAAAAAAAGTATCCTTTTAGTACGACAATCGTGTTAGAGATCAAATTTTTTTTTTGTCATTGGAGAAAAATACGTTTTTTTTCAATAAGTAAAAATGTGTAATAATTTCGATTTAGAAACTGCAATTGCCTTTTTACCGGTCATGAATAATAATGATAAAGTTACAAGAGAATTAATAAATAATATAGAATTTTACAGCAGCACTTTAAATAGACAGTCTCAACAATTTTTAATTCATTTCATTTTAAAAACTAGATTAACAGAGAACGCTAAATTTTTATTAAAACAACATTATGTAGACGTAAATAGCTTAATTTTTGATATGAAAAAACATTTTTTACCTAAAAAATCACCACACATATTAAATGCATTATTAAATATAAAACAAGGTTATAGATCAATTCAAGAATATGGAGCAGAGGTGGAGAATCTTTTCATAGATCTCACCTATGCCCAATGTGAAGATGATCTGTCTAAAATTAAAATAATTAGCCCCATTAACGAAAAAACTGCAATAAATTGTTTTTGCAAAGGGTTAAATAATTTCCGATTATATGTTATAATTTCTAGCCAAAAATTCAATACTTTATCTCAATGCATACAGTCAACTATCGACGAAGATACTATTATAAATTTAAATAAACAAAATTTTACTAATAATTATTATCACAAAAGGATGTCTTATAAAAATAAATTCAATTCACAAATAAGTTACGAAACAAATAATTCTTGCATGACGACATCAACAGATCCTATGTCGTTCACATGCATCGGTCACGTTGAGCAGAGTCAGCAAACGCTGCCTGTTGTCGAGTGCAATACAGATAATAAAGAAACTTTAAATTCATGTGATTTAAATGACTTATTTAATAATAATAATAATTTAGAAGAAAATCAAAATAATAATTTATTATATATAAATGTTTTATTTAATGAGAAATTGGAAGAAAATAATACTATGGATCATGTAAAGTTAGAAGTAAAACCAAAAAGTATAAAAGGTAAACGTACTAAAACGAATAAAAAGAAAAATAAGTATACAATCAAGGATATGACAAAAAATAAATGTATTTTAAATACAAATAAAAAAGATAAAGGTATGAACTTAAAATATAAAAATAAAGTAAATCTTATGAATATGTTAAGAAAGTTGAAATTAAGATATATCAAAGGGAAAAAAGATTATGTGAAAGGAAATATAATAATGAAAAGTAATTATTATAATAAAATATTAAATAAAATGGTGAAGAGAATTAATAAATATAATCTTAAATATATAATTAAAGAGAAAACTAAGAAAAGAAACAATTACGTAAAGTATAAAAAATGTCTTAAATATAACATACGAAATAAAGATCGTAATAAAAAGTATGGGAAATATTATAAATGGGAGAAATACAACGGAATAGAGTATAATAAAATATACAACATTAGATCGGTAGGAATAACGTAGAGTAAATAAGCATAATAGAGTAGGTAGAGCGAAATATATAATAATAACGTTTAAACAATACTTATAAATTTTATATTTTTCATATTATTTTTGGGTATCATAATTTTTGTTGTTATCATAAAAAATTCATTGTTATAATAAAAATATATTATAATAGTAATATTTTAATAAAAGTTTTTTTTATAGTTGTTCTTAATAATATCTTTTATCTTTTTTAAGTATGTTATTAAAAGATATTTCGTTACATTTTTAAAAATTTTGACTTCTGGCATTATTTTATGTATAATTTTTATGGTTAATTAATTTTTACATTAATTTTTGATGGTTTATAGTATAAATTGTATTTTTATTTCAAAACCTAAATTTTAAAATACAGATTTTATATAAAGTTGTAAGTTAATAAGATAAATAGTTATAATAAATCATAATGAAATGTAAAACTCATTTGTAAGGTTTCATATTATGCACTACATTCTTTCCCATAATTAGTTTTGTATAAAGTTTCACGTATAGGATAGTAATACAATCAGGTTGTTATTCATTTGTGTGAATTGCGATTCAGCGCATTCTAGTATTAATTTCGTTTGGTTGTTGTTACTTAATGTTAAAAAAAATACAAATAGAGTTAGCATTTGATTTTTTTTTCTTTAAAGGGGGGAGGTGTAGTGTATGTAGTGTAAGGAGTATAATAAGTAATGCTTTAATATATGAAAAAGGAGTATTTACACAGCTATCGAACCTATCACTCGTCACCCAAACAACACATTCATTACAAAATATTATTCAAACATGGTATGAATACCTTCAAGCAAGTACCTTTCATTGTTATGTAATAATATAAACTAAAATAATAAACAATTACAACATTGTTGCAGATAATACATCATTTTCCTTGCTAGGTTAACCAAATTGTAGAAAGAAGTTTTATGAAATTTAAGTATAACCTAGTCACTGCTTTATAGATTGCAATTAAATGAGTGAAAGTTTAAATATAAGTAATGAATACTGACCGAACTGAATTTATCAATTGAAGGCTTCATTTCTACTGTTCGTTTCGAGTAAATAGCAGGATATAACTTGGTCCCAAAATTTATGCACAACTTCTTCGATTAAAATATCACATGAAAATTAAATACTTGCAAACATATTTTAAATTTATATGTTGCAAAAAACAACTAAACATGTTTTTGATGGCTTTTTTGTTGTATTTCGCCATACATAAAGTCACAAATAAAATTAATTAATTATACATGTTTGCCGCCAAAACTGACACGTTTATTTTTGTAATTTGATTTGAAGTGAATAGTGAATCAGAGACAATCAGAGTGAATCTAAATTCGCGCGCCGATTTTGATTTGAGTGAAGTTTGACATGAGCTTGACAGTTAATAGGGTGGAGACGGTTAACAATAAAAATTTAATTTTTTATCGAGTAGTGTTTTCATCATCATTCGAATAAATCAAAAACGAACAATAATTTAAAAGAAGAAAATGTGGCCAATCCCATTATATTCGCCAATGAGGCCATCCTAGAAATACAAGACCGTCCTGTTAACTCGCGAGGTCCGCGATACCGGGGGTTTTTGTGATACCTGTTTGTGGCTGAACCCGGTCCTCCATCAATTTTATTAAGCAATGAAATAACTACGTCTTGAAATTGTTTTTTTTTAAGTTTCACCTCCTCCCCCTAGGTGGGATTCGAACCCACGACCCCTCAAAATCCGGCCGTGTGCTCTAACCACTGAGCTACCGGGAAGGTTAGTAATGGTGGTGAAATTTCTCATTCCTTATAAACTGCGTAAGTCGCAGAGCACGCCATCTACCTGATAGTTAGATCGATAGAATATGCTTTATTTGCAAATCACAAAAACAGGACACAGAATACATAGATAACTTACAGACTAGTGAAATTGCAACAATAGTTTTACAAACAAGCAGGTTTAGTAGCCCATCGTTCGTTACAGATTGAGATTCTACTAATTTTAGATAACGGTCACTATACAATTTATGATTTTTTTATTTATAGTAGTTAGGCAACTAGCCATTCGTATTATTAAAATGGATTTTTGAAAGAAAAAGCACTCTGCCGTATATCGAGGGGTAGTGGGTTTTTCTTAAATTCATAAATTAACTACGTCTTTTTTTAAATACTATTAAAAAATAACAAATAGGATTTTAGGAACGAGTTCTTTTTGAATCCACGTGTTATCCACAAATAATTTTACTTATTATGTCGATTTCAATATAAATCGATACTTAAATATTGACTTGCACCTTGCAGAGCTGGCAATACTAACTACTTTACACTACTGTCTATGCTACACTACAACCTAGGGGGAGCACACAGTATTACGTACAATTTTCATAGGCAACAGCGACATTTGGTGCCTGTCGATGAACTAATATTTAAAAAATAAGCGGCGGCCATATTGTACTTCACACGTCTGACAAACAACATGTAGGGTGGGTGACCATTATTTGCACGATAGTATGGCATTGGTGTAAGTATCTATTATACTAACTACAACAAGTTCCAAGTATCATCTTGTAGGACTATTATGAACATCCTTACCTATTATAAAATATTGAGATTGTGCAAAGTCCATAATTTTTTATTTTTTTATTACACTGATTGTAATTTTTTCGATAGAATCCTTAAAAACAATTCACAAATTTTAAACTCAAAACAAATTTTGTCTAAAATACTAAGGGGCCGTTTGTTTTATTTATTTAGTAAGTATCTACACTTAGCAAATTTAACATAAATTTCGTGTTCAAATATTATAAGAAATAATATAATATCAGACAAATGAAATATTGATAAATGATTTGACAGTTACGGTTTGGTTAAAATCGACCTGTTAAGATATGCCCGGAATGAAGGCCCAGATAAAAATAACAGGAACCAAATAATAATAAAATTTATATTTCAGCTTCTCAAATGTAGAAAAACAAAGTACTTGGCCACAGATTTGAACTTGGCTATCTATAATAAATAAATAAATAAATAATACCAATAAAGGGTAAATTTTATTCATCAGCCAAAATATGTAGCTTACCGTTTAAACAAGAGGACTATAATCCAGAAAGACAGGACATCTTCTAAATAGTACTGTACCATTCTATTTACGACATTCATGTGATTGCGTTTCAATTGCGTTGCGACTGAGGTAAAAAATATTGTTAATATATATTTGGGTTTGTGTGTTAGGTTTTATAACATGTTCTTAAATAGCGTTTTTTTTATATTTCAGGCTTGTAGCAAGTCCTTCTACAAGTGCAACTCAACCAAATATCTGTACCAGTGAATTTTAAATTGCCTATGTTCGAAAATACTTTTCTATTTTTGTGATTACTCGGCCAAATCTATTTCTCGTATTAATGTGGTTCGTGTAGAAAGTGTTTTTAGTTTAAGTTTATAATGTTCCTGCATTTACATTTTATTTTCATATAACCTTGTCATGGTTCAATACGTACAATTCATTACGTTATAGACTGCTTTACATTAATTACTAAAAATACATTATTAAACATAGATACGTACATACATAATTAATACGCCATTTCGTTTACCAGTGGCCATTTTGTTTGTGTGTGAAATGGTGGTTTATATAAGTAGTAGGTTGTTAATTAAAAAATCATTATCTACTGTAAAGACCTATTCTCTGTATAAACGTCCTGATATAATTTTATTATCTTTTGACCGTGGTAGTACCACCCTCTCACAGAATATCTACGTGAAGCAGCAATGCGTCTCGTTCGGCGAGTGCGAGATCCGGAAGCCCAACTCCTTCCTTATCCCCTCTTTCCCCCTCCTTCCTTCCCCTCATCCAACTTCCTTGGTGGACAACACATTGGTAGCGCCCCTGGTAAGTGTCCATAGACAGCAGTGACCGCTTTCCTCGTTAAAATTTGCGTATTGAATTTTAAAATATAACACTGGTTAACAGAGTCCTCTATGAGGGAATAGTGGTAAATTTTATCGGTTAAATTTTGTATGCATTAAATTGCTTATTAAATTTTGAGTCTTATTTTGCTCGTTTAAGGTTGAATTCTGTATATTAATTTTATCGGTGTAATGTTAGGTTTATTTTCGTTACTGAATTTCTGGATTCGATCGCCGCGCTCAAAGCCCGTGATAAAAGCTATGCAATAGCTTAAAAAATAAATTTAAAAAAAAACTAAACGTAAGATCCTACGTGGTCACCCTAAAGAAAGGGACAAAAAACATAAGTGACGTCACTCAAGACCAAACTTTGCTTTATGCCAGTTCTGTTCTAGTGCAATCTCTAGTGTCCTTTATTTAAGTTTCTTAATGTAAAATATAGCTATTGTTGGAATTTTAGTTCATCCGCCAGGCACTGCAGTGGCAGCACCTTCCAATGCCGATTTCACCCCGGAGTTGCCACCCTATACCTACCAATTTTACTATCCTCTCTATTATATTCACAGAGTACTGATTATATTGTACCATCACATGATTGTACACCTCTTACAATACAACCGCAGAGTACTTTTTTATATACCTACTGAAAAATACAACACTGCCAGCCATCTGCCAGCTAGCCGTTCCAATCACGCTGACATAATGTTCTTATGTCAACAACTTTTCATTCGTAGACGTAGACTATTTTTGCCATTATCAAGTCAGACATATTATATATGATATTATATTGACAACCTCCGTGGCGTAATGGTTACCACGCCAGACCGCCACCCAGGAGGTCCCGGGTTCGATCCCCGGTCGGGTCATGATGAAAAACGAACTTTTTCTGATTGGCCTCGGGTCTTGGATGTTTATCTATATATGTATTTGTTATAAAATATAATATCGTTGAGTTAGTATCCCATAACACAAGTTTCGAACTTACTTTGGGGCTAGCTCAATCTGTATGAATTGTCCCTATATATTTATTAAAAAAAAAAAATAATAATAATAATGTTATTTTTTTAATAATTATGAATCTAACTATTTACATTCGTGGGTAACGTACTTAACCATAACCAATATTTGAAGATCCATACTTACCTAGGTACTAATATTATAAATGCGAAAGTGTTTGTTTGTTTGGCCTTTTTTCACGTCGAAAGTAACGAACAAATTGATATGTTTTTTTGGGGATAGGTTAAGGTCTGGAGAGTAACATAGGTTTTTTATTCCAGAAAAACATCTTATTCCCACGGAAGAAAATAAAGTTTGTTATTATATTTTGTAATTGGACCACGCGGGCGAAGCCGCGGCTCTTAACTTCATCACGCCGCGCCTCGCCGCGCCGGCACGAAGATTTGGGAATAGTTTATCCGGTTCTCCCATGGAAATCAGCTCTCTATCTCCAAGGGTCTGGGCTTCCTGTACTGTTTTTATACTTAAGTACCTGCATTATACAGTACTGTATTCACGATTTACATAAAGATTCCTGGTGGAATAGTACTGTACAAGATTTAGAAATGGATAGTATTGTTTAAAAAAGCCAGTCAAGAGCAAGTCGGACTCGCGTTCCGTGGTTACCTAATCGTAAAGCAGCAATATGTTTCGTTCGGTGAGTGAGAGATCCTGAAGCCCAGCTCCTTTCCTTTCCTAGTAGCAGGCAACGCAGTATTAGGTAAGAGAGGATGGATTAAGAGAGGTAGGGCACAGCGGATAATCCGCTCAAATCGGAGCAGCCCATCTGCGGAAGGACCTCCATCTTACAGAAGATCGTAGCCAAATAGCATTGGTCCCGGCCATGTTGTGTTCTTACGGTGAGTAAGGTCTACAGAGCTCCACTTGGGGGGGTCGGGAGGTATTGCAAGCGTCTACAGGCTACGGTGATGCTTACCATCAGGCGGGCCGTTTGCTTGTTTGTAAACTTTATGGTAAGTATATTAAAAAAAAGTATAGGCGCTACCAATGCGTTGCATGCAAATTATTGAAATCTTGTACAGTACTATTCCACCAGGAATCTTTAAAATCAACCAAATACCTACGTATTCATAATGTTCATAGGCGGTAGGACGGGGGCCCGCTTGCTTGTTTACTTGCCTGCAGAATAACATAAAAAATAAATATCGATCATAAATAAAAATAAAAAATAAAATCTTTTTTTTTTATTATCGTCAGAAAAATGCTTTGCAGAGAAGAGAAACTTAATAGAATCCAAAATAAAATTGCGTATTTATTGAAGAGTAGGCTCGTTGGTGGCGCTGTGTGGATTATGTGTAGAATTGATTATTTAATATTGATTTATTTATCAATAGTAACTGTGCATATACTTGACTTCCGTAATAGTACCGCGAGGCCATACTATTGGCTATCGATCGATCCATAGTACTATTTTTCAACTTTTCAAGGTCAACACGATCGATAGTTTGCCATAACAACCGTCATCTATCAACAATAGTCTGGTCTAATGGACCAATAGTTTCAAGTACCTATCCTTCGAAGTACCGTACTTCGGAGTACCTCGAAATTATAAACCGATCCAAATGCCGGCTGGTTTTCATTTGCCTGTTCATTTAGTTTGAAAAGCTCAACGACACCATCATCAAGATCGAGGTGTCATTGGATAAGGAAACGAAACCCGCGCAACTTCGTTTGCGTATATCCCGCTTTCCCGTGGGAATTTCGGAAAGTATTATACCTAAAAAACTTCCTCTTGAATCACTCTATCAAATAAAAAACCGCATCAAAATCCGTTACGTTGTTTTAAAGATTTAAGCATACTAGGGACAGGCATGGCACAGAGACAGAGAAGCGACCATAGATTAATATTGTACGTACATGCGACTTCATTATAATACTACTATGTAATGACACTTACCGCAAAACTGAAAGGCAAATTTTTGTGTGGGTGTGTATTTTTTCCTAAATTCAGCGGGATTGATTCTAGGTCGGAATAATTATTTTTCAAAATCTAATTATGCAGTTGATGTTTTTATCAAAATCGTCCTAGATACTACTACTAAAGGGCGATAATATTTTCTGATGTCTCTTACTTAGTTTAGAAAGTCGTCGACGCACACTGAAAATTTTACCTACCTACCTACTTATATAATTTTATTAACTTTTTGTGATCGAATATTTTACTGTATAGGTACATACCTAAAATGAGTTCTTATTATACGGTGGTGGTGATTTAATAATGCTTTAATTTAACAGTAGGTATTATAAAAACACAATGTTAGCCAAGTACTTTTATTTTTTTATATTTTGTGACGCCACAACAATAACAACATAACTCACTATTAAATTATCTTACTCATGGAACTAACAACACCCACCATTTCAAGGTATTTACAAAGAAACCGGAAAACAAAGAGATTTTCTCAATTTTGAGAATGATGTGAGAGAAAAACCTTCGGCCGGTTTATTCTGTAACAAAAACAGTGAAAAATCTAGATTTAATCTCAATTCAATCAAAGTCGTTGTCTCGCTCATTACATATTTTGTATGAGCGAAATGCCACTTGAGATCGAAACTTGATTTTGTCAATTTCGTTAAGAGAACACACAGGTTTTAGTCCGTATTCAGTAAAGAATCGCATGCCAAGCCCTATATAATACTGTAGACAGGGTAGACGTATTACCTACCATTGGCATTACTCACACGGGTGTGCGCAAGAAACAGGTGTGCGTAAAGAACCAATTCCAAGACAGTCCGTCCTGTAAATTGTATTACTTAATGCTTTTTCTGATATAAAAAAAAGCATCATGTATTATAATTAGGCAATGACGTTTTAAACCTACTATTACGATGTAACTTAATGGAATGTAGAGAATCTCTATCGACGAATTAAAAATAGTTCTTCCTTTCCAAACTGCTATGTTTACTCTCAGACTGATTGAAAGTAAACAGAAAGTGGAATTCTAAAAGTCCACATTACACAGCAATTAGTCTGTTCACTTTGGTTTGAAAATAAGTATTTTAATAAATAATATGTTATGTAACCAAGAAACTGTATATTCCCTAGTCACAGCATACCTACTTATATTAGATATCTAGTAGAGATATTGAATTTATCTTGAGATTTAGTGTACAATAATATCTGTGAAAGCGTATTATTTATCTCGTTTCGCGAGGAAGAAGGGAAGAGCAGATGATCCAGAAGTTCATGATTGACGAATGAACACATGTTAAGAAGAATCATCATAATTCGACTTAATCGAGTAGAATCCTTCGCCGCACAATGTTTCTGTAAAAATATCAGAGCTTGGTCTTGAAGAAGATCGATGTGCGTCGGCGACACGTCTTCACAATCTAAAAAAAAAGTTATTTAGAAATAATTTTATCTCAAAACATAAACCAATCTTAAACTTATAAAAAGAGATATTGTGCCTAATTGTCGTGTTTATATTTACCTGATCGATAAAGCAATGCTGATTTTAACCAATCATATTCCGACTTATCCAATCTACATTGAGAAATTCGCTTTATGAGTGTCCCAATTTTCTTTAATTCCATTTTAATATTTGGACGGCTGGAACACATTTGCATTGATACCTGTCCTGAAAACCCACATAAATATATGTAAACCTACTAAAACTTAAATATCAGACAACATAAAAATCATTTTAGGCAATACCTTCTTCGAAATAAAAGGAATACTGAGCTGCAGTAAGTATAAACAGTTCTTTCCAATTGTTCTGTAGTAAGCTCGCTTGTTCAGTTTCCTTCATCTGCACAAATGAAGATACGCCGTGCAACCACTTCACAGTACCAACTAATACCTTCGCCGCTGGTTCGAACATTCCGTTTCCAATAACAGGCCAATTCTCTTGTACTAAAGTTTTACATAATTTCGGTACATTTTGTGTGCTTTCTTCTGCACATTTTTTTGTACTCTCAGCACTTCGAATAATTTTTTGCCGATCTTTTACATATTCTATACTATTGTCCTTGAAATTACTATATTCTAAACTCAGAAAGTGTTTATCCGAGTTTCTGGAAACAATATGTAGTGGCGGTTCAAAGTGAATAGGAGATTGTGATCGTTTTTTTTGTGTATCTAAAATGAAGAAATAATGAATTTAACACCATTAGGTTCTGCAATTTCACCCTGCCGAATGTTTAATAAATATCGAAAAGTTCATGATTGTGATTTTAAATCGAATATTATCGTAGGTACTTCATGTTTATAAATATAAAACCTGGAAACAAATCATAATGCATTCGCTAAATTCGCCGTAATAAAAATTCGCATGTAAGTAACATACATATTTAAGGTGCGTGCAATACATTCTCTAAGCCACAACGTGCATTTGAAGTCAAGTCTTCATTATTAAAACAATTTTACCTTCTTCTAAATTATGTTCGATATTGTTTTCAGTCTTAAATGCTTCCTCGGAACTAGATACTTCATCTTCTTTAACGTTGTCAGAAAGTTGCGAGTCTGGTTTAACAACATCATTTTGAAGAGGCGAGTTTAATTTTGGAGAATTCAGGCCAGGCTCTAATTACAGAAATCGAACATTATATTAATACGCTGAAGATTACGTACGTACTTAAAAATACATACGCAAATTTTTACTTACTGCTGGCAGTTTGTTCCGCTCCGTGTATAAGATTTTCAGTAGATATGACAGAGGGATAGAAAATATTTGTCGGGAAATATCCTGGATGATGTACCGGGTAATGTAAAGGTGTCGAGAACAGCGGAATCTTAAACGGATTCAGTGAGTTCAGGGAGCCGACTTGAGGGCTGATAAGAGGGCTCAATTGTGGCATTTCACGCATCGTTTCAGGAAGTCTTGATGTTGAAAAGTCGTGAAAAGGTGAGGCCTCTAAGAAGGAGGTATGTACATTAGGTAAGGGGTCAGGTGGAGGGATACTATTGTATGTATGCAAAGACGGGAATGCAGGGAAAGTAAGAGGCGTTGGGGATGAAAAGAAAGATTGTTGACGGGTAAAGCTATAGCCCAGTTTCTGTAGAGCTAGTTGATGCTGAGTAGCAACGTTAGGCCGAGGCGCCCGCTCGTGTTGCACCGCTGAGAAAATAAAACCAAGTTTTTATCTATAGATAGAAAGATAGATATAACTATCTTTCATCGGTAATAATAGTAACACGTGTCAGTTCGCAAGCCGAAAGTTCACGGCTAAAATTACAAGTGGTTGGCAAACAAGACTATCACATTAGGGAAGAAAAGAAATTGAATGAATATTGTGGACGGAGGCTCGAGAGCGAGGATGAGACGCGAAGGGCGATCAATTGGTAACAATGTATAGGTAAATAAATACGGGTACGAACACCGGCTGCGGGCGACAGCGCATCAAAAAAGTGTTTGTTATCGCCATTCGTACTCGATGGTTGTCGCACACCCCTTGCGGTGACATTACTGCCACTAAAGGATCAAGAACAGAAATATACAGTTTAGTATTGCCATTAATTTTTTGTTAAATATTTTATTTACGTACACTTGTTTTATGAAATTTGGGTAGTAAAGTTAAAAAATATAATCCCCTGTAGGTGTACCTATATATATATTAGACCATCGGAACTCTCAGGACTATTTTCTTAATTTTACAATATCCTATTAAGTATTATTAGCATAGTTTCTCGAAAATACATTATGCGTTTTTATTGCGCGTTTTCAATATACATATTTAGGAGTTACCTAAATATGTATATTAACTTTATCACACGGGTCGAACTGATTGCGATTCTATTATATTATTTGACTTATATTAAACGCATATTATTCAGTGATTCGGGAGGGAGGAAAAGTGGAAAGAGGGCCCTCCCTTTTTTTCTCGCTCACCACTTACTGACACTTGTGTACCGCAAATACTTGAAATGTTTCCTAATGGAAAAAACATGCTGCGAAAGAGGAAGCCTGGATAAATACTTTATTTGAGACAAGTGCTCGTTCGTGTTCTCTATTGTCACACTATTTAATATATCTGACGAGCGATCGTCACTTTATATCAAAAATAATTAAGGAAGTAAGTATAATTTTTTTTAAATAAAATTCAAGAATAATATATTTTTATGAAAGAAACTATATTCCATGCCATGGGTGAGCGCGGAAAAATTCTTTCTCACTTTACATGTAAATAAATAAATAAATATAAATATATAGGGGACAAATCACACAGATTGAGCTAGCCCCAAAGTAAGTCCGAAACTTGTGTTATGGGATACTAACTCAACTTCAACGATACTATATTTTATAACAAATAATGAAATAAATAAACATCCAAGACCAGAGGCCAATCAGAAAAAGTTCGTTTTTCATCATGACCCGACCGGGGATCGAACCCGGGACCTCGTGGGTGGCGGTCTGGCGTGGTAACCATTACGCCACGGAGGTCCTCAAAATGTAGGGGCGGTACACACTTAAAAATATTTTTAATATTTTGTGTATAAGTACCTAGTTACTGTCAAATTACAGATTTTGTAGTATTTATTAAGCGTTTCGGAGCTACACCGCATAGGTACAAGACAAAACTACTTGTATAAGAAGAAAATTTATAAAAAGAGCTTGACACTGAACTGACTGTTAGACTATTTATTAATGCTGCAACTGAAATAGTTTCTTCTGATACTCATGTCACATAATTTTATGAAGGTCTGATTGATCTCTTGAATTTTGTTCAGCAAAAACTCTCATGCCATGAAAATAATATTTTAAACTGTTCTGAGAAAAGGTGGAATTTTACCAACCATCTTTTTTCATGTTGACGCGTAGACATTTGGAGAATCGGCAGGCCTGGCACTGGTTCCTCCGAGTAACATCCACAACGCAACGGCCATTTTCTTTGCACACGTAATCCAGATTACTGCGTGTGAAATAAAAAATAATAAGTACTTACTACTGAAAATACTATTTCTTCATATCAACTTATAATCATCACACTGCAGGGATACGGGTCTCCCTTCAATCGAGGGTGATTAGAGCGTACTCTGCCACGCTGCTCCAATGCGAATTGGCAGAGGCCGGTGTTTTCAAGCCGCCCGAAGGCGACCGACTTGGCTTGACGTCTGTTATCTATCGACAACAGCCGGGCGGGACCGACGGCTTAACGTGCCCTCCAAAGCAGGGAGAGCCTCGAGACAACGAAACCCATCCAAACACTGGCTAGGTTCGATGTTCCTTGACTTGCGTAAAGTGCGACAGATAGCGACGCCATCGAGCTCCTCGTAAACCAATTTGGATTGCGCCATGGTAGATTAGGTAGAATCAAATATTTTATTTATTTTTACATGCTTACCGCCTTATGCTTCTTTTGAAGAATCCCCTACAGCCATCGCAAGACGGTACCCCATAGTGTTTGCCTGAAGCTTTGTCTCCACACACACGACATAGAGCCTCCGGCTTATTCCCGGAGGACTCCATTGATACAAGTACCTATGAAAAAAATTATAAAACCCAAATAAATCCGTGTATGACATTAGAATTTTTATAGTTTAGTATCATACTACGTGCTAAAACTAACTATTAACCGTAGAAACAGCGTTTAATGTGTTCAATATTAATACATAATATTTTTTATTATTATAGATAGTACCACATACTTACTTCTTTTTATGTTTAGTAAGATGAGAATACTACCATTTTCAAATTTTAATTTAATTACTTATTCAAAATTTATAATTCGGATTTAGAAATTACATATCTACATTTTTTTTAGAAGAGTTGTAATTTCTTCACACTCTGTCACAGATACAGAGACGGTAGTTTGGTAAATATCATTTCATCATCATCGTTTCGACCACAACAAGTCCACGGCTGGACATATACCTCCCCCAAATATCCTTTGATGTTGTCATATTGCGTTAAATCCATATCAAGTTTGACATTATTTCAGTGATGATTGACAGACAGACGGACAACAAAGTGATGTTATAAGGGTTCCGTTTTTTCCTTTAGGTACGGAACCCTAAAAAACACACCCTGTATTATTTACTACATAAACCACATTGTTCGCTTATAAGGATCAAATTCTGGGAAGTAATTATTATTTACTGCAAACTCTCGGAGGACTCAAAAACTTGCCGCAAACCATACGATACGCCTGAAAGGTATGTACTTGCTTGAACAATTTGATACCTGCCAGATCGTCGTAACTGTACCTGTGATATAAATCATCACTGTACGAATTTATAGCTTTACAGGACGACACTGTTACTCAGATGACGCACCTTACCACTGTGAGTTTTTCAGTTTTTCACGGTAACTTTGTATTTATTTTAAAAGTGTTTTGAGATATTAGTGCAACGGAATGGCGCTCGTCAATATGTATCACTGGCGGCAGTGTGCACAAGTTTAAAATTCTAATAAAATGATAAACACTTCCATAAAATGTGTGTCTGTCTACATTATGTCCGGAGCCCGGTTTGAAAAATATGCGCATGCATAAAATGTTTCTAACAATGGCTCAATCAATTTGCTCGCGAGCAGGATGGCACCCTTGGCTGAAGGAAGTTTGAAAGGAATCGCCTCGTCATCGGTGGCGACTATTAATAATCGATTGATTATTCAAATCATTGGGCACGTTGCGACATAACACGCAAAATATGGAAAATGATTTCCTCGCACGACAGCTGTATAGGGATGCGACCGCAGCTTTACTTTCAAATTTCACCCTATTGTTTATCAATAACTTGATTTATTTGAGGAGGAAAGTATTGAATCACCTATTATAATTATTGGCTAGATACTTCTAGCGGCTAGTCCATGTAATAATAAAAATAAAATTACAAGAATAAATTATAATAATCTCGATGATAACAAGTTAAACATTATTTTATGAGACATTGATCATAATTATCATTACGGGTCATGATGAAAAACGAACTTTTTCTTGGTCTGGGTCTTCGATGTTTATCTATACATATATGTACTTGTTAAAAAATATAGTATCGTTGTGTTAGTATCCCATAACACAAGTTTCAAACTTACTTTGGGGCTATCTCAACCTGTGTGATTTGTCCCTATATATTTATTTTATTTTTATTCGTTGATGCTTTTTTTTTTCATTTAAATACATTCACATAAAACAAACAGCAGGTCGCACTGGAGACGTTTGAGGGAGGCTTATGTCCAGCAGTGGACTTCTTGTGGCTGAGATGATGATGATGACATAAAACATAGAATAGAATACACCCAGACTATTGTAAGCTGTAAGTATTATAATATCTGTCCTCGGACCCAAGCAACAAAAATATTTCTTTTATGCATCGAATACATACTGTTTTTATGAGACGACGTATCGAAACTGCGTTCTTTGACACTGATGGCGGCAGTATAGGCCATCGTCCTTTTTCGTACCATTCGTACTCGTGGTTCCGTTGCAGGTATACAAAACTGTAAATCAACGCGATGGGAAATCGAAAAGCGGAAATCTACGATGCGGATCGTGCTAGGCGTTATACCACAGGTTATACCTCTGCTGTTACCAAAGCAAAAAACTTTTCAATAAATTTTCAAGTTATTGCGAGGTCATGGGTTTTTTTACAATGCGAATTCGCGTCACAGTATTGCGTGCAAGTACTTCATAACAGCCTTTATTCGTATCCACACTTGATTGCGTTAGTAATTAATAACTAACCAATTTTAGCTTATATATGTACTTATACATATAAATATCGTCTTCTGCCAATATGCATAAAAGCTAAAATAATAATAAGTTTAAATACAGGCGCATCCATGGCGTTCTATTGAAAACGTAGATTTATTTATATAGGTACGTATCAATAGAATCAATCGGGCATCAAGCAGTAATTTGTATCGGAACTATTATTATGACCCGATGGATTGACGTAATTTTTATCGTCGTGTATGGTATGAACATGAAGTCCTCGTTAATTTACGCAACCGATGTGGTTTTTCCCACGAGGCTCGTGCCACGTCGGGGAAAGTCATTCTTTTATATAAATATCTATAGCATACATTATTGTCAGAAACACTTAAATTGGAATTGAAAGCTTAAATTACAAGTCTAATACGATTTATATTGTAAAAACTAAAAAGTATTTTTTTTTTATTACTCATAGAATTTAATTTTAATATTTAACTAATATATGTATAATAATTTATTTTTGTTATGAAAATGGAATGTTTTTTTAATCAGAACATTTCTTGGTAGTTATAATAAACTATTTTATTCAAGTTTCAGAACTTGCCTTCTTTATTTTAAAATAAACACAATATATTTAAGACATAGGTAAGTATATAAGTTGTATTTATTACGTAGTACGTACCTACATTAGTTTGATACCACTTCTTTTAAAAGGAAAATATGGTTACATAATGTAAAGTAACAAGGGCCTTTAGTGTATTATTTTCTATGTTTTATCTACTGCTTGGTTGACTATTATTTTATTGACTGCAATCAGTCACAAATTGTCAGTGAAACACCAACATGTTTTCGTAATTGTGGCGTGACGTAGGTCACAATTACGCCGTCTGTGCGGCGAAAATTACGGGGGTTACAGTCACTAATTATCTATTTATGATAAACACCGCGGCGACTTTAATTGATAGTGTTTGATTCGTTACGAATCCACTTAAGGCTTTTGACTTTACGACAATTAAAACTAGATTAGATATACATCCGTCACTTATACTTAATTTTTCGTAACAATAATTTATCGCGTCTTTAAATGGCATTACGTGCTAGTCAAATATTTTGGCAAACACACCAAATAAGTGCTTGTATTTTTTGCGTAAATATTTGACGATTCACGCATTAGCCGAAAAAGTAATCTGCCAAATTTCAAATAAGTCAACTTTAACCTTGTTAAAATACTATTAAAATAATTTAAATTTATAAATATAAAACCTTTTGATGTGTGTGGAAAACCGACAAGCAGACGGATATATATATAACGGATATATATCTAGTACACTAATATGTGACATGTGTATCCGCCCTCAATGTACAAAGAAACTTTTATGATATGACTGTATAGATTTAGGTATTATTTTGTCAAATGAGCAAATAAGTACTTTAACAAATATTCTTAGCACATTGTTAAAGTTTGCCAAAAATATTCCAAATGTGTGAGCCAACACGCAACGCCAAGTGAAGTGCCATCGTGAGAGATCATAATTATGTTCGCATTTGATTGCTGCATCTTTAAAATTTTGTGCTTGGCGAAACAGGCCAAATATGGAGAAAGGAGATAAGGAAAGTCACAGAGACAGGCCGAAACATGGATCGTCGAAGTACCACCACATCTCATACAAAATTGACGGCGAAGTCAGCGCCCATTTACCAGAAAATACTGACAACAGATGACAGTAGGAAGCACAGCAATACGGCTGACGTAGACTTTATTTTTTGGGGTGACTTTAGGATTATTTTCTATCGAGAAAATTTTAAGAATTTGCGTTTTTACAATAACCGGCATAAGTAGCATAAAATCAATCCTTGACTTTAACATAATGTCAACGTAATCATAACATAATGTAACTGTACGGTGTAAAAGATTTATAAAAACTCGGTGGCCAGATAGTTGATAGGGCCCATCGAGTATGGAAAAGGGCTATAGCTCGTGTCAAGTTCAAGTGAACATATTGCCGGAATTGTTAAACGGTGTTATTACTAAAGGGTCGGTTGCGTGACTGATTTTATAGGGCGCTACGTATGACATTTGAACTTAGACCCCGTGCTTGAGCCTTTTACCTACAAGATTCTACTACTACTAATACTAGTAGGTATTATAAAAGTCAATTTAGTATCTTAGAAAGCCTACAATAATTGACTCAGTCACGCGAATCCTTTCGATTGGGGCAAATGAAATAATGTAATTATACCTACAAATAATAATATCATAAATATGACGCTTAATATGAAAACACTATACATATAAAAAACTACCTAATTAGTTAGTTACTGATACCGAGAATAATAATAAAAATATTTATCTTTACATAGGTAGTTTAAAATAAAGTCGCTTCCGCTGTCTGTTGGCTTAGATTAGATCTTTTATAGTAAAGTATTTAAACTACTGGATATAGTGAATCAAGAGGATGGTTTATTTGTTTTTTATCCGGATTTTTCGAAAATTCGGAGAATCCTTAATACACGCAAACGAAGTTGCGCGGGTTTTCCTAGTGAAATTTAAATAATAGGTACTTAAATAGTATTTTGTCTGGGTGCTACGTTAAACTCAGAAATTTCAGCGATTAATATAATGAAAGATAATATATGAATAATAATGCACTATGGCAAACTTCCGAAATATTTAGTTTCAGATTCAAATCGGTTTAAAAAATATTGATATAAATGACCTACATATTTCGCTTTTACCGAGCTTAAAGGTACGCGGAATTAGTTGCAGACTACTAAAAACCACTACAAAAGGTTTGAGCCATAGGCATATCTGGAAGTGCTGAATCGTGTGATCTCTCGCGGTTGCGGTCAATCACAATAGTAAAATATTATTATGACATTTCTGAGCGACAGAAAGATGTAAAGAAAAGTACTTACGTGCTACAGTGCTACCAAAAAGGGCTACGTGCTCTGTGCTACCAATGAGTTCCAACCTTTATACAAAGCTATGCATTGATTGGCGTGTGGCTTGTAGTTGTAGGATTTATTTCTCTATAATTGCAAACATTTAAATCCCACTAATATTATAAAGACGAAGGATTGTAATTATGTTTCATATTATTTCACGCGCAAATGGCTGGGCCAATTCTTATGATATTTGGTTGGTATACCTTGGATTAACACACGTTTTATCCCGAAAAGTACGCGATTCCCGTTGGATTTGGTGTAAAGTCTGATAGTCAATGGCGCTTTTTAAAGTAGATGGCTCTGCTGTAGGCTGATCGGTTAGTCACAATGGATTCAACGGTTTTAACTTGAAGAGGTAACAAACAGATTGATAGACAGAGTTACTTTCGTATTTATAATATTAGTAATGCAGTAAGCAATACTCAATTTTAAATTAGGAATATAAAAGACTAGCGAAACCCGCGCTACGTTCGTTTGCATGTATCCCGCTTTCCCGTGGGAATTTTGGAATGTATGATACTTTAAAACCTTCCCCTTGAATCACTCTATCAATTAAAAAAAAACCGCATCAAAATCCGTTGCTAAGTTTTAAAGATTTACACACCAGCGCCATCTACTATAAAAACCATCCAAGGGTAATCGCGTACTTTTCGGGGAAAAAAGTACCCTATCTATGTGTTATTCCAAGGTATCAGCTACCTAAATACATACCATATATCATAAAAATTGTCCCAGCCATTTGATCAGACATACTCACTAACTTTCGACTTTATTTTAGTATAGACTAGCGAAACCCGCGCAACTTCGTTTGCGTGTATCCCGCTTTCCCGTGGGAATTTTGGAATGTATGATACTTTAAAACCTTCCCCTTGAATCACTCTATCAATTAAAAAAAAACCGCATCAAAATCCGTTGCTAAGTTTTAAAGATTTAAGCATACAAAGGGACATAGGGACATAGGGACATAGGGACAGAAAAAGCGACTTTGTTTTATACTATGTAGTGAAGTATAGGATAAAGAATAAAGAGAAATAGAATAAAGAAAAATATGGAATGATCCATAACATATCCTATCCTTCCTAAAATCCTAAAGTTTATTAGTTACTAATTTTAAGAAAGGCAGAGCTTAGCTACTACTATAAACTGGACTCGCTTCCTACTTCCGGTTTCCTTCCTCTTCCAAATTTCTTCAAACGTGGGCAACGCCTACAAAATTCTTGGTGTCTTAGATGTACATGAGCAATAGCGATTGTTTACCATCAGGGACCCACTAGCTGGCTTGGCTCCTCTGTCATAAAGAATAGATAGGTACTAACAGTGGCCGCGGACTTAATGATAATGCTAGAAAGCTGTAATTTGGTATGTATACAAATATTAACAATGTTAACAAAATACTGGAGCAAAATTTTGAAAAAAAAAATTTTTTTTGGGCTGCCTACATGTAAAGTGGAATTGATTTTTTATTTCGCGCCCATCCCATGTTGTGGGGTGTCGTTAGATAGGTCTCCTCAAAACATTGAGGGAGTGCAAACATCATTTTTCGATACAATGATCCGTTTCGGAATTATTTACATTTATCGTGTCAATTTTCGTTTTGCACGGTGATCCCCTCCCCCCGATCTCCGCAAGTCTTATGTTTAGAAATTTTCAAAAAATCATGGTAGTAGTCCATATTATGCTGAACCTTCAATGAAAACTATTACGGTTAAGTAGGCTCTACTAGTTACCGAGTAATAGCCGACAAACTTAAAATTTATTTGATGAAAACTTACAAATGTGATAGAATTTGATATTGGACTCAACTGAAGGCAAGCAAATCACAGTAAATACGGAACCCTACATTGTGCGTGGCCCGACACGTACTTGCCCGATTTTTTTTTGTTCTTTTGACAACATGATTTGTCGTATTATTTGAGACACATCGCTACTTTGTTTTGTACATGATTGCAAAATACATCGAGTATTATCCTATACTCAAAGGAAAAAAAAATTAAAGTAAAAAATATATATTTAAAAACAAGCTTTTATTTAATTGCGATAAAAAGAATAAAATAAACTTTTCTTTTAAAACTTTTACGATCAACTTATAACGTCATTACACAATTTATATGTCTTAAAAGCTTGTCGCGAGATTGAATTACCAACATTTACTCGTACAGGTCGATAATTATGTTTTCTAATACAGGTAAATCTCGCGACAAGCTTATAAGTCATATAAATTGTGTTATGACGTTTTAAGTTCCGAAGTTAACGATTGCCGATTTTCAGACAAAAGAGGAAAAACGAGCTAGCTGGGCACCTGATGGTAAGTAATCATCGCTCATCCACGACACCAAGAATCTTGGATGCGTTACCCATCTCTAAGGAATGAAAATATAAGGAAGGGAAGACATTAGGATCGATTGTTTTTAGAAATTTTAAATAAATTATGACGTATAAAACAACACACGCCTGTGGTATTTATAGACTGTTTTGTATAAATTGCAGTACGTGGAAGGTACTGCAATTTTTTTTTTATTACCATAAGAGGTAATTTGAAAAAGGTAATGTTTATAAAATCTACAGCATAAATTCGCATAGCACTGCCAACTAAATAATTGTAAATTTCCAATCAAAACTTAACCGATAGCAAAAATAAATTCTTTGTGATTGGGTTGTTGTATTCTACATAATATGTCACAACTAAGTAAATATTTATAATAATAATTATTTATTTAGATCGGCTAGTCGCACAAAGACTCGGTGTGATTAACTGATAGTTAATCACGCCTTAAATCTTATGAGTCATAAATTAAAGAAGAAAAATGAAATGGCTTTTGTGTGAAAATAGTTCAAAATGTCTTTGTGCAACTCACTGTATAAAAGAAAAATAATATAAACACAATGATGACTATTGATGACTTACCTAAGGTTGCCGCGTTCGAAATGCAGCCAACACTTAACAAAATCACACTATGGTTTGGAGACAAATGTCAACATCGTTCTGAAAGGGGCGGCTTCGCATTTCGTAGGCGGCAGTCCACGCAAGGCGGGGCGTTCTTTCATCCCCTACAGTCCGCTAGTTCATTGGTTGAAGTTAGGGGCGTGAAAACTCCGAAATGACACTTCATTATCTATTCCCGAAAAGCACAGGTGCATTGTTATCTTGTTCTAAGTATAATGCGATATAATTTTACTATATACTTCAGAATAAAAGAAATCCCAGCAAAAACATTTTCATGTAAAATGTTGCCAAGAGTCATATGGTCTCGATATGACTCGCACTGTCAAAAAGTTATCAGATCTCATGTAGAGCCAAGCTTCTAACTCTACACGCCCTACTTCTACAAGGTCTAACTTCACAAACTCTACACCTTAATCAAAATATGTGTCTTGGCCGTTTCGTTACATACTACAAGAACTAATTTATAATAGAAAAGTATGATGATGAATAGTTTATAAAATTTACACCATACACCTATGTGAATGTAGCCAGAATAACCATAACGACCTCCGTGGCGTAATGGTTACCACGCCAGACCGCCACCCAGGAGGTCACGGGTTCGACTCCCGGTCGGGTCATGATGAAAAACGAACTTTTTCTGATTGGCCTCGGGTCTTGGATGTTTATCTATATATGTATTTGTTATAAAAATATAATATCGTTGAGTTAGTATCCCATAACACAAGTTTCGAACTTACTTTGGGGCTAGCTCAATCTGTATGAATTGTCCTTAAATATTTATTATTATTTGGGTGTGAATGATAATTTTAATTGACTATTTTCGTTAAAAAGACGTGCTAACATTGTTTACTACATTGGTCAAGTTAAGAAAAACAGGGTTTAGATAGAATACATTTACCTATAAAGATATTTTATTTTTATTGCCTGCCCCAGCTTGGTCAGAGATATTATAATGATATGAAATTAACAAAGTACAGGCTGTCGCAGCATTGGTAAAAACGGTCACATAATGTACAGTGGTCCTACGGTTGCTTTGGCAATCATCGCATTTTCAATAATGACTAGGAAATGTGTAATTATAAAGGCGGCCTAGCTACCTTCGGTCGCTCGACTTTTGATGGTCACAAACAAGCTAACCCTAGCACAAGCTGACCTGATCAAATAACTGCCGAAGTGCTTCAAACCCTGGGAGAGGAGGACACTATGCTTGCCATCTGCAACAAAATCTGGCAGAGTGGCGTCCGGCCAAAGGTGTGGACCGATCATCTTACCACAGCACAAGAAAAGCTCCACAAAACGATGTGAAAAAAAAAAAATATGACAGATAACACACTTCACGGATGTATCAAATTAAAATGATGCAAACGAAGTTGCGTGGGTTTTGCTAGTATTTTTATGTACTATGTGAGCGCCCAAAACTATCTTTTTTTTAAAATGTCTCGAGAAGGCATCTCTCGCTCGCTAGGGGTTTCTCTCTCAATTAAGCCACATTTCCCTTAGGAAACTATATGTATGTATAGATTACGTCCCATGGAAATTCTCAAGATACACAGGAAGAATTCCCATGGGAAAGCGTAAGTAATTTAAGCAAGTGTAGGTCAATGTAGCAAAAAGATAGTTGTTTTATGTATTTTATAACCCTAGCTAGAAATTACGCAGCTACGGATGCGCGTAGTTTTTAGCGAGGGTGGCTAACAAAATTGCAGACGGATAGGTCGTTCACAGTGAAAAAACTTTGATAGCGCGATTCAGGAACGATACCTCACGATACAGCGGCATCTAGCGTAGGGAGCGAGCGACACTCTTTGCATTGAAAACTGTACCTAAATGGTTTGCATTCATACGTATTGCATTACTGAAAGTTTAATAGCGAAATATTTTACGGTGGTAGTATTTCTCTCGACCGCGTAGTAGTAGTAGTAGCGCGTAGTATTTATTAAATTTTAAATCAAGATGTGCATTTTGTTTCACAATTCTCAAGGGGAGTGCAGTTAGGGTTTCACTTCTGATTACATTTATTCTTTTTTGTTGCGCTTTTAACACCCTAAATAGTCTAAAAAATAAAACCGAAAATTAATAAACTAAAAACCCGACTGCGTTTCTGTGTAATTTGGAAATGAAAAAACCCTAAAACAAGAAAATCGTCATACCCAACCCGATGGCACTTATGTTAAGAATCGCCTAAGTTGCTAAGGCGATGTTTATAAGCGTCAAATCCATATTGTAGTGTGTGAGAGGGTATTGCGAAATATGTAATTTTATTTTATTTTATTTATCAAGGAACCCTTACAGTTTCGCCATGTTCGTCCGTCCGTCCGCGGTCTAGCGCCTAGACGCTTAATGCTAGAAAGCTGTAATTTGGTATGTTTACATATATTAACAATGCTAACAAAGTGTTGGAACAAAAATTTTGTAAAATTTTATTATACTTATGCTAAGTGGGAATGTTTTTTTTTTCCGCGCCGACCCCATGTTGTGTGGTATGATTAGATAGGTAGGTCCCTGAAAAACATCGAGGTTGTGGAAAGATAATTTTCCGATACAATGATCCGTTTGCGAATTATTTACATTTAACGTGCCAATTTTCGTTTTGCATGGTGGTCCCCAGCCCTCTATCTCCGAAAGTCTTGTGTTTAGAAATTCGAAAAAAATCATAGTAGTAGAAAACTATAAATGTTGAGTAGGCTCTACTAGTTACCGAGTAAAATCCGACGAACTTATGAAGTATTTCTTTGACGAAATCGTACAAATGTCATAGATTTAGCATTGTACTCATCTGGAAGCAAGCAAAGCGTAGCAAATACGGAACCCTACATTGTGCGTGGCCCGACACGTACTTCCCTGGTTTTTTTGTAATTACTTTAAAATTTAAGTGAAATTATTGCTAACGAATTTTAAATCTTTATAGATCACTAGAGAAACCCGCGCAACTTCGTTTGCGTTTATCCCGCTTTCCCGTGGGAATTTCAATAAATTCTTTCTTATCGGTTGCCTACATCACACACCCAAATTCAGGTCTCTACGGTCAAGACAAAACATTTTCATAATGTATACATGATTATTTTTCTATTTAAATACTTCTCATTACAATCTTTGGAGTGGGCGTTTATGAAATAGGCTAGCCCGACCGGTGAAGTACCACCCTTATACAGAATATTGACGTGAAGCAGCAATGCGTTTCGTTCGGAGAGTGAAATATCCGAAATTCTTGTTTGCCACCTATGTGGTATAAAAAAATCTAACTCCTTCCTTATACTATTTCTCGCTATTTATCCTGTCTTTTCCTGTCGGCAACGGGTCAGGGCTAGAATCTATGTGCTCCATAGTCGACGGTAATCACCTAATATCAAATGATCCATATTCCTGAGCTTGTTTTCCAACCACTTCCGTAAAAAAATGTGTAAGTATATGGGTATTTCAATACCTACAACCTCAGCCTACAACCATCCCTACAACAACACTACGAAATATTAGAGCGAGTCGACGTATAAGATTTCCTATAAGTGAGAAAGAGACAATATCAATATGCCATTTAACCATTGACCAATTCAACTCGAACCCTGTCAAATATTATAAATTTAATATTTAATTACTTACTGTTTATTATCGATGAATATGATTCAGTCCGCTTCATACATAGTTAGAATTTTAGCTGTTTTCCGAGATCACAAACAGAATAAATAGTACGACGACATTATGAAATCATTTTGTTTGAATATTCACAATTTATAAAAATATTACATGACAGATGACACACTTCACTTCACGGATGTGTCAAAATGAAATGTAATTGAAATCAAAAGCACTAAGGAGTATGAGTATTGATATCAAATCGAAGAAAATTACCCACAAAATACATATTTTTCAAGAATTTCAATAAAATAAGAATCACGTCTTCCATCAATTCTCTTAAACAATTTTTATGCAAAATTTGAAGTAGATTGGACCAAGGAATCAAGTTGTCCCATAGTAACTTTACCCCCCTTTTTTACCCCCTTAGAGTTCGAATTTCGAAAAATCCTTTCTTATCGGACGCCTACGTCATATAATAGGTCCACCTGCCAAGTTTCAGATTTTTACGATGAGCGGTTTAGGCTGTGCGTTGATTCTCAGTCAGTCAGTCAGTCAGTCAGTCAGTCAGTCAGTCAGTCAGTCAGTCAGGACAAAGCATTTTATATATATAGATAAATGGTAATTCAAAACGAAAAATGATAAGAGAAACCTGAAGATGATTTTCAAATACCTATTAAATGATACCACACTTAGGGATGAAAATTGCCAGGAAAGTTTCCATTTCTAAGGAAACTTTCCAAAACTTCCGGAAGTATTGGAAGTTATTAAGAATAATGATTTTAGTGGTGATTTGACTATTTAACTTGGAATTTTTTATCCTACCAGCAAAGGAACAAACATACATAATATTGGCTGATAAACACATGGGTTATGTGTTTATCAGTCTATATATGTATGTATGTATCGGGACAAGCCCACCACACCCATGTGTCTCCTGCTATATATGTATGTATGTTTGTTTGCCTTGGGCAGTCGGGTAAAAATAGTTATTCACGTTTGCTGCCTAGCAATAAGACCGCCTGTTGCACTATTTTCTATTTTGATGGTATTTTTTTTTTATTATTCTATGTTTTGTAATTAAGTAATGGGCATGTAAATATTCGGTGCCCTTTTTCGCTTTCCCGGTCGTGTCATATTGGCACTTGGCACCCCACGGGTTTCAGAAAATGAAAGAGCAAAGTCCATATTTTTAAACTTTCTCATTGTATTATTTTTATTAGTATTACGGTAATGATAATCATGATATACCTTTTTAAAATCCTTGTGTTGAGCTCTTTAATTTGATACCCATATTGGAGTATTCGAAAAAAAAAATGTTTTCTTCACTAAGTCCAATGGCGTCGCACAGCCGCCATATTTGCTTTTTTTAACGTCACCTAATACCTATCTAAGAACACTTGGACTGCTAAGACAAATCTAACGATACCTCAATTATGTAAATCCGTTCAGCGGTTCTGGAGATATGAGGTAATAAAGAATATAATTAACCCTTCTTTGCAGTCGGGTAATAAAAAACAACGCTCAAGCTGGTATCGATGGGTTCTTGACATAGCATTTTGTAAACCTATCTATGACCTACGCAATTTTTTTATTGCGTGGAATAAAAAATATTTTGACTGGAGTATCATAAGATCAAGGTAAGAAGAATTATTCAATAGAGAAATGCTATTCTTCGTTTACGGACAATAGTCCTTTCAGGTAGCTTTTAGTCATTAAATAAAACATAATATTTAAGAATCTATTTATTACAGATTCACATTTTATAAAACAAAATGATCTAACTTACAGTATTAATGTTACACAAAAGTGCATTACATGCGTTATAAGATGTTAACCGTAATATATCATCAATCTTATTTAACAAATAGTTACTTCAACGTTAGTAAATAAATACAGTTACTACAAAGCTTAACGATACTCAAAACTAATTTAATTATTTTGTGCTTTGGAAACAACTCTATAATAAAACCAACAGGGACACGTCTTAACCATTACCATATTAATTTATAACTACAAAAACAATTTTAAAAGTGCATTAAATATTCGTGGCTTAAAATATAAACATTACGATATACAGAAATGAAGTTAATCTTAATATAATATACATGTAATTCATTTGATTGAAAGTGTTGCTAAAGTACTCGAACCATATAATTAAAGCATTTTTTTTTAAACGTGTGACTCCTTTGTGAAATTATAACTATAATATTGTGCGTATAACCATTTATTAATCACTGGATAATAATTATAACATTTTATGATTCATCAGAGTAAATGTTTTTACCTCTGCATCAAAAATAATTGAAAACAACGGATTTTGTCATTATTTTTTCAATCACTGATATTTGTTTTAAAAAAACCTTTTAAATATTACAAAATGTGTAATATTCATGTTTAATCAATACTTTTACGTTACCCTATCAACCGAGCATAGCAGTTGAAAATACTATAAATGTATAGGTGTACCATAAGAGCCCCTTCACATATGGCGTAGCGTAGGCGTTCGATGAACGTATACGCAACGCAGTCTCCGCGATACCACGACGCACGCCTAGCGTTGTCTCAACGTCTTTACTGTAAGCAGACAACGCTAGGCGTGCGTTGCGTTATCACTGCGTCTGCGCTACGTATACGTTCATCAAACGCCTACGCTACGCCTATGCCATGTGTAAAGTAGCTCTAACATGTGCGTGTAACTATCCCATGTACTCCCGGTAAGAAGTGTTGGTTTATTTATAGCGCATATTGTGAAATTCAATATTATACGACGTGCCCAATATACGCGTAATGGCCTTACGTATATAGAGGCCAAGTGTAGAAAATATACGTATACTGGCGAGGTCCATATATTCGTGGTGAGCAAACACATAGCATAAACAATATGAACGCATGTGTGCGTCGAGTGTGCTCAGCTCATAGCCGTTTCTGACACACAGTAGAAAAAATAATAATAAAAAATACATTAATTATAATTAGTTATAATGTTAATTTAATTTTAGAAATAAATACTATAAACCACTTTATAAAATCATCATTTAGTATAAAACACGCATCAGAGAATACATTTAGTAAGTATAACAGTACGAGATAATGTGAGAAGCTTTTCTATATACCTATATAATCGCAGAATAAATAACTTCATGTCATATTAAAAGTCAAACTTACGTAACAATAAAATAATGATACTCATAAAATCTGAAGGAAGAACTACATAAACGGACAAAATAGCTAGATAATTTTTATTAAGTAACTTTAACTACATAATTAGATATCCAAAAGAAATTACAACATACAATGACGGCTTGAAATCGTTTAAATTGTCCTTAACTAGTCTTTAAGAAAATATAACAGTGATGGGAGTCAGGGGACATAGGTGTTCTTTTTAAATCGATCGTAGGTACCTCTTTCATGATGATATTTCTCAGGCTTCACACATACCGTCAGTTTACAACACTATTCAGTCGTAGCGTGATAACCACGCTTCATTTTAACAATACAATAAATACCGAGAACTACAATATCTACTTATACAATAATCTACGAAGCACTTATAGCTATCCCTAATTATATGTTTTGGTTAATAATAGTTCCCTCCAAGGGAAATCCGTAAACTCGCGAACGTAACGAGTTGTAAAATGTGGTAGACGACTTAGCAACTCGTACTGAACATACAAAACATACGTTTAGAATATTTTATGAAACGTACTTCTGGTGATGTTATTAATCCAAAAGTATTTAGAATTTGAACGACTTTAAATAGAATATTCAAAGGTATTTCTACGTATCTAACCTCTTTCAAAATAATAAATACATTAATTAAACGTTATATTAAGAATATTTAATTATATTGCGATTGTTATAATTTTTATTTATGTGTGAGTGTGTAAGCAATAATGCAACGTGTCCGAAATTCATAAAAGTTTTCAAATAACATTACAAAGCTGGAAAATATTTTAAAAATATTTAGCATCTTCGCAGCGTATATAAGACGTGGATGAAACGCGATGTCTAATGTTTTACAATATACATATTAAATTACTAATTACCCACACACACGTATACGTATTACCGACCTGCAACTGTGTTTAAATTTTTATGGTAAGTAGTTATTTTGGATTTTACATTTGATTGGTTTAAATTTTCAAACGAACGCCGCAAATATATAATCGCAAACCACGTAAAGATGAAAATATCAACACCGGTACTAAATTTTTCAAACAAGTAGTGTTTTTTATGTTCTTTTTTCAAATTGTAATGAATTACCAACAGCCAAAGACTCTTTTTATTATTCAGGTTTTTGGCTTTATTGGCTTTTTAATGTTATAATACAGAGCCAGTGTTTTGCGCAACTAAGGGAGCGCTTCCACTGACACTGAGCTGGGCGAAGCAGGTTTTTATGGTATTGGTAATTTTATAATACACTCCACGTAAAATTACCAATCACAATGCTCCTTCAACTACGTGCATTTGATTTCGAGCACAATGATTGGTTAACGATCCGGTCCTCTCCGCTGGAAACGAGGGGAAAGTTAAAATGTGTACAAACAAGAGTAATTGTCGTTCTTTTATATTTTACGATATTTTAGAATATTCTCTAACAAGAAGACGACAGCCACTTTGCACTTTGTAGTTTTAGATTTTATCACGCACACAAAACAGTTATTTTGTATGCATTTATCACGATTCTAATTCATTATTATTTACTGGGAATATTTTAAAAATTAAACAATTAATTGACATTTGCTACTTTATAGTTAAGGTATAAGTATAACACATTATTTATTGCTTGACGTTAGACGACGATACAGAATTTTATCTATTTGTTGATAAGGTTTTTCACGCTTTATAAGGTTTTTTCTTTTTTCAACGACGTTTTATAAGGTTTTTAACGCTCTTAAGAATGAATCCTTTTTAATAAATGTAAAGTACTGGTTGCTGGTTGACGATAATGTAGCGAGATTACCAAGATTTGTCTTTATGGTGGGTACAGACAGTAACGTAACATGTGATTTAATCGTAATGAAAGAATTTCCCCTACACATAATGCTCTGTTCGTGCGCGTAGTGTGTACGATTCGTGCAAGGTGTCCACACTATGGGGGAATTTTGTTACATTACATGTTTCTTTACAGCAGTCTGTACGCACTATTAATCGTGTCCACACCGGGACAGTTGAACGTGCTTCGGGTCGCTGAGACAACATGCGCTCAAATTACTGAGCCAGGTCAAATCCTGTCGCGAGAGTGGGCGCACGGACTCGGGTGGATCTTCGCTCATATGCCATAGAAACTCATTATTACATTGTAACACTTCTACTTTTCATTATTTACTCATAGAAAATAATAAAGGATGATTTACGTTACACCGTGTAGCGTCCGGGCCGGGCCCCGTCTGGGGCACGGTTCAATATCTATAGTATACTTTTTGTATGAATTGAATCATGCTTGACCGTGTCCCGTGGCCGTGTGCCACAGGGCCCTTCCGGGGCATGGCGTCGAAATGTCGGTGGGTATATATTATTTGACTTTTTACTTTAAAATCGTTCAAGAGGCCTAAACGCAATTTTCAACGACAACGAATTGACGATGCGCCAACGCCCGTCCAACGCCGATGTCGGACGAACGCCATTGTGAAGCAACTCTCAACTGAATTTTAACAAAAATTCTGAGAAAATAATAAGAATTGTTGATACTTCAATTATCTTCAAAGTTACTAAGACGGTTTTTCCAAATGCCTTATCCATATTTCCAAGAAAGATATGAAGCGACCTATATTATTTTCGCATTGTTTACTATTAAAGAAAATATCCATTTACATTACACATCTTACTGCTACCTCACTGCATATTTTACATGTCATATATTTGTATCGGGTTATTTTATTAATAGCGAATTGTGTTGTACAGTCAGGTGCACGTCGAGCTTTACACTTGCAGTACAATATTAGCTCGTATGACATAGAACTTAAGAATGGTACAAAGTCCAATATGTAAAGGTCGACCTGCTCTTGACTGTACATAATATAATATTTATGTTACTGTTTAATATAATGTATATTCGGTACAGCCACAGCCGCTAATAAATTATTATTATATTTAGATCACATCATGCTAGTTTACGGTAATTATAATTACGTCAGGGGAACATGGTCTTCATATAAATACATTACGAATTGGCATAAGGTCACTTCGTGCAAAATTGTATAATCATGGCGACGAGTATTGTAGCTTTATTGTGCTAAAAATAGACATGTTAGTATTCTAGAAGTTCAGTAACAACATATAATGCGAGTCCAAAATAAATTGTATATTGAACGTAATTTTCCATAAGATTGTTAATTATCATCGATATCGAAAACAATGCACCAAGAATTATACAACTTCTTACACACATATTCCATTATTATTATTTTTCAAAAACCACATTATTCAAATAGTAATTATGGCAGCACTGACAATTATATCCACATGTATCATCATGTTGTGATCGTTTTGATTTTAGAGCAAGATCGCAGTAGTTTCAGCTATCAGTGGGGCAATTCACGTAACAAAAACCGATTCTAGTTCGATTCAACGACACTCGCTGTCCCGTTCAATTCCTATTTTGTATGAGTGAGACAGCGAGTGTCGTTGAATCGAACTAGAATCGGTTCTAGTTACGTGTTTTGCCCTACAGATTAAATTAGCAAGTATGCGTGGGTACAGTCACCTATAAATATGTAATCAGTTTAGTAGCATAACACTTTCGTAAATCATTACAATTAATTAAGACATTTGAGTGAACATGTCAACAATGTTATAGTGACAAGGTACTAAAGTGATTACATATTTATGGAGGTGACTGTCTTTTTTTTTTATACCACAAAAGTGGCAAACAAGCTTACGGTCCGCCTGATGGTGAGCGGTCACCGTAGCCTATGGACGGTTGCAATACCGGGAGTATCACTCGCGCGTTACCGACCCTGTAATTTTTTTTAATGCCTCTTTTGAAGAACCCCATATTATAGTCTAAAGGTAAGACCTCGAGACCTCGGCGGGGATCTCATTCCATAGCCTCAGCGTTCGCGGGAGGAAACTCCTCTGAAACCGCGCAGTAAGCGACCATTTTGGTTCTAGTGTGTGAGGTTGGATTCCCCGCCGGTGACTGTACGTTGAAATTGCTTACTAAGGCTACGAATACCCCGAAAATGTTATGACTGAAAACCAGTAACGAGGGCTCTGGGATCTTGCTCTAATTAGATAAATGACGCATTGCGTTCCGGTAGTATGTAGGTATAACCGCGAGTGAGGAAGCCGGCAAACGGATGTTATGTTATACATCTACACAGTAACATTACATAGAGCTAGACAACAAAATAGTAACATTTATTTATTGAAATGTATAAAAGCCACCAATGTACGAATCTACTTTGCTATAATCGTATTATATCATTCATTATGCTATTTGGCAAGAATTCTATTTGTACTCATGTGCATATTTAGTGCTTTAATAACTCAGCAAAGAGGAAACACCTCGTTTAAAATCAATTGTAAATGAAATCAATTCCTGTAAAATTAGGGCTGATTTTTTAATAAATATATAGTTGATCTTTCTATGTAACATTCCTTCTGAATAGTACGTAGGTTGATAAACCGCGTCAACGTTACTGGGTATATCGACCTCTTCACATTATCACCAAAACTCGTGGTTGCTCGTCATGGATATTATCTAATAGCAGATTACTTTCCATCACTGACGTATCCGCTTGTTGAATCAAATATCAAAAAGCCGCGGAATAAATACATAATCTGCACTGAACTTAGATGTAAATAGACGAGGCATTACTCGCAAATTATTTCACTAGCCTTCTGGTATCTTATACAAATACCTAACTATTATTCGGGGTTGGGTATCATCAGCCGTCTGGACGACCGGTGTTACGTAGAGGTAGGGATGAAAGAGACTCAGTCTTTTAAGACTTCTAATAAAGACTCGCCTTATTTTTGACGACTTACGACTGACTCAGTCTTTTAGTACCCAACCTTTAGTCAAAAGACTAGTCTTTCTAGTCGAAGTCGTTTAACGTAAAAGACTGAGCGTTACTTAAACAGCTTAAAGGACTGGCCACTGATCATCTCGGAAGTCGAGAGAATTGAGACGAAAAATGTAAATGATTCCGAAACGGATCGTTGTATCGAAAAGTGATCTTCCCACACCCTCAATGTTTTTAAAAGACCTATCTAACAACACCACACATGGGGTCAGTGCGAAAAAATAATTTCATTCTCATTTTACATGTATGGGAGGCACCCCATCAAAATTTTGTTCCACCACTTTGTTAGCATTTTTATTATGCGTATACATACCAAATTACAGCTTTGTATTATTAAGCGTCTAAGCACTAGACAGCGGACAGAGAGACTTTCAGACAGACTGACATGGCGAAACAATAAGGGTTCCTTGTAGTTTACGGAACCCTAAAAGGGAATCTCACTTCATCCTAAAGAGTTTTTGTTTAGTATTATCACGTTTTACTCAAACGCCAGTTCTTTTACAAAAAGACTGCAGTCGTTTAAGCCTTTTAGTCGTTAGTCGTTTTCGTCTATACTAGTATTTTACGTTAACCGACTGAGTCATATTAATTAAGACTAACAGCTGCAGTCTTTATTTCAGATTTTATTTAGAAATTAATAAAAAAATTGGCATTGCCGTTTGTAGCCGTAAATAATTGAGTTAAGTTATTTTTTTTTTTAAGGCGAAGTCGTGTAAAAGGAGGCGAGTCTTATATTAAAAGCCTAAAAGACTGAGTCTCTTTCATCACTACCTACGTAGAGGACAATTACTTATTTATGTAGATCATTGTATAAACCACTATACCCATAAACTGTTATTAGGCACCTACCGTACACGATAATTAATTGTTGCCTCGTCTAAATACTACTACTCCAATTTGTATTTAGTAATTTAATGTATGTAGATATCGCCTTTAACTATCACGACATATATTCACAGGGTGTTTGTACATAGTATAAGCAAGTCATTAAAAAATGTTATATTTCTAAAATATTTAACTACTGTCAGCCTGTATAGAAGCAAATGTTTAAAATAGAAACCCCCCCTATTTCAATATTAGCAAAAAATACACATAATTGGCGGAGAGACCATATTATGTTATTGTATCTCTGAGATTTCACAAAGGATTTAGAATATTCTACGTAAGCTAAGGCAGATTTACTCATAATTTTATTGATGGTAATGGTTATGCATAAAGCGAAGGTTGCAAAACCTTTTACACTGAAACTGGTCGTAAAAGTGCATTCGGTTGCAACTATTTGGATAATATACTTATCAGTTGCAGTATAAAAAGTTACAATTGTAGTAAAGTTTGATCATTAAGCATTCACTTTTTTTTTCCTTTACTATAAAATATTTTTTATTCAACAGGTTATGATGATATGTATATTTCTAGCCTGTATAGCTGACACAGGATGAACTCTGCTATTCCAGTTATGCGTTGTAGAAATTAGTATTTAACACAGCCTCTTTTTCGGCAGCATATTTTTGTGGGAATTTCAGACACTCCGTACATCCGATATTTCAAGATCTTCAGTTTAACTATTATTTCTCAATTAAACTGCCCCTCTTCGAAGTAATGCGTAAGACACACGCAATGGTAATCATATGTAGTCGCCAAAGCGTAAGTTTGTTTATCTATTCTATTAATAGGTATCATAAAAATATCACTTGTCACCACTAAGTTCATCCTGTGATAACTAGACTGTAGTTATGTTGCGTTTCGTAGCAACTGACATATGCAAAAGAACACAGAAATCTTATGAATCCCGCGCTCAAACCACTTAATACGAACGACGAACGATTAACATTGTATATTGACAATTATAATAAAAACCTATTTAATCATCACCATTACATACATTTTATATTAATAATTAATTACACGATTCATTATTTTAATCTTTGGCGAACTTTTGAATTAATACTAATTGTAATATACATAAAACAGCAAATAAAACTGGATGAGGACTGTAGCATTTCCAGATATGGACATCGGTAACGCGATAAAAACATATCAATGGAACAATTCATTTAAAGATTCCTAGACTATGGTTAGCATTTGTGCGAAATCTGAAAAATCAGATATCACACGTAAACTATTGTTGAAATGGATAAACAATTTCAAAAATAAATTTTGAAGATCTTTGTATGTAGTCCGACTCTGAGACTCACTTTATATTTTTTTTCCATTGAATCGAAACTTAACTTCAACACAAATTTACAAGTGTTGATTGACAAAATCTTGAAAATCTACAATACAAGACACAAATATAAAGTACCATATGTCCAACGGCACGGATTCTTTCGATATTTGTTTGATTAGTTACTGTTTTGTTAGTTCTCCCATATACTGCTCGTTAACTTCCCTCTCATATATCTTCTGAAATTCATGTTAACATTTATGTAAATTGTGTACAAAGATAACTACTTCATAGTGTCCCCATCCAGATGAATATAATTTAAAAATAAAAATTCTGTAAGATAGCCAACTATTGAGATACATAAAAGAATATGTTCAAGCAATTTGGTTCCAACACAGAAATAGTACATTTGTCAATTAACAGATCAGTATACATCATATTTCAATAAGTGAAAATATTTTCTATGGATACTAAACACACAACCACGAAATAAATCCTTAGCTGTTATTTACGACAATAAAATACAGAATAAAACTGACCACAAAATAAGTGACGATCGTAAACGAACGTGTTGTCTGGTGTCTCGCTTATGGCCCCTATCATTTAATAAAATTTACATTGTACTTCCTAGGATTGCGTAGGTGCACTTAGCTATTCTACCACCTATCGATAATTTAAATAGAAAATATTCTGAACAAAATTATATTTAGAACAAGTAATCGTATAAATATGGAAAAATATAGACAGATAAACCATTATTATTGATATACAATGGACTTTGCAGTTTGGACTAACAGCATCCCTACGTCGAACAACGCCAATCTTTTGTGGAAACCTAAAGCCATTACTTCTGTATAAAATAGACATATATATTTTAATGACACTTCACTCTAAACACACAAAAACACAGCCACATTCGATGAATTGAAGGTTGTCAAATGAATTCGAAAATGTCAGGTCTGTGTTACAGAGCAAGATTTCAGGCGTGCCATAAATTACGATTTCAGAGACTATATTTGTAGGACAGAGTTAGTAAGAACTTTTAAGTGTTTGTTGTAACTTGCAGATGCCAATTAATAAGTATATTTATCTGTGTAATAAGAACTTAACTAATATTTCATAATTGTACGCCTATTACAAGGTGTTGTTTTAGTCAGTTGCAATATTTGAATAGAAAATTGTAAGAGGTGTAAATAATTCGTCGGTTCTATATTAAAAGCCGTAAACCGAGTCCTGTATTTTTTTTTTTCTTACTAAGATTTGAGATTGAAAGTGCTCAGAATGGTCCTCGACAATATTCGTGTATTTATGAGCAAAGAGTTTGTTATAAGACGCTGGCCACTTTTATGAAACTTTTTGGCGGCTTCACGCGAATCTGCTGTCAGTAGTGTCAGTTAATAAATGGAATCTGGATCCATTTTGTGTTTATACGGAAAATTACAATTTACCATGTGATCGAAGAATTTTCCCAATTTTTCTGCGGCGCTTCTTTGAAGCGGCAGTGACCACCGCATACTGAGCGGCGGGTGTCGGCGCGGCGCCCTCTCATACGGAGTGATTTCATGTCATAAAATGAATGGTGTGCAATGCGGGCGGATTTCGATTTCCGTCAAAGACTTCAAATTTAAATGTAAGGCTCCCGGACGATTTCAGCGCGCCGTGAGGCATGTTTATTCGCTGTTTGTAAGAACAACAAAATGTATATAATTATATTTGTGTGTGATTTTCAGAAAACAGACCTTTTTCTTGCACATAATAAGAAGGAAATTTTATAATATCTATCTATAGTGCTGATAAATATTTTTATTTACGACCCCTTTTCCAAAAAAGTACTCTTGAGTTATGTTTGGCCATTGTTTACGAAAAGACGATTAAAAATTCTTAACATCAAAAAATACCATTAGCATTTGCACATATGTATTCTGTTATCACAAAGTAAGAACACTTTTTTCAACTTTAATATAAAAAAATCTTTTATATTACGGTATTTCCGCAAAATTCACCGAGGAAAATGATTTATTTTCATATATTAGCATCACTTGTATGTACTAATAACAATCTATTTTTACTCATTAAAAAAACATAAACTATATTATTAAAATGGCAAAGTGACCTATATTACGCAATAATAGGAATACGCAACCGCGCAACGCGGGATGCGCCAGTCGCTATAGGCGTGCGCAAAAATAAAAATATGGCGTAATAAAATATGCGTGTGCAAAAAAATGTTTACTTCAAAAAATCCAAAAATTCAAAAAATCGTCCGGTAGCCGTAAGTTTTATATAATGTTTCTTTCGCATATTCGTGTTCAGTATCAGCAGTAGATACGCCTTCAAAAATATTGCAACTGTACAAAACCACACATTGTATAATGGCAGCTACAAATTTTATCTCTGAGAAAAAGCAACTTTTGGGGTCTCTGAGATCTTGCTCTATTACGTATCACTACAACTACACTTACATAGTAATAGGTCCAAGCCAAATTTGTCATAAAGTTCATAAATATAAAAGGCCCTACTCTTTTAAAACACTCGGGTGAATATTTACAATAAAAAATATTTACACTGTTTAGCGTAGCGTAAGTAAAATAAAATAAAACTAAACTGTTGAAAGGAGAAACCAGTCACAATCTTGGCAAAAACCGATCAACCGAATAGTATTAGAAATAAAAAAGTTAATTACAGAAGCTCCTCATTTTGAGTGGATTTCACATTATAAAAATAAAAATGTAGTAGTAATTAATATGTATTGCCTGTAGCGAGTCTGGAGGCATTTTCTTTGTCCGAGACTATCATTTAAAATTACTAGATCAATTTTCCAGAAGTTTTCGAATTGAACACAAGATTAATAATACTTGAGAATAATTCAAGAGATTATTTTTGTTTGAGTTAGTTGATAAGAATGGATATTTTAGTAACATGATTATTTACCCAGATTATATATCTGACAGAAGCTCTGAATAATAATGGGTTGCGCTCAAATAGTCCACTAGACGCCTCGGCAGGGGCAAGTTTCCGATGAGATCGCGGCGAACATACTTTAATATCACAAACCTGGAACATATAAATAGTTTTTTTATAATAACATAATGGCACAAACAATAATAATAATAATAAATTATTTATTTATTTCCCAAACAAAATGTTACAATACAGTGGTGATTCCCAGACTTCACACTAGGATTCCCTGTATCGTGATTCGTGAAGTCTAGGGCCCTCTTATTTTAATTTATGTCCTTACGAATTTAAAGTTTGATTTTTTTTATATACTATAACTTTGAATTAATTACATGCTATTTTAATGCTAAATTGTTCCTTGTGTATATCCTGATAATTTCATTAGAGAAGGGAAGATATTCGTGTCTGTCGGTTTGTCTGTCTGTCTGTCAGTGTGTCTTTCTGTGTGTCAATTTAGGGGTAAATTGTGTAGTGTGTCCATGCCATACCAATCAGCTCAGAAGTTAACCTTCATCACCTTCTCGGTGTCAGAGTAGTTGTGTCCTGATAACCACATTTTAAGATTTTCTCTGCACAAGAATTTTGATTCTCCATATATTTTGCAGTGTTTGCTGACGAGATTATACAAGAAGAGAAGGGACCAGTGAAGAAATGGGAACGTTGTGCAAGAGTCGTTCGTGTCTTGGGTGTGATCCATTTAATTCGTTTCTGTGACCTGTCAGGTTTTAACACTGTTTTGTGAGCACTGTGATGGAATCCTAGCACTGTGGCTAAGATATATAGTTGCCGAATGCTAAGGGTTTTTGTTTCACGGAATAGCTCCTCAGTTGGGTATCTATAGCGCTTATTATAAGCAGTTTTTAGAATCAGTCTTTGGGCTCGTTCTAATTTTAAAAGGGTAGTCTTACATGCGGAGCCCCAAACCACTATACAATACGAAATGATTGATTGACATAGGTGGATGTAGACCATGTAGATTATTTCATAGTCGGCTACCCTTCTCAGTCGTTTAAATACTATGGTCAGTTTGCGCACTCGGTTGCACAGGGCATTAATTTGTTCCTTCCAGCTTAAATTGTGATCTATAATGACCCCCAGATATTTAATTGAGGTAACTTTTTCAAGGTTTGGACAATCGCACTTTGACCCAGACGTCTCTATACAAGAATGAAGTATTAGCTTTTGAACGTTTGTTGGAGGGGAGCATCCAGTGGCAGAGAAAGCCAGAAATTTTGTTTTCAATGCAACGCAATGTTTAGTTGAGGAGATTCTGCTTCAGCCAATTTGACACTTTTCTCAGACCGTTCGGGACAATATCAACGACACTTTTCTAGGAACTTGAACTTAAAGATTAATGCAGTCATCCGCAAATGAGAAGATTTCACAATTGTCTGGTTTATGTCTACAGATATCGTTGATATACACCAAAAACAGAGTGGGGCCCAATACACTGCCCTATGGCACTCCGAATTTAACCTCAGTGTGGCTGCTGTGGCAGTTGTCAACTTTTACATATTGTGTTCTGTTAGATATGTATGATAAAAAACTTAAGAATGAATAAAAAACTTGTTACAAATTTTATATAAACTAGAAGTTGCAGTTTCGTTGCATTTGGGTTTCACGGTCTGGGTTCTGGGCCTTACAGTTTACACTAAACCAAGTCAATGGTCGTCATGAAAACTGATAGTAGCCAACCCGCAGTTGACATCAATTGCAAAAGGGGGTACTATTATTGAAGAAACTGGAACTATTACCATATCCACATCAGAATCAGCAGTGTCATAACGACATAATATAAACTTTAAAAAAAAAATCGGTAATCAGAAATATACCTGCACATATGTTGTAGACTCTGTACACGTTTGAACCTGGAGACTGGGTAAAGAAGTTGCACCCGAACTGGTCCAAGAACTGGTCTTAAATTCAAGAAGAATAAGTAGCGTCCACTGCGCGATGTCTCCACTGCGTTCTCAATAAATTCCACAATTGTCTGCGCCTTAAACATAGTGCACCCTCCGAAGCAAAAATTACCTAAAAATTATATAAAATTAAAATAAATTCTTCTCTTATTTTAATTAAACTTTTCTTTCAAAAGTGTAAAAACTCATGCTGGTCATAAAATTACCTTAATATATCTTACTACTTACCCTGATCGTGTTCTATCCTAACGTGCCTAAGCCCATTCAACTTGAATGTCAATGTGAAAATGTAATGATCATCATTACTATCCCGAACTATGAATGATCCATCTGGTTCATTGGATAATATTTTTTCTGCAGCTTCCACAGATATAGGACCCCAATACCAGCCATACTAAAAAAAAAAAAATTAGAACTATTAAAATTCCTGGTCTCCGGGACAAAAGATCCGTATGGGATCGGGGCGTATCCGTCGGTCCTTATACAAAATAATAATAAATAAATAAATATAAATATATAGGGACAATTCACACAGATTGAGCTAGCCCCAAAGTAAGTTCGAAACTTGTGTTATGGGATACTAACTCAACGATACTATATTTTATAACAAATACATATTATAGATAAACATCCAAGACCCGAGGCCAATCAGAAAAAGTTCTTTTTTCATCATGACCCGACCGGGATTCGAACCCGGGACCTCCTGCGTGGCGGTCTGGCATGGTAACCATTACGCCACGGAGGTCGTCAAAATAAGAAAATATCTGATTACAAACATAATGTATTTGAGTGTGGTCAAGAGACGGTACGTAATTTGAATTGAAAATAGGGCTATATCCTGTATGAGCTGTTTATGTCAACTTACATCTTTAACTTTTTGGATGGAAGTGGCGAAATCCATTACTGTATCATCATCGTTGGTCGCCCGGCGAGAAGTATGCGGCATCGGCGGCAGTGGCGGTAATGCTCGCCGAACAGCAGGGGGTGGCGAGTTCTCTTTGGCACCGCTGGTCCTCTCCACTTCATTGTTACTGTCGGCTTCAGGCGATCTTCGAAAAAGGTTGTGCCACCGAAAAAGATTACAGAAGCTCTGTCTCAAGTTTATTGTCAAAATTCTAACAGGAGACATCTTTGACTTTTGGTTTTGATTAGACGCTATTTTTTTCACAGATTTCTCACTCTTATCGACCTCTAGAATTTCTTTAGGACTATTATCTTTGTGCTTTTTATTTTTAACATTCATTCCAAAAGAATTTTTGTTGGACTTCCTGTGATTGTTATTTGTTTCGACGGACTTCGGAACTTCGTTATTTTCTTTTAGGTAAACTGTATTTGTGTCTTTTACTACGTGTCTCGTATGTATGGCTACAGTTGTCATAATTGTATTGGACTTTTTATTTACTGTGTTTCTGCATTCAGAGTCACTTGAACTGGAATAAAGTGTATGCAAATACTTTCTCATTTCACGTAGAGTCAGATGGAGTGAATCCGTGTCAGAGTCCGTCGCACTCTTTTTACAAGAGGAACTCGGGAGGCTATGTCTCTTGGTTTTGGTATCTTTATGCCTGCTTAACTCTTTTGGTTTATAGCTTTTTTCAGTCGGAACGTGACTCATTCCTATATTCTGTGGGGTGCTCTTTCCCCTCTTTTTATTATTTCTAAGAGGCTTTTTACCTTTGTTTCTCATATTACTATGACTAGGTCGAATCATATCTATGGGGACTGCATAAATGTCGCTGTCGAAAGGGACATTATACATATCAGTAATGTCAGATGTCTTCGCCGATAGTGTATCGTGTGATATAGCTTGAGTGATGAAACTGGAGTCATCAGTTTGAAATTGAGTAACCAGCGAGTTGTGACTACTGGACAGACGAGAAGACAGGGAGTTCCGCGATGAGGGCCTGTTCGTTCGACATGGGCTCAGGTGCAGCAAACGTGGACTTGCAAACCTGTGGTTTACACATTGACGACGTTCATAAAATGTTTCGGGCTTTAATTTCTTTGGGTATATGGGTGAAACATTCCTCACAGACATTTGTATTTCTATGTTTGATAACTTTGTTTTATCGGGGGATTCATTGTTGTAAACGATAGAGGGAGGCACATACACAGCCGTAAATTTATCTATAACTGGACCAGGATTATCCTGAAACAACGAAAACATTAAGATTAGTGTAAATTTAAAAAAGTCAAATATTTACAAAATTCTTCTATAATTATTACTCATTTCAAACTTTTTTTTTAAATATACACTGGGCGTCAAAAATAAGTAGTACAGTTTTAAAATTGCAATTACTCTTAAACTATAGAAGTTAGAGTTTTGAAATAAAAGTCATTTTATAGCAAATTTAACAAAGTTTTCTAAAAATAATATTTTATTTAGCATTAGTAAAGTTTTACACTGAAAATTAAGAAAAAACTAAAAAGCTAACCATTTTGAAGTAACTATCAAGAACTTAATTTTTAAGTTTTGGGCCTTGTTCCCACTTTAGTAACTTGTGTTGCCGCCTCGGGCTCTGATGACATCTTCGAGCCGGTTTGGCATGCTGAACACTAAGTTTCGGAGGCGGTGTTAGGGAATATTCACCCATTCTTCTATCAGGGCCTGTTTTAGAGCCCTGAGGGTGGCGGGGGGTGGTCTGCGTCTTCTGACTAGCCTCCCAAGCTCATCCCAAGTGTGTTCAATCGGGTTAAGATCTGGGCTTCTTGATGGCCAAGCCATCAAGCTGATGCCAACCTCCTAAATGTACTCTTGTACGAGGTGAGCGGTGTGTGGCCGGGCGTTATCATGCATTAGTATCGCTCCATCACCCATATTTACTAAATATGGCCCTGCATACTCGATAAGGATCTCTAATGCATATCTTTCACCAGTCAGACTGCCATTTTCTGTGACCACTAGCTCTGTGCGACCCTCTGAAGAGATGCCAGGCCATACGTGTACAGAGCCCCCGCCGTATTGAACTCTTTCCGAGATGCAACCTTGAATGTATCGCTCACCAGGTCGCCTGTATACTCTCCGCGTTCCATCGGAAGTGAATAAAGAAAACGAGACTCATCTGTGAACAAAACTCTTGTCCATTCTTCTTCGTCCCATTGTACGTGTTGACGGGCGTAGCGTAGTCTTGCTACTCGATGCCCTGTCTCAAGTTTGGGGCCATTTGCTGGCCTGTACGACTTCAGGTTGGCTTCAGCAAGGTCTTCTCCTCACTGTACTCTCACTAACATAGTCTCTTCGGGTCTGAAGAAGCTGTTGCTGGACCTTAACTGCATTAAGGTGACGATTTCTTAACACAGTAGAGACAATTAAGCGGTCTCTCCGGTACTAGTGCACCTGGGACTGCCATTACTTGGTCTCCTTAGATGGTTTCCAGTCTCTTAGTACCTTCGCTTTACTTGCTGGATCGTTCTTAGAGTTACACCCACCGTTCTTGCAGTATGACGCATACTGATGCCTACTTCGAGAAAAGTTATGATTCTTGCACATTCTTCTGGTGAAAGAGGCATGATTAGTGACGTTTACTCGCTGAAGACACATTTGCTTTTGAATTGCAATTGATTTATCAGAAATAAAGAAAACAATAAAAAACAAAAGTACAAGCCAACAGTTTAAAAAAGAGTGTTTTTGTTTATTAAGTTTTTTTTTCAGTCAATCTTTAAAAAATTATATTATGCATGACGTTTTTATTAAATGAAATGAAATTGTCTTTTAACTTTTTTTTATTTGAAAGGTCTAGCTTCTGTAGTTTAGGAGATATTGCAATTTTAAAACTGTACTACTTACTTTTGACGCCCAGTGTAGATTGTAATTTTGTACTACTGGCCTTTTAATTTGATACCCGATTCGAAAGTTTTTTTTGCAGCCCGTAAATTAAAGTGCATTATATTACATACACTCGTATCGTCAAGACAAAGGCTCTAAGGCCGCTTTTATATCTGCGAAATTTTGCGTGAGTTTATTGCAAAAAGCTGCGATTGCAAGACATACGGAACTGAACCAATAATCTGCTGGAGCTGTCGCGAAGTCTCAAATACGTCTAGATCTACAACTTGTAAGTATTGTCTAGCGAGCTGTCACGAGCGAGGTTGCATGCTATTTTTTGTCAATGTTCTAACATTTATCAAAACCGGTCTTATCAAAAAAATTCTTTCTAGTCTTTCTTATTTATCTATATAATAATAAGCCTTTATTTATTTAATTAATTAAATAAGCATCATCGGTAGTCGGACAAACAGAAGTGTTATTGAAAATTGTGGTGCAAAATAATTTAGTTAATCAGAGGACTCCGATGGCATATACTACAGGGCGATGAATGCCAGCTGATGATGAAGAACCTTCTGTTGAATTGTTAACTTACTTGAAATTCTGGTGGTGGGTCGATAGTAGCGAGGATTACTTTTCCGGGACCTTTTTTTACAGTGTTAAAAAAGAAATCTCCGCACATACGCTCCGACGTCTCAGTGGACTCACAAAGTGACAGTGACTGTTCATCAAAATCGCTTTCCTGCAACTGTACAAACAATACAGTTTATAATTATGAAGTCAGTTTTATTTATTGTTTTGAATGACGCTTTGCACATTGTTATCTTGTAAATAAAATTACAAACATATTTAAATATAGAAATAGCAGAATTAACGAAAGCTCAGTTTTCAAAGTCTTGCATCTATAAGAATATGTTAAAATTCAATTGCATTTCTTATACACATAATTTGTAATTAAAAAATATATTTAGCCCCTTCGTACACAAGGCGACGGAAGTCTCAGATACTCGGCGATTTTAGCATCCAACGACGAGAGTGTACGTACGAACCTCAATGGACTTGTATGGCTGTAGTTGCTTGGATACTAAAATCGCCGAGTATCGGAGACTTGCGTCGCCTTGTGTGCGAAGGAGCTTACACTATTGTTTGTATTAAGGCGTGATAATAGTGACAATCATAAAATAAAATTATATACCATCATTATAGTAATATGATAATAAAGTTGTTAAGTGTTAGTATTTATGACCTCATACTTGAAGGATAAGTTTATTTTCCCTGTATTACTTCGACTCTACATGGTATTTAGTATAATTATATAGTATGCATTTGAAAACAGATTTTCTTTCTTTAATGAACGATTTTATTACATGCTACTGAGCATGCTATAAGTATTTTCTTAGAGGCTTTAGCGTTTTGAATTGAAAACTCTTTTCCACTTGCTTTGCTTATTGCTAGTCAGTATTAATGATTGACATACTAAAAATCGTATATGTATCACCCAAAGTATAACCAGAACCATAATAAAAGATTTTAACAATTACGCAAATTTATTTCGCAATGGCATAACAACGCATACAGTACGTAGCCCTTTAATCACACCAATTTACAAAAAAAGAAAGAGACACAAGACGTGAGATTAATAGAAAATATCGTAATTAAAAAAGTAACTACATTTTGCACTAGCGCCCCGCCCCAGCTTTGCATGGGTTTTATTAGTATTTAGTAAGGAACCTTTATTTATAAAAAATAAAAAATAGCCTATGTCACTCGTAAATAAATAAATAAAAAATTTACATCACGGAGATAGAAGGTTAAAAAACAATAAAAAAATATACCCAAAAAAGTGAACTGTTCTGACTGACAATCCAGTGGTGTAGTTGGTGACTCTACATCCGGCGCTAGAGGGCGCAATTTCGATTATTGCACAGATTAATATGTTTGCTTTTAGGCTTATTAATTATTATATTTCGCTTGATGTTATGAAAATTAACATAGGCAGAACACAATTAGAAATGGGAACATGCCGTCGCTTGGAAAAATTTACTCTAGTTATGTTGTATGTTTGGATTCATGTTGTTAGGCACGTTGAGTAACAGCTTTGTTTCCATTGTTAGGACAAATATTTATCTTTTCCTGGGTCACACCCAATACCTTCATACCCAATTTCTAACCAGTTCAGCTTTTTTGTAATATAAAAAGATAAAATATAGATAGTTACTTTCGCATTTTTAGTAATAGTATTGCTTTATGTTGATTTATACATGTCTAACAATAACATATCATAACATAACATTGTAAGAATGCTAAAATAAAGTAAATAATTCATGTTTATATTAAGAGCAGCAAATGAATTGAAATTGTTAAATATGCCATTATCTTCAACAATAAAAATGTCTACCACACTTGCTTGGAAAGTATCTTCTTTTTGGAATGGTACATACAGCATTTATGAAATAGGCTAGCCTGACCGAGGAAATACCACAGTCTTACAGAGTATTGATGTGAAGTAGCAATGTCTTTTGTTCGGTGAGTAAATATACTAAATTCTTATCTATATTTATTCTATTTCCTATTATGGGTCCCTATTATCTCTATGGAGGTTACTTGTCCTGATGAACATCGAGTGTCCATATGCATTTTTGCCAACCTGTTCCATAAAAAAATTATATTTTTGTAAATATTGATATGTAATCAGATAATTTAGATGTACTTACAACACAAACTACACTCTCATTGGGAGTCGCAAGGAATCACTTTCTTCTCTTTGTGAACAATAAATTATTAAATTACTGTTTTATAAATCATAGATTTATACTATTTACAATTCGCATTTAGAAACATAAGAAAATTTCATAGAAGGGTTTTAATTTTAAAGGTAATTTGCAATCTTAAAAAAGATTGGAAAGTTACAGCTTTAGAAGGCGTCACAGCAGTAGGAACTGGATATATAATTTAAAAAAATATCCCTGAGTAGGTTGCACTTTGAAATGCATGCAGGAGAAACAGTTTTTTAATATTCTGCACAGTTTGAAATAATAAATGAAAACAATTTGCATAAGATTTCAAAAGAATAATTGAAGAATTAAAGCATGGTAATATTTGACTTCAATTCGCAAAGTAAGGCAAGTAAAATTTGTTGATATGCCTCTGCTTGGCTACAAAGATTTCGCAAACAGCTAATGAGCAGTTTCAAAACACATAGTTACAAAAATGCGCAGTAATATGTTATCATGTTAAATACATATTATAGCTACATATTTACCAAAGAATACAGCATTGTAAAACAACTAAAATCATTCGGCGATAGCATAAATATGTAAGTCATGTCATAATAACAAAAGAGATAGCATCATACTACAAACAATCCTTTGCAGGACTCAAAGATCAAAACTAAACAGTAGGTACTGTGAAACATAAGAATCACACAGACAAGAAATTTATTGAAGAAATTATACCTAGTTAAATGTAGTAGTAAACAATTAACTTACGTTTTATGTAGGTATATTATTCTTATATTACTTAATCATAAATTAAATAAACGTATGTACCTCAGATGCGACGTTATGCCATCCACTTGCGGAATCGCTAGAAAAAGATCCACTTGTAACCAGTAACCCACTATCTTCACTTAAAGGAGGCACCTCAGAGTGTGTAGAGAATGAAGGCGGTGACTCCATCACCCTCAAAATAAAATATATTTTGATGAAAACATAAAATGGATGAAAATTTCCTAAATTTTAGTAAAAAATCAAGAAAAGTAGCAAGAAATCACTACAACATTGGTTATTCTGTGTCTTTCTAAGGGTCTAATTTTACCTTTGTCTGTGTCTAGCGCAAAGAATGAATGGTGCGCATTATTTGACAAGTAAATAGACCAATCAAAACGTAGAGATCTGAAATTGTGCTGGCATTATCGAACTGATGATTGGATGAAAGTGGCCACATGATTATTTTCATTGCAGCAAAAGAAAAATGACAGCAACCCATAGACAAATTCTTTTGAATAAGGCACAGGCTACCTGCGCAAGCAGTACGCACAAGTTATTTGCTATGCTAGCCAGTGCACGCTATTCGCGCGTTAGCTCTATTGGCTCCTCTTCACAATGGGCCATGATGGGCGACTAAAGGCACGCACGATAGTGTAGAGGGCATAACGCCTCTCCCACACACACAGGTGCGATATTTACGCCCGATATTTCTTACGAGAAGAGCGTCTTAAACTTGCGATATTACCACACCTGTGTGTACGGTTTTGCGTTATACCGGCCGGAAATATCGCACCTGTGTGTTTATAGGAACGCTTACCGCAATATCGCAGGAACACAGCGTTTACCGGCCGGTAGATCACATGCGATATGCGATCTACTTCCATTGCTGCGTTATTACCGCAGCAGTGTGTTTACTCCAAGGCCATCCTATACAAAATGTGTTGTAGGTTTTATGGAATTGTATTTTGTAATGTTACTGGCCGGTTGTAAAATGTTGAGATGAGGAAAGATTTAAAATTGGAGTTGTTTTGAAATTGAACTGTATGATGGTGTCTAATTTTAATGTCAGTCTGTTTTGTGATATCCTATAGATAAAGTTTACGTTTTAGAAAATATGTATTTATAGAGGAATCAATTATGTTTTAATATGTAACTTGTTTAGGAAATGATAAACTATTAGTAATGGGGAACTAAATTGTTTGGAAATGTTTAAAAGTGAAATGTAAAATGAATATATAATTACTATGTGAAGATGTGTTTCTATTCCAACATTCACCCACAATAACAAAATGTACTGAAAACAGATATCGCATGCGGTGTTATTGGCCGGAAATATCGCACCTGGTGGGGTAGACTCTACCCCCTCTACCCGGTAGAGGCTTAAATGTCTGTGATCGGCCATCTTCACGTATGATCGTGCGGAATCGACGTTGTGTCGGTACATCAAAGGAATGATGGCCCATGCATGATTGCGTTTAAATTAGAAGGTTACTAAAAGCTGGGAAAGGCCAGAAATGAATAGTTTAGCTTACCTCGCTACCAAGTCAACTTTCTTTTTCTGTTGCGAGGCACCCCTTCTTTTCAATTCTCTTTTTAAATCTGCATTTTCTCCAGTTAAAATACATGTCGAATAACTAATTTTTAACAAAAAAAATGGGACTAATAGGAAAAAAAACGCTATAAAAACACAATGTAATCACACGAACGCTTTTGACGTTTGTCTGAATAAAACAAATTCACAGCGACCTCTACCGGAATAGTTTCCAGTTTTCTTTCCCATGCACGATTGTGTAGAGAGTTGCCCGATCATGGTGGCGATTATGGACGATCATTTGATGAGCCATCATGGCCCATTGTGAAGAGGAGCCATAAGAGTTAAGTCACGTCAAAATGTCTCAACTGTATACAATTCTGTCTACGGTCTTAACGAACGAAACATTGTAAAATCATTTGTTAAAATGTAATTTTACCAGAATTATTAAATATTCTGTTAAATATTATGCTGCGTCGCGCTTGCGCACGTCTGAACCTGCTCAAGCAAGTAACAAGCGCGAGTGCGAACTGCGAGTGCTCCGCAGAGCACGCGGATTAATTGTGCGGGTGGGTGGCTCGCTTTGGTACATATGCTCGAGTCACTAGACGCACTTTTTTGAACGGTAATTTAACGAAGCCTAAAACCCGCGCAAGTGCCTCAACATGAGCAAGCTACTAGCACTGTGTAGCACCCTTAAGGGCCTTCTAGACGGGCCATATTTTAACGAAAATGGGTAGAGCTGCAATAGTGTGGCTGATAGGATAAGCCAGCATTTTCGGCTAGACATGCATGCCATACTCGGCAATATTTTTAGTATGGCCGGGATATATTGCGACATATTTTTTGTGTAGCCGATGATTGTTTAGTGTCCCTCCCAGCCATATGGCCTGAACGATCGCTTTGCAATCAAAAATACTGAAATATTTCTCAGTCATTATTATTGTTGTCTCGCTTTACGGCCTAAGTGCGTCTCTTTTTCATGCTCCGTAAAGCTTGCCGCGATTCTTTCAAGTAGTATAGCTATGTTCGTGTTTGTTTAAATATATGTAGCCCGTGTAAAGACGTGTTGCTGAGCTATATACTGTTGCAGAAATATTGCCTGGAAATACATTTTACATCCATATGCTGCATTAAAATGTTTTTTGTATTTTCGGAATATTGTCGGCAATGTTGTAGCCACATATTTCATTAGAAGTAGGTATAGCCCTTCTAAGCCCCTTTAAGTTAGTCCACCGAAAGTTCTCTAGTCGAGTTGATAGCACAAGCACATAGCTTGCTTACAGCCAAAAGCCATGGAAGTAATAAGTAGTTGTATGTACGTAGTACTAAAGTCAGAAACACACTACCGTGTCGGGGCGTGTCGTGTCGCGCCAAAAGCATATCGCGTTCATACATTTTATATGGTTAGGAGCACATTTGTAGGGCGTGTCGTGTCGTGACTCGCTCTGTCGCTGTCGTGGCGCGGTCTGCTGGCCGCCGATTGCGCCACGGCGGTGGTGGGGTTATGACGCGACACGACACGCCCTGCAAATGTGTTTCTATACCCGCGCGCGGCTCGTGGCGCGAACAAGTAGACGTTTTTTTTTTAATTTGTTTTTGCAGCGTGATAATGAGTTACTAGGTACTAGATTCCTGATAAAATACTTAAATATTTTTTTTTGTAAATAAATACCATTATACATTATAGAAAACATCCAGACAAAGGCAAACACTGCGAGCTTCTGTTCAGAAATGAAAGAAATAAACGTCTGGCGTTCATTTCTGAACAGAAGCGCGCCCCAACACGACATGTAATGGCGGAAACACACTACCGTGTCGGGGCCTGTCGTGTCGCGCCAGAAGCATATCGCGTTCATACATTTTATATGGTTAGGAGCACATTTGTAGGGCGTGTCGTGTCGTGACTCGCTCTGTCGTGGCGCGGACTGCTGGCCGCCGATTGCGCCACGGCGGTGGTGGGGGTTATGACGCGACACGACACGCCCTGCAAATGTGTTTCTATACCCGCGCGCGGCTCGTGGCGCGAACAAGTGGACGCTTTTTTTTAAAATTTATTTTTGCAGCGTGATAATGAGTTACTAGGTACTAGATTCCTGATAAATATACTTAAATACTTTTTTTGTAAATAAATACCATTGTACATTATAGAAAACACCCAGACAAAGGCAAACACTGCGAGCTTCTGTTCAGAAATGAAAGAAATAAACGTCTGGTGTTTATTTCGTTCATTTCTGAACAGAAGCGCGCCCCGACACGACACGTAAGTGTGCACACCCACCGTCACGACAGAGCGCGACACGACAGGCCCCGACACGGTAGTGTGTTTCCGCCATAAGTGTGCACGTGCACACCCATCGTCACGACAGAGCGCGACACGACACGCCCCGACACGGTACGGTAGTGTGTTTCCGCCATTATTACTTCCATGCCAATAGCACATCTTTTGACATATACTATGTCAATTTACTTTACTCTTTGGTTTAGTGTACAGACAAGACAGCCTGACAGCGTAGCGTACAGTGTACAAAACCAATGCTCAACTGATAGTATTGCATGCATTTTCGATTCACTAATAAAGTTGTTAAAACTTGACTTCTAATATTATGAGTAAGGCTAAGTGACGCAGGAAATTAATCTTGTGATTTTTTTACCATTACCTATCTCATTAGTTTTAATAAATTCACATGTTACATGTAGTAAATAAAGTCAAATTCGTAATTAATGTAGCGCTCTAAAAAATATTTGGTTGGTTTGCAAAGTGCAAGTGCCAAGCATTAGATTCAACCACCTCCATCTCCACCAGGTTGACTTTTAAAACATCTTTTAGAATATAATGCCCGTTGGATTTGATTTGAGATTATATCTTGTATAATCTTGTATAATATTTTATGTATTTCTCAATAACTACAGCAATAATGTATTATAGCTCATAATAGTATATTTTTATGAACAACAATTAAAGTGAAACTGTCCTAACAAGTTTCCTAAAGTTTATTAAATTTATATGAGCGAAATTTTAAATCATACTCATGGAAATGGCTGAAACACAAGTGGCAAATATAGTTAATGATATTCTGGTAAGTCCAATTAAATTCTTTTACTAATTAAAATATAAATTACAACATCACACCTGTAATTTGCAAGAAGCAGAGTACAAAGAACAGTGAGCTACTACATGGGTTACAGTGCATTGACAAAAATTGTGGTGTATAGTATGATAAATTTGGTTTTGCAGAGAGTGGAGGCGGTAGAGGAAGCATTTAGTTGCTTCTTAGTGCATAAACCTGACCAAGAAAATGAAAGGCTTGCAATTTATCAAAAAAAGTTGTGTGCTGTTATGACTACATTGAGCGCTGATATGCAGGAGTCCGCCATCCGTCAGTATCTGACCCTGACAGCAATTATGACCAACAGATATAAAATGAAACAGCTATTGACTCTACTAGAAAATTTAGTTAATACTAATATTTTACAAGCAAGGTAAGTTTGCACAATGAGTGTATTTCTTTTCCTGAAAACCATCTAAGTACTAAAAGAAGTTCTACTGTCTTTTTTTCGGGTTAGCGAGTTAATTTTCCACAGAACATTAAACATGATACAAGTGGTACTCTCTTCCTTCATTTATTTAATGTTGTGTGCTGATTTGAATAAGGGTCAAGTAGGCTGCAGTGAATGGTTTTGGGATGTAGTATGAATGATTTTGGGTAGTGCTAGAATTAGTTTTCCAGCTCCCATCAAACTCTGTAACTTTTATCTTTTTTTATATTCTTTTCTTATTTTTTTTATATATATATTTCTTGTGGCTGAGTTGATGATGGTGATATCTTTTAAGCTCATGCTAGTTTCTCTTTCCCATTAAATGGAACCCAGCAGTTTTTATTACAATCAATTATTTTCTGTATTTATAACAATAATATTTTTTATAGAATGTTATGTGATTGCATCTTGACTAATGAAAAATTAGCATATCAGAATGCTGATTACTGGATAGAATGCTTCAGTTTGGTCAGGAGAGTTATTGGTGGTGTGGACTACAAAGGAGTAAGGGAGATAATGAAGGTGAGAATTAACTGCAATATTAATTTTTCACATTCACAAACTTGTGTAGACTATTCTGTTATGAAATAATTTTTATGTATTTTATAAACAATCTTCCTCCTAGCATTATATTGTGTTTCATTAGGTTTGGAGAGGTCCTCTATCTTAGTATATGAACCATCGATCCGACTTTCATAATCCGTAAAGCAAACCAGACCTATTTTAGGTTAGGTCATATGTCTTTTATTGGTTGTTGCCTGTCACAAACTTAAGCTGAATCTATGTAGTAGTAGGTTATTCCTTTTCCTTAAAGTAATAAGTTAAAAGTAGTAGGATGTGCCTTAGAGATAAGGTAAAATAGGTTGAAGACAGTTAGAAAGCTGATTTATTTTTCACTGGGCTATCACCACTCATTTCATGTTATGGTCAGGTCATGATGAAAAACGAACTTTTTCTGATTGGCCTCAGGTTTTGGATGTTTATTTATTTATTAAAGAAGATTAACAGCATCTCATACAAAAAACTAGAAACTGAAAGCTAATTACAAATCTTCGTAAGTAAATTAATTGTAGACATAAGATGTTTATCCTCGAAAAAACAGAATATAGTAAATTAAGTGAGGGAACAAATAAGAAAACAAACTAATTAAGTATAATAAATTAATAAACACCTTAACAAAGTGTCAAAAGCGACTGATCATTAGGTTATTCAGTACTTATATAAAGACAAAATCTCAGCGCATGAAGAAGAACTTAGCGACATGACGTTTTATCACCGAAATACTGGTTGAAAACAGATCAAAATGACATTCTATGATAAATCTATTGAATGTGGCACAGCCGCGACAGACGAAGGCGTTATGCCTGTAGTTGGTCGTAGCTGAAGGGACAAACAGCACTGGGCGCAACCGAAGGCCCAACGTATTAGTTCTAAATGATATCATGCTTAGAAGCTCCGCATAATCAACATTACCATTGACAATGTTCACCACATAACAGGCATATGATCTCTCGTCTTATGTGAAGAGGCAAAAAATGAAATTTCTTACAGCGTAAGTAAGATATTTTGTTTGAATTTAATGTCAAGATATCTTAGGAATCTCCTTTGCACGTTTTCAATACGTGTTATATAAATTTGGTATTGTGGGTTCCACACATAATATACATGTATATATTTGTTATAAAATATAGTATCGTTTAAAATATGGTAAGTTTCGAACTTTAGGGCTAGCTCAATCTGTGTGATTTGTCCGTATAATATATTTACACTTTAATTCACAACTTTGCAGGGTTGCAGAGAAAAAGCTCACACTCTACCGGTGCGGTTGAATTCAAGCACAATGCCACAGCTAAAAGCATTGTACAGTGTGATCGAATACATCTTCGATCGAAATGCTTCACTCTTACCAGCTTACTTTATTGTCACTGAAATTCAAAAAGATTATCCAGACAATAACCACTGGCCACATTGGCAATTAGCCAAGTTGTTAACTAGCTTCATAGAAAGTTTTAAGCCTTGTGCACAAATGGTGTCTATCATCGGCCATTCCCACATGCTGCCTGTAGTTGAATTTTCAGGGTATGCTGATCATCTTATCAACCCATGGAGATTAGATCCAACAACTTTAAAATTTTCTCTAAAGGGTAATTTACCGTATGATGATGAACTCTTAAAACCTCAAATTGCATTGTTGAGGCATGTCCTGCAACAGCCATACTCTAGAGATATGATGTGCTCCATGTTGGGTTTGCAAAAGCAACACAAACAACGTTGCATAGCCTTGGAAGATCAGTTGGTGGAGCTAATGATATTACCAATGGAAAGAAGTGAACAAGAAAATGAGGAAGATGAAATGTCTTCAACACATTGGTGCTGGCTCCATTTGTCATCGCAGGTCATTTATCTAATTTTAATTGGATTTGCATCGTTCCCTAATATTGTGATGGGGCTCCACAACAAGTTAATAGGGCATGATATGAAAAAAGGCCGTGATCATCTCATGTGGGTCCTTCTTCAATTTATATCTGGGAGTATTCAACGAAATCCACTGTCAAATTTTTTGCCAATTATAAAATTGCATGAACTACTATATCCAGAAAAGGAGCCATTACCTGTACCGGACTGTGCTAAAGCACATTGCACACATCAGATGGCAGTTGTGTGTATCTGGATGCACTTATTGAAAAAAGCTGAAACAGAGCACAAAACTATGACAATGCCACAGAACTTAAAGGTTCAATACGAGTGAGTTTGAATAATATTATTATTTTATCATTTTATTCTTCTTGTAATATTGATACTAATTAACATATCTTTACAGGTTTTTACAGCATTTGATGACATCAAATAATACTCCCACTTTAGTTGGATCGGATTTCCGCATAGCATTACTTTGCAATGCATACTCAACAAATCAAGATTACTATGCCAGGCCCATGGGCATTATTATTGAGACATTATTCGGTAATCAAAGTAAAACCCTGCCAAATGGGAATCCTACAACTCCATTGCCGACTGTACCACTGTCTATGTGCATACTGGACAGCTTGACGCTGCACTGCAAAATGTCTCTGATACACTCAATAGTAACGCATGTAGCTAAACTTGCACAAAATAAAACCAATATGCCCGGTAGCACCATGATGGCGCCAGCTCTCGTAGAAACCTACAGTCGACTACTTGTGTATACTGAGATAGAATCATTGGGAATCAAAGGATTTATAAGTGAGTGGTATAGTGGTATATTTCAACACATATTCATATTTTGCTTTATTTTTTCTTTCTTTTCACCTAGGTATTATATTTGTTTTTCTTTTACAGACCAGTTACTGCCAACTGTGTTTAAATCACATGCATGGGGTATTCTGCACAACTTACTGGATATGTTTTCATACCGCATCCATCATATTCAACCACACTACAGAGTGACACTTCTGTCAAACATTCACTCTCTTTCGGCTTATCCACAAGCAAACCAAACTCAATTGCAACTTTGGTGAGTATGAAGACTGCTACACCTTTTTTATTGTCTGGCTAAGGTTTCCAATAACAACCCTTGTACGAATCGTCCGACTTTAATGTAAATGTTCTAAACTTCTGATTGCCGTTTGTGCAACATGTCTAATAGAGACTACATCAGTACATTTTTGTTCTACATAAAGCATCTCGACGCAGCATATGCCGTCAAGCTGTATGCAGCGCATCGTCTGTAAGAATGTCTAATACTACCTAATAATATTCTAAATAACTGGGTGTAGACCTTTGATTAAAATGAAATTAAACAGTGCGAGGAGTATTTGTTTTGCTCCGTTCAGCAGCGACCGCAGGTGCAACGTAGTTTCAATAATTAAATTACTTAATTTTTTGTTCCAGTTTTGAAAGTACAGCACTTCGTTTGATTACTAGTTTGGGCAGTTCTGGGGTCTCTGGTCAGCTTCAAATGTCCAGGGTAGTCTCGGAGCCTAAATCTCTGGTCTCTTCGGAGAGTGAGGAGCTTAACAGAGTGTTGGTGCTCACTTTAGCACGTGGAATTTATATGGCAGGCGCAGGTAATGGACAAAAAACCGAATAAGACGATTTGATTTCCTTCTGTTGCAATTCAAAGTGAAACCGTTTATTCAGAGAGTAGACCGTTATACCGTTTCTCTAGTCAAAGTCTACATACAATTATAATGATTTGTATACTATTTCGGAAACAAAAGAAAAATTACCATTGATAAAAGAAAGAATTTGTCAAACGAAAATCAGTTACAGCTTTTTTGTCATTTGACTTCTATAAGCCACAGTACATACAAGAATAAATGATTGTAATTACTCTACTCTATAGTATTGTTGTATGTGCTCTTTGACTAAAGAAAATGCCTGTAAAGACTCTATTTAAAGGTTTAGAATTTTTATCTAATATTGTAGTTGTGTTTTGGTTTTGACGTGAATAAGTAGTGATATAAAATATTCTGTGTACAGGCAGCGACGGTGCCGCTGTCAAGGAGCTCCTGACTACTATTATGACGAATACACCACACATGTGGTCCCAGCACACCTTGCAATGTTTCCCGCCGGTGCTCGTCGAGTTTTTCTCACAGGTAATTTAATATACTAATCATATTAAATTAATTTAAAATTTGCTCCTTACGTTACGATGAAAGGGCCAGTTTCACCAGTTCCGAATATGTTATAAGAAAACGTACAAATGTATATTTTAAACTTTCGCGTTTTGAACACATTATTATTTACTAAAAGATTAATGATGGCAGAGGCAACTCTGTCGAAACGTCGGGTGAAAAAACAAGTTTAAGTGCGCGTCCAAGCCCCGTTTTTAGTTAATAATAAAACGTACAAATGTCAGAATATACAACGGGCGAGTCTTTTCGAGTCGCCTATTGTGAGAGAATTTGTGACTTCGGCATAATTTGAAAAGCGTGTTCATGAGCGCGTTATATGGTTGATCTTACAAAATAAACGTATTCATTTATTATAGAATCCAGCACCAAAAGAAAACAAGCAGTTACTGAAGAAATCAGTAGATGAAGAGTATCGCAAATGGACCTCGATGGCGAATGACAACGATATCATATCACACTTTTCGGTGCCTGGCACGCCGCTCTTCCTATGTTTGTTGTGGAAGATGATCTTCGAAACGAATAGGATCAACCCTATTGCTTTCAAGTGAGTTTTTTTTAAAATCCGTGATAACCTCTGTTGGATTTTTAGATTTCATACTAGTGTGTGCTATGCATGCAAATATTTGTTTACAGTCTTTTCTTGGACGATGTTTCCTTATATAAAGCTAGGATATTTCACTGTATACATACAGTGAAAAAATGTTTTTTTTGCACTGTACAAACTATGTGGTCCTTAGTGAACTCATGTCAATTTGAAACAGAAATTATATCACCTAATGAATGTGGGATTTAAACCGTAAATGTCCCTATGATTGATATACAGCCAGTTTTTGAAACACTTTTTTAAGTTTAATGACATAAATTATATTAAAGAGTTAATTAGGAGATAGCTTGAGACTTAATGTGGAATTGAAATTGAAATAGGTTTTAGAAACTGGCAAATAGTCTAATATGACCTAATATGACTTAACGGTTCATAAGATAACAAATGCATAGCTTATACTCGGTTCAGTCCATCAGATGCGTTAATTGGTGCAGTATTAAGCAATATATTTTATATTACACCTGCGCAGAAAGGGACCCATTTCCTTATTCAAAAGTAGCGAGAAAGTACGCGATTTCTTCCCTAGAATATGCAGGAGCAGTACAATGTACTATTGGCGATCAAAACAATGTCACGGACGTAGGTCCCTCGATTGCGGCGGGTGTCATTCTGAGTTTCGACAATTAGTTACTACTGGGATACGCCATTCAGACTCTGTCGGAATAATGAAATGTCGAAAATTTACGAAAAAATTTGTGTTGGTTATTTTTTTTTGTAATTCCATGTCATATTTTTTAGAATCCTTGAACGTATCGGCGCGAGAGCTTTATCAGCGCACCTTCGCAAATTCTGCGACTATCTAGTGTTCGAGGTGACCAACCCCGCCGGCGGACACATCAACAAGTGCGTCGATGCAATTAACGACATCATATGGAAGTACAACATCGTCACCATTGACAGACTCGTATTATGTTTGGTAAGGTTTTTATCTTATCTATACATATAATAAAACTGTAAAAGGGCCACGGGGAACGAGGGCTGATGAAATAAGTGCGTGTTTCAAGCGTTCGACACTTTGGCCACACATCACAAAACTGCGGCTTACAATTAACACGAGGGTGCGCAGAGGAGAAAGTCAAAATGCACAAGAATTTTCCGATTTGCTTTTAAAAATTGGTGACAGTTCCTATCCCAAAGAAGGACTGATCAGATTGCGAAACTAATTGTGCCAGGTAGTAACTTCACTTGAGCAACTAATTTCATCGGTGTATGACGATCCAGCTAAGGCCAATCCAACTCAGGCGGACTCTTTCCTTTGTGAGCGTGCAATTTTGTCACCGCAACCAAGAAGTCACTAAAATAAATAATATTGTTATGGAACGTGTTGAAGGTCACAAGTAGAATACACACCAATTAACAATGTTGTCGACAGAGATGAAGCAACAACTTACCCTGCTGAGTTTTTAAATTCTTTGTCTGCATCTGGTCTTCCGGCACATATTATTAAATTAACTGCTTACTGGTGTGCCCATAAAGTAAGCAGTGCACAAAGCCTGTTTATACACGCCAATACACTGAAAACCTCTAACATAGTTTACGAAGGAATTTTATATGTAACATGTTTATAGAGTAGTGTGTACAATATACAATTTCGGTACTTCTCTATCTATCTATCTATCTTATAGCATGTAGTCGTGTGGTCCACGCGAACAAAGTCGCGGGCACAGCTAGTAAGGAATATGACTGGCATGCGTTAGATAATTCTATACTAGTCACCAACACGGCTGGCTCACGCAGACGTAAAAGGAAGTTCGAAACTTATACTTATTACTCCGGAAATTTTAAATTGTTTTATAAACTATGAGTCCAAATGCCGAGTTGGCCGAATGAGGCCAAAATTCAAAATGTTCATTTGCAACAAAAATGAGAAAGTTCTTAATTTTGCTACAAAAAAAATGGTAATGGCTAACGTGAGTGGGAAATAAACAAATCTTAAAAGATAAAAATTAATATGAAAAGATATATTAAAAAGATTGTATAATTGTATATTGTTGCCAATGTTGACAAGTTTGACATAAATAATTCAATTGTGTTACAGGTCCTACGACCAAACCCAGATGCCAACGAGAGCCAAGTTTGCCTTTACATCATCCAACTGCTGCTGCTGAAGGGTTCTGAGCTCAGAAACAGGGCGCAGGACTTCGTCAAGGAAAACTCCCCTGAACACTGGAAACAAAACAATTGGTATTCACTTGATTACTCATACAGATATTTAATTTCACGAAGAATGTTGTAAAGTGTGCACATTCACAATGTTCCGAGGTTACGCACACTAAAACAATGTGCATGTGAACGTAACAACATTCATAGCTGAGCGCTCTTCGTGAAATGGAATATCTATATTTATAAGAACTTGATGTTTAAAAATATATATGTTTTATAATATGGCAAAAGTAGATATTGGAAATGATAAGTCGGGTCATAATAAAATACGTTGGTGCTGTTAGGAAATAATAATTTGATATGAAAAAATCTATCATTTGATGAAATATGCATATTTAATTATTTACACAGTGACGATATACTTCTTCTACAGGTATGACAAACATTTGGCTTTCCATCGAAAGTATCCTGAGAAATTTGCCCCTGAAGAAGCGAGCAGCGCATACGGTGGGCCTATCCCTGTGTATTTGAGCAATGTCTGTCTCAGATTTATACCCGTTTTGGATATCGTAGTGCACAGACATCTAGAAATACCACAGGTCAGCAAGAACTTGGAACAGTTGCTGGAACATTTGGGTTACCTCTACAAATTCCATGGTAAGTTCAGAAATTGTTTGTGTGAAAAAATCTTGTGTTTCAGATATTAAATTATATCGTACAATCTATCTCTTCTCTATTATATAAAAACTAGCTTTTCCCCGCGGCTTCGCTCGCGTTAATTTTATGACTGTATAGATCTCGTTTGACAACAAAACTACCCATAGCGCGACTTGTGGCGCCATCTGTTGGTCGATACAGCGCCCTCTATACTAGAAAAAATATTTTCCCATTGGAACGACATACTTTCACGGGATAAAAAGTAGCCTATGTTAGGCTCTGTACCTCTAACAATATGTATGCAAATTTTCATAATGATCGGCTGCTCAGTCAAGCCGTGAAGGAATAACAAACAAACAAACTCACTTTCTCATATATAATACTAGCGAAACCCGCGCAACTTCGTTTGCGTGTATCCCGCTTTCCCGTGGGAATTTTGGAATGTATTATACTTAAAAACCTTCCTCTTGAATCACTCTATCTATTAAAAAAAAACGCATCATAATCCGTTGCGTAGTTTCAAAGATTTAAGCATACAAAGGGACATAGGGACAGAGAAAGCGACTTTGTTTTATACTATGTAGTGATAAGTAAGGATGAATCGCTAAATGTGTTGCTAAGCGCAAATCTCGAGAACAGCTGAACCAATTTCGTTAATTCTTTTTTTAGAATATTCCTTGAAGTACCAGGATGGTTCTTACGGAGAGAAAAATTAAAAAATTGCCACGGGAAAGCGGGATACACGCAAACGAAGTTGCGCGGGGTTCGCTAGTTATATATAAAATAGAATATCTGTAGCTTGATTTAGAAATTGTTTTTTAAAGTGAAGATAACAAATAATTTTATTTAGAAAACCTGAGGTCAGCCCGGTGGCACTTTGATAGTGTATCTTCATTACCAGATAAACATTAATGTGATCATGAGATTTGTGTTTGTCTTAAATCTGTATGTTTTCTACTTATTATAAGTATATACATATATTATTCACACTAATATGTCTGTAGTAGTCTGGTATCCATAATACGAGCAGGCTAAGCACACTTTTGGATCCGGTTGTGGCACTGTGTGAATGGTGTAAAATTTATTTAATAATTAAATATCCAATAACATCCAGTTCTCTTTACTCGTAAAAAGAAGGATGAAAAGATTTCGGTGGAATATACGGAATACATAAAATAACTTGTTTAGAATTACACATGTAATGTATATCAAACATAATTCCAGATCGTCCAGTTACATTCTTGTACAACACTCTTCATTACTATGAGGCAAAACTCCGTGACAAGCCTCTGTTGAAGAGGAAACTTGTCAATGCTGTGCTGGGTTCCCTGAAGGATGTCAGGCCACAGGGCTGGGCCACCACCGAGGCCTTCCAAGGGTACCTGGCCAAGAGTGATGCAGATGCAACAGGCTGGACACCGGACCTCAACTACTACTTAAGTCTTGTGAACCGAATGGTGGACAGTATCCTTTACTTAATTTTATATTTATGAATAGTGTAAAAATATAACTGTCAAACGGATTTTTAAAGTTGGTTGGTGTCGGTCTAAAAATACTGACACTATACTAGTCGCCGGCAAGGCTGACTTGCGCTGACGTTTAACGAAGTTCGAAACTGACAGTTATTACTTAGTGCATAACGATGCGCAACGTGCCGCCGTCTAAAGAAAGCGGCCGACCATCAGACCGGGTCTGAAATTTGCCCTACGTACGCGGCTAAGTTAAAATACTTAATTTTAAACACCACGTTATGGATAAAGATTTAATTTCACAATTAAATCTTCATAACGATACGATCGCGACATCTGAGTTAGATAAGCTTGTTGCGGATTATAAGCTTGATTTCGTTCTCGAGCAATACCAGCGGGCTCATTTAAATAGTAAATTTGTACAGATTAATAATAAAGCACGCGCCGATATCCATGTGCCAAAGAGCGATTTAACCGTAACCGCAATTACAAACTTGAAGTCCATTCACTGTGCGGTCGCCGAACAATATAATTATAATGTCAAATTGCTATTTAAAAATCTCTTCTAAACTATAAAAACTTTTTTAAATTAAATACTCTTTAATTTTATGAGCAAAAGATTTTCTATTTATTTCCATCGTTAAATGACTTGGAATTTTATTATAAATGCCATACATAATGCGCTTGTACTATAGTGTTTTAATACTCTTTAATTTTATGAGCAAAAGATTTTCTATTTATTTCCATCGTTAAATGACTTGGAATTTTATTATAAATGCCATACATAATGCGCTTGTACTATAGTGTTTTAATACTCTTTAATTTTATGAGCAAAAGATTTTCTATTTATTTCCATCGTTAAATGACTTGGAATTTTATTATAAATGCCATACATAATGCGCTTGTACTATAGTGTTTTAATACTCTTTAATTTTATGAGCAAAAGATTTTCTATTTATTTCCATCGTTAAATGACTTGGAATTTTATTATAAATGCCATACATAATGCGCTTGTACTATAGTGTTTTAATACTCTTTAATTTTATGAGCAAAAGATTTTCTATTTATTTCCATCGTTAAATGACTTGGAATTTTATTATAAATGCCATACATAATGCGCTTGTACTATAGTGTTTTAATACTCTTTAATTTTATGAGCAAAAGATTTTCTATTTATTTCCATCGTTAAATGACTTGGAATTTTATTATAAATGCCATACATAATGCGCTTGTACTATAGTGTTTTAATACTCTTTAATTTTATGAGCAAAAGATTTTCTATTTATTTCCATCGTTAAATGACTTGGAATTTTATTATAAATGCCATACATAATGCGCTTGTACTATAGTGTTTTAATACTCTTTAATTTTATGAGCAAAAGATTTTCTATTTATTTCCATCGTTAAATGACTTGGAATTTTATTATAAATGCCATACATAATGCGCTTGTACTATAGTGTTTTAATACTCTTTAATTTTATGAGCAAAAGATTTTCTATTTATTTCCATCGTTAAATGACTTGGAATTTTATTATAAATGCCATACATAATGCGCTTGTACTATAGTGTTTTAATACTCTTTAATTTTATGAGCAAAAGATTTTCTATTTATTTCCATCGTTAAATGACTTGGAATTTTATTATAAATGCCATACATAATGCGCTTGTACTATAGTGTTTTAATACTCTTTAATTTTATGAGCAAAAGATTTTCTATTTATTTCCATCGTTAAATGACTTGGAATTTTATTATAAATGCCATACATAATGCGCTTGTACTATAGTGTTTTAATACTCTTTAATTTTATGAGCAAAAGATTTTCTATTTATTTCCATCTTTAAATGACTTGGAATTTTATTATAAATTTTAATGGCCAAACATAATGCGCTTGTACTATAGTGTTTTGATCTGCTGGGTGGTAGGTTGAGTCTGTCCTTTCTTCGCGTATGTAAGTTCTTGTCTAAGTCTTATAGAATTGTCAGCGCGGAGGCACTTTCTGTGCTGGCTGGCGTAATACCCGTCGATTTGGAGATACAGCGTCGCGCGTCGATGTAGTCAAAAGAAATTACCCCCGCGTTCTACGACACGTGATCGTGACAAAATAAATAGTCTATTTAACCCGTTACATGATGTATTAAAGATTCTTCTATCGGAATGGCAGGAAAGGTGGGAGTCCTCCGTAAAAGGCCGTCATCTGTATCTGTTCTTTCCCTCGGTGAGAGACAGATTAAAGAAAACCTGGCTAGTCGACCACCAAGTAGCTCAATTTTTAACGGGACACGGTAACTTTAAGGCCAAGTTATTTTCTTTCAAGGTTGTTCCCTCTCCTTTATATGAGTGTTCTACCACGAATAACAGAGTAGAACAAACGGCTCATCACGTTCTGTGGAAGTGTGATCTTTGGCATGACGAACGCGTATTCATGATTCCTTATACGTAACCTCGGGCGTAGTTTATTATTCTGATCTCGTAGCGAGCAGAGAGAATTATCAGGCATTTAGAAGGTTTTGCAATGTATATTATTGGAATCAAAATAGTAAACAACAGCTCATAGCATTAGGTCCCAATAGTAATGTAACAATAGACCGTGGTGCTCGGCAATCGAGCCTCACTTGATTTGCCATCTCTCTAGGGTATAATGCCTTTTGCTTCAAATTGCTGTCTCTCACGTACTTGTTAAGGAGGGAAGTCCTTTCAATACTTCCTACTCCGACTATCTTCTTTCTGATTAAATTCGTTGTGAGTTCCAAGACAGCTGTAGTTTCTCCCCCGGGACGTCAATAAGCTTCATCGCTTATTGTCAATCTGAGGTCGCTGTTCCTGATTTTGGCCACAGGAGACACATCGGTGCGAATGTGTGGTGGGCTTGTCCCGAATAGGGCATAACCAAACTGATTTTCAATTGTTGTGAGTCGCGTTGTTGGCGCGTACTATAGATAGTAATTTTACTAATTATATTATAAAGCTGAAGAGTTTGTTTGAATGGTTTAAATTGACTAATTCTTTAGTGGTGGATAGCCCGAATTGTCGAGGAAAGCTTACAATAACATCACGCTATGCAGCTTGGGTCAGTTTGTTATTACATATGACATTTTATTAATCTTAAAAAAGAATAATTTTCATAACAAATGTTTTAGCTATGACAGGCAACTCTCACTTCCCAAATACAGATTGGCGTTTCAACGAGTATCCAAATCCGTCAGCGCATTCTCTCTACGTCACGTGCGTTGAGCTCATGTCGCTACCACTGGCGCCCAACTTTGTGGCCAACAGCCTGCTCGATGTCGTCACTAAGGGATTCGTAGTCATTCCAGCAATGAAAATCCAACTTTGGATCAATGCAATTGGTCTTATTATGGCTGCTCTCCCTGATCCATATTGGACAATTTTACACGAACGTATACTGGAATTGATAATGCATAATGACATGATAGAATGGACATATCCGTACACACCGTTCCAGCTATTTAATTTGACGACTACAAATGAGTCAATGTTGGAGAACAAGTACAGTTTGACGCTGGCGTTGGCTCACGCTGTGTGGTATCACGCGGGAGCGGGACAGATTATGCAAGTCCCACAGTAAGTTCACATTTTTAACTCCAATTTCAATAAGCTAAATTAACGGTAAAGGAAGCTAAGATTTTTCGAAATTATAATTTAAATGAGAAATAATGTGGAATAAAACATACTATTGTAATGTTTTACAGGTTCGTGAAAGACAAGCTGTCACCGGAGATTCGAACAGAAACTCAGTTGATCTTTCTGTGCCACTTGGTGGGTCCATTTCTGCAACGATTTAACTCGGACATGTCTCGAGCAGTAATGGACATTACTATCACGCTATACGAGCTGCTAGCACACATTGACAAGGCGCAGACACATCTGCAGTACATCGATCCTATATGTGATTTACTGTATCCTTTGAAATTTATGTTTCTGTTGCAACTAGTTAGTCTAGGTAATACGCATAACGCAAAGAAGAATAAATTATCTGTACTATTATTAGTACAGATAATTATTCTGCTTCCCGCAATTAGTATCAACTGCGGGTAGCTGGTGTCAGCGTTTCCGAATCACCTAACGGCCACTCACTTGAATAGATGACTGTTACCTATCGACAACAGACGAGACCCACAGCTTAACGTGCCCTCCGACCCTTGCTCGCTGTATACCTATAACGCAGTGTACCTAATTATGCGCGTTATGCCTAGACCAAACGAGATGTGGGCGTATTGTGACTTAGGTCAATAGGCTTGTGTCAACTAACAATGAAATCAATGGATGAATGTTTCTAGACGTAAATTGTAATATTTAAACAGGGAAAACCGAAATAATTCCACATAAAAATTAATGATTATTGTTATTTTTACAAATTAAAATCAAATAAATACCCCCCCTGGCTCCTTCGCTGTGAACGCCAAACAGAACGTATTACGTCACATAGTGGTTGACCGGAACACGTATGAATAATTTATTCGGAGTTTTTATACTTGTATTTATACACTGGGGCACTATACAGTTTTTAAAATACGAGATTTCCATTTTTATTTCAACAAAACAAACTTTTGCCGTAAGTGAACACAATCGTTTGCCACTATGTGACGTCATTCACGACGCCATGACACTTTCTTGTGTTTTTACGCCAGATTAAAAAAAAAATCTTAAAACTTAAAATATGTGTTTTAAATATAATTTTTATCATGAAATATTATTTTTTTGGGGTAGTACAGGTACTAAACTAACGAAATAAGCCATTTTTGAAATTTACGACACAGGCCTATTCCGTTTTAGTTCAATAGCGAGATTGGCTCGGTGAGACGAAGGTTTATTGGGTTTTAGTTCAGGAGCGAGATGGACTTCATTTCTTACTTACTTAATTGTACGAAGGGTGCTAATTAAATAAAACTAAATTGCAAAAAAAGATTCAAGTTATACTTAAAAATATAAACAGACAAGTGACATCCTTTTTTATTTTGATAATGCCTTTAAAAAAAGAAAAAGCCGATTAGCACACCGCCAGAGTGAGGACCCGTCATTGTTCGATCTGTTTTTCGTATAAGCAAATAAGCACAATCACCTAGTAGTAAATTATTAGTACCTTTCTTATTTCTTACAAAAACTACATCTTCTTTTATTCAAATTTATAACTTTTATTCAGAGAATAGGTTTTCACAAACACGTTCTTGTCAGAGTATACAGTAATAAATGATTTGTATAAATTAATCTACTCTATAAACTACTACCATTTCGGAAACAAAAGCAAAATGACCACTGGTATAAAGAAATGGCGAAAGAAAACCAGTTACGGCCTTTTTTGTCATTTAAAAATATATCGTAATTTTATTTTACTTTTTTAACATAAAATTTAAAACTAGGTACATACATACAATAATACGTACGCTGAATGTCAATAAATAGTGCCATTAATTTGTCATAACATAAAATTAAGTCCAAAATCTAAAATGCTAAATCGGTGTTATAGATAGCAGACCGGAGCATTTAAATTCATGTTGTAATTTTTCATAAAATGTTTTCATTTACTTTTCTCTTTCTTTTCTTTTTCCGTCCTGTGGGACGAACTGTGTACGAACACAATGGTAAGAACAAACGAACTGTGACCATGGAAGTAATAAGTACTACGTACAACAGGAATGAGCTGTTGTCGCAAAATTGAAGCCGAGCGAGAGCTCAGTAACTGTACCTCTTATCCCTCTCTGGCGATGGTGACCATATTGAAATATGATTTAAGGACAATAATTATAAAAAAATGATTGCTTCAGATGGATTTTAATCGAAGATGCTAATGATAAACTTGCCCTTTGGCACTACTTTATACATTTCCTGTTTTTGCTTGCTTTTCACACGCGTCATATAGCGTACTGTGTAGCATGTGGCGTAGCCGCTACGCCTCATGCTACACAGGGCCAGCTTATATTGGAAGTGTAAAGGTCTACGTGCTCTTGACTGTACCTACTGGTCCTCGTCGGACATAATATACATGAGTATCGGTGCATTGAACTTTGTTTTCAACATTAAATACTCTACATATTTTTATTGATAACATTATTTTTGTATTTTTCATTTTGTCAACGCGCCTCGATTACGAATTCAAAATAGTAGATTTTACAATAGTGCACGAACCATTTTTATCCGAGACTTTTAGCACCCCTCGCCAATGTGGAGGATAAAATGGTTTTGTGGACGAGTTATAGACTCTGCTTTTCACTTCGATTGCGAGGAAATAAAACAGCAGTATAACAATATATAGATATATTTCATTAATTAGGTAAGAAAAAACTGTTAAGTTTACATTTAATTTACACAAAATACAAGCAATAAAACGGAGGGCACTGCATCTCGTTTTGATAAATAAGCAGCAAAATCTTGAGCTTTAAAATGTTTGCTACATACAACTGATGCATCGGTCAGTTTTTGGGTAGAGCTCATGGATATAATATTTATCCATATTTCCTTAACATTAGGATCTTTAGGAAATCTGAAATTGAAACAAAGTTATTTTACTAGAGAAAGGAATAAAAAATGCATGTATTTAATTTATTTGTTCTTGAACTAGGATTGGATAGTCATGCATCATGGTCACCCTAATTCTTCACTAACAAAATATGTCAAAATATGTTTAAAACTATTACCTGTGAAAAGATAAACCACAATCAGGATAATACTCGCTTCCGCAAGCCTCCACGACACAAATTCTTCCCATTTAAACTAAAATTCTTCAAAAATATCACGAAATTTCAAAACACACCGCCATTAACGTCCGAGTCGGCGATTTCATGTGGGGTTGTCATGTCAGTGAAATATGTTTCACCTAAATAAATAAAAACCTATACCCCAATCGTAAATTTTTTGCGGTAATAAGAGGTTTTACACGAAGCAACAAATAATATTGCTTGCGGGAAATTCAAATTTTTTGGGGTTTTTTACAAATTGCATCTCAATCATTGATAGAATTTTCGTGAAAATTGATTTGACGACAACAAATACAATATATCTACTGACTAAATAACAAATAAATTATAAATATTAGCTCTTCCTATTATGAATGTCCACGATGCATCTTTTTCCTTATAAACGTACATTATGTACATTCATGATGAGAAGAGCCAATATTTATAATTTATATGATAATATTCAGTAGATATTTTATATTTGTTGTCGTAAAATCAATTTTCACGAAAATTCTATCAATGATTGAGATGCAATGCAATTTATGAAAAACCCCAAAAAAATTGAATTTCCCGCGCGGACCGAAACGGATCACCTTAACATGTCGGTAATAAATTATTATTTATATTTAAAAGCATTTTAGAAGTAAATGTTTTTACTTCATTACATTACATCAATCGCATATTTTTCTACAAACCACGAAAGGATTGAAATCAACTAAACTCTGGCAACTCTAAGTCACTGTTAGAACGGGACACAGGGATCAGTGGTTGCCCTCTCACTCGGCTTCATTTTTATTTTGCGCGCAACAAGACTCTTATGACCATAACATAAGGTTTTATTTTCTTTATTTTAGCTGCAAGATGTACAGATAGAGCTCATTCCTTTTGTACGTAGTACTTATTACTTCCATGACTGTGACACAATCATGCATGAGGAAGAATGACACATAATTTTTATTTATTTTCAAGCGGCCAGTAATTAAAGAGGAAAATAATAATAATATGATAGAGTTTGTATTCAATTATATTATAGCCCATTATGATGTAATTCAGAGTAAATACCTACTTACAAATGTAAAAATTCTAACAATAGCGACATAGTCGTATCGCGAAATGGGCAAATGTGAGATATAGTCCAATAGCGCCATAGTCGTATCGCTAAATGGGCAATGTGAGTTTTGGACCAAACGCCTATTTGTAATGACATTTAAGCAAAACGCGAATTAGGTACACTGTGATTATACAGCAAGGGCCCTTACTAATTTAGTAGGTACACGGATAGTTTTGTCCTGGATAAACGGGATTTTGCATAGTTACTACTTTATCACAATAAAATTCCTTAGCACTCGCTGAAGATACCATATCAAATACATGTTCGTCGGAGACACTTTGAAGAACGAAGTGGAGAGTGTGATTCGCAAGTTACGGCCGGCGCTGCAGATGCGGTTGCGTTTCATCACACACTTGAACGTGGAGCAAATTAACACTGCCTAGCAGAACGACTACTACAGTTATACGCCGTCAAGCTCGAGCTCGAGCTCCGAGTAAGACGGCGAGGCTGTAGTTTAAAGTCTTCAATAGCTTCTTCAGTCACTGAAAGCCAATTTTGAGGTTTGGTAAGTTCCAGTTAGCCCTGTCAGATAAACAGTCGAAAAATCGTCCTATATGAGTTAGAGACTCAATTAGAACTTATTATGTGAAAGATTTTGCAGTAAGATTACAATTTATGCGAAACTTTTGTGCGTAATCACGCGTGATAAGTATATCTTTCTAGGATGGTGGTTAAAAAAGTGCTTGAAAAGTATTAGTGAAATATTTTTTGACTGTTAGGTATAGTAATGCAGCATATCAAGAAAATATTAATAAATATACAATACTATAATATGTAATTTTGGTATCATCACATAAGATATTTCACAATGTAATCATTTATTTGGGATTTTGTAGTTCATAAGATTATTATTTTTTTATTTATGTTAATGTGGTTTCTATTTTTTCATAATCATTTTGTATGTAATGAATGAGTAATGTAATTGGCCTCGAATTATTAATTATTGAAGCAATATCTTTTGCAATCAAATAGAAAAGATGAATTAATTGTCTTTTGGGAAATTGATTTGAAACAATATTTTTCAGAAGTCTTACAGGACTTTTTATAAGGTCCTAATTTATTATTGAACTTCCTTTTAACACATGACTATATAGGTTACATATGATCGTTTAAGCAAGGAAATAATGGATCCATAATCATCCACAGTTGATATGATGAAATTCTTAGATAGATTTGCTTATTCTAAGTTTATGGGCATTAAGTGTACAGAAGTGCTGATGCTGTTTAATCAAAGATAGGTGGGTTAGAGTACAGTTAGCTTATGACCATTAATAGTTGAGCAAGCACAGCGACTAACAATATTACAAGTCTAGTTGCTAAGTCATATTAACAGTAGCGCTTGTATTGCGATGGTTGGAAAAGTAAAAAGATAATTTTCTCATCTATTAACTCATTAGACAATTAAATATGTTTAAGGACGGAATTGGCTTGAAGTTGATCATATGATAAAGTTTTATCAGGGATTCGTAAGTTTATAAAATTGTACGTAGGTAAGTGTAAGCATTCGCTTTATTATAGAGTCGAGATTTAAACTTTTAAGAGTTTGAAAATGATGTAAAGTATGGTAATTTTATATTTTTTATTAGCATAGCATTATTCATATAAAAGTTAGCATTTTTAAATATACCTATGTAAAGCCCTTGCCTGAGATTGTCCTGTACCTCGCAATGGCAGTCGAAGTAGGTACGTGGTAATCTGCTTATACATAGCACAGAGTACATGCTAAGAGCACAATAAATTGCCTATTTTTATGAAATTACCAACTAGTTAATAATTTAATAGAACAATAGACATAGGATCAGAACATCAATTATGTCTAGTTACAATGCAATAATCACAATGTAAATGTAGCAATGCGTTAAATGTTTGTTGTCAGGTCTTTATCGTTAGAGTGAAAACTAAAAATAAAAGCAATAGGTGTGATAATGAGTAATAAACCAATTAGTGATAAAAGTAATTTACGCCTTTTTAAAATAACAGTTTGTTACATACCATTATCAGTGTAGAAATCACATAAATACCTACTAAAAAATATTTTTGTACATAATCAGTAAACTCGCAATAGTAATGTAATGCATAAAATAATTTTGATAAATTTACAATAAAAATCGAATTGTTGTACCTCTATTTTACAGTGGTTTAAACGTAAAAGCAATTTGTTATATTATTTATATCATGGGTGAAAATATAATGACGACAGTGCCTGATATAGAAATATTACATAACGTTCATAATTAAAAATAATGTACAATGTAGAGTTCATTTTGCTTATTTAATAAATATCGAAGAAAGCATCATATTAATAAAATAAGAATATGAAAAACTTTTTCTGTACTTCTCAATTTAGGTACCTATTAAATAAGTAGCAAGTCAACGAATGACCCAAAATATTAATTTTATTAATTAAACAATTTCTTGCTATGCATCCAAGTACCCTTTTAGGTAAAGGTAATCTAGCCATTAATCGGTTGTCGTCACTGCGAAAGTGTTTTTAGAACAATAATATTTTTATAAAAAGAAAAAACAAATCTATACTAGTCCTTATACTTATGTTTTACTTTACTTGTATACGAGTAAATAGGATAGCTCCAGTAACTCGATCGGTTTTGTAATAGATAAATGTCGTTTCTGCGTTTTTGTTTTGTTATGCTGCATTTAAACTAAGATTTTTATCACGTGAAAATGTAATTATACTCTTGGGAATTAATGAATACGAGACTAGTGGTATCATATTTTATGACATGGTCATGGGAAAAATAATCTGCAAAGAAATGAACGATACATATGTAAACACCATGGTTTACATACAGACAGATGCAAAAACGCATTTTTAGTCTTAATTCCTTATTAAGTTTTAAGCTATCTTTTATTTTTCTTAGTTTTACTGTGCTATAATTTAATGTGTCATTAACTAAAAAATGTATTTATGCAACTCACTCTACGTTATTTCTAATTACTGATACGTTGGTATTAAATTCATTACCTTTACAATATATTTATTTGAAATCAGACTTCATATTTATAAGTACTTATAGAATAATAACGATAAATTGTTAAAAGATTTCTCATAACAAGGTAGTACCTATTGTTTATAAATTTTAAATATTATACTGTGTTGCTGACATTATATTGACTACTTTGGATGCCTCAAATAATATAGTCACTTAAACTGCATATATATAAATTAAATAACGCTCATGTGTTGCAAAAATGCTAGTTATTTAGGAAAATAAATATTTCAATAAGTAAAAAAATTCACACAATTGTTACAGTGCCACCTGATCCCAAAACTAGCTAGGCATAACCTGCATGTGTTATATTATAGGCAGGCAATGGATATATTATAGTAAATAAATACTTATAATAACTAGAAAACACTCATACTCGAGAACAAAAACAATTGCCACATGTTTGCCCCGAGCGTTAATTGAATCCACGCCCTCTGATGCCGAAGGTAGGATCACCGCCGTGCTGTCAACCTAATTATTTATAATTATTAGCCCTGAGATTAAGTTGTATTTTTTTTTTACATTTTTAACGAATTTCTCTTGGGATTATTTATTAAGAAACTTACTTATGTATAGTGACAATATTATTTTTGTTTTTTTAAAACTATAAAATTAATTGGTTGTGTTGTCAATATTTTTAGTTTTTAATTATTAGTATCATCACAATTACGTGCATATGTTACAATGTTCAAAGTTAGGCACTCTACTAAAACTGTAACCTGCTCGGTAGTAGGACAATTAAAATACAATTATGTAAAAGTAAAATATAATATACTACACATAAACGATGTATCAAAACTATGAAAGTAACGAAATGATTATTTTGTCCTGCACAAATAAAATGAATTTGATCGATAGTTACTTGTTTTTTTTGTGTAAATTATATTTTGTCAACAGAAACACATTGAAGCTTATTTTTTCTTTGTATTAGGAAACTAAGAACGCGAAAAAGTTGTTTCGTGCCTCCACGCCGCTTTGTTGCAACGTTGTTGTCCCTAGTAATGAAAATATAATCCAGAGAATTCAAAACTACATTCTCAAGCAAATATCAGATGCCCCATGGTATATAAAGGTAGCTGAAATCCATGACAATTTAAACAACAGCACAGTGAGGGATGAAATCAGATCTACTTTCTCCAAATACAAAGTCAGACTGTCAAGTAATCCTAACCAGCTAGCTGAATAATTAACCATAGCATACCCGAAAGCATACTGTTAAACAGTTTTAATTCCAAAACCCTTAAAAAGGGAAACCCTTATAAAAGGTAAGCTTAAATATTGGGAAACCTTACTGAATAGCTTACCTAGTATTGTCGGAAACCCCTTGCAAAGAAATAACCGTTTACGAAGCTTGAAGTCGAAACCCTTTCCTGACTTGGGTTTCCGCTTTTTAAAATGGTTTTCGTCACACATATCCCCCATCATCCTCCCCCGCGAATATCTGAACTAAAATCACAGCCAAAAATCGTTAAATTAACTGTTTTTGCTATTAGCCGCTAGATATCGCCTGTCGTGCGGGGTGCGACATAGGTGCGGGGGGGGGGCTGTAGACAGTGTAGAGACCCTCCCGTCAGCGACAAGGTCGTTCATACAAACGGGCTATTGTAACAACTAGTCATATGGGGCCTCCCCACGCTCGCTGTTCGTCACAAACACCAAACACCGAATACCATACGCCAAACACCGATCACAATCACCGAACACAAACGCGGTATCCACACGCGTGGCGAACGTGCCAGTCTATGCCGGTTTAGCAAACATGGCGGACGACGAACTTGTGGTGGCAGTGATCACTTTTGGCATGACTTATTTTTATAAAAACAAAGGAAAGTGAAATTAAATGAAAAAGAGGAGAGCACTCGGCCGGATATCGAGGGGTCGTGGGTTCGAATCCCACCTTAGGGGTCAAATTTTTCTTTCAAAAAATCAACTTTAAAATAGGAACGCCTACAAATTTCTGTTGAAAAAAAGATAAATAAAAAAATCTGAAACAATAAATAAAATTATTCCTAATTTAATTTAAAAAACTAGGATTAGGACCCTAATATATAAAATTAAATAAATAAAAAATTGTACCTAGATAATTATTTATTGAAATTTAAATAATTTGAAAACTACTTAAAAATAATAATCAGAAAAAGAAGGAAATAAAGCTTTCGTTTGGCTGCTTCACAAGCGTGTGGATACATCGCAAACATGTTCGACGAACACCCTTTGTTTTGTGCACAAAAACGGACAC